>CAMZMU010000071.1:6173242-6587744 GCA_947311845.1 Poa pratensis
GACTGGGCGGCGTCGCGATGGGGAATTTGGGGACGAATCGACAGAGCGAAGCTCTTCTCCAGGACGTCAATGGCGCCGCCGCCGCCAGCAGTCGCTAGAGGGCTGAAGAGGGGTGCCTGCTCCGTCCCAGGGAAGCCGGGGCGACCGCCCCTCTCGCCCCGGTAGTGGCGCCGCCCCCTGCTCTAGAGTATTTGAAAACAAATCTCTGAATTGATTTGCCTGAGCATCTCTATGACTAGTGTAAACACCTCGGTATACACTGAGCATCTCTAGTGACTAGTGTAAACACCTCGGTATACACCTCCCAATTTTCAGTTGAAGGTGTATATCCCATCTATATTCTCTTTTCCCATATGTTAGTCTGCACTCGTCAACAAAACGACCCTGTCCTCCATGGCTGTCCTCTCGGCCGCACCCGGTCTCTCTGGGTGTGTTTGGTAGACCGGTCGAACCCGCAGATTCTCAACCCAACCTAGCTGAGCGACGTATTTGTTGTTTGGCAGCCCGGGTCGGGCCGTCTCGGCAGTGCCGGACTCATGCGAAAAAGGCCTCTGGGCAGTGCCGGGTTGGGAAGCTCGAATCGAGCTTCTCACCTCGCCCAGGCTCGCCTCATCCCCGTAAAACACTGTTCACGTAGACGGAACGCACGCGCTCCTCCACCCCGGTCGGGGTACTGTTCACTGCCCCCCCCCCCCCCCACACGCGTGCTCCTGCGGAGGCTGGAGAGCCCGCAGCTCGCAGGCCGACGTCCCGCGGCGTCCGGCAGAAGTGACTCCTCCGCATCCTCCGACCGAGCTCCCGCGCGCCTCCGCGCCTCTTCCGCGCGCCGCCGCCGGCCCACGGCCACGAAGACGGCCGGCACGGCCACGAAGACGGTTTCGGCCGTCGTGGTGCTCGTCTCCGAAGACGACCGTGGCCGCGCCCAAGCCGCCCTCTCCCTCCCGTCGCTGACTCCTCAGTCCGGCGCCTGAACTGCGCACGCCGCGCCGCCTCCTCCGCGCTGCCTCGCCGCCGGAGGACCACCACCCCGCCGCCGGAAACGAGCGTTGGAGACAAGCACCTCACCGGAGGACTCCGCCCGCAGCCGACAACACAGCACCCGCCGCCGCCGCCTCCCCAGCCACAACCGACGAGCGCCGCCACCCAGAGACTCACTAAGCCAGATGGGGTGGCCTACGAGCTTCTGCCCAAGCCACGGCCGACGAGAGCCGCCGGCGAGCACGCCATGACGCAAAGCCACAGTGGGGACCTGATTGCTTTTCTTATTTCTGCTCAGGGACCTTCGTGTAACTGTTTTGGACCTATTTGTAATTTTGAATACTGGACTTGGAGGACCTATTTGTAGAAACTGTGAAATATTTTTTTATTCTAAGACCGGTTTTAGGTTATAAATTAAGCTAATCAAATCACATAATGCAAGAATTTTGGGATATATTATTTAGACACGGTTGAAATGATCGAAATGATCACTCTAGTCTGGGCATGTCCCAATATATGCAACCCACCAAACAATATCTCATCTCAACCCGTCTCAACACATGCAACCCACCAAACAAACAACAATATCTCATCTAACCCTGTATGAGGGCAGCTTGTCTCTGTTGAGAAAGCCATGCCGAGGTGACACGGGCTACAAACACACCCTCTGTGCCTCACCCTCCCGCTCGCCCCCATCGGATCTGGCCAGGCGTGCAGCCGCCGCCCCTCTGATCCTCTCTCAAGCAACTGTGAAAAGAGAGAGAACGTACCTTGTGCCGCCGGAGGGGAGTGGCGGCCGGCGAGCTTTGGATGGGCTAAGAACGGAGGCGGGAGTGGATTTCAGAGGCGGTTGCCTCCTTTTCGTGAGTTCACCATCGTGGCTCGGTGGTGTCTACTTCCCCTTTCGCCTCCGTTGTGGACGCTGCGATGGGCGAGGTCGCTCGTCGCGTGGAGGCCCGGCCTGTCCTGCGACTGCGGCATCAGCGACGGCGTCGCCAAGAAGGCAGGCGATCGACACGCTGGCGTGCGGCGGTGGTGGACGCTGCCTTCATGAGGGACGCGCTCCGCGGCGAGGCCTTCGTCGGGTACCTCTCCGCGTTGGCGGTGGCGCCGCTGGCCGGAGCCGACAGGGTCGACCTCACCATCGCCACGGCGCAGCTCAGGACCTTCACCCGGTGGAGTGGCGCCACCCTAGTACACGGCTTGCTACGGCATCGAGGACGGCGCCATGGAAGCCGGCGGCGCGCCGTGCCAGTGGCACTGCCAAGACGAGAAGGCCAAGGGGAGGAGACGTCCGCAACAAATTTGGGATGCAGAGATGATGCCCTGGAGCTGAGCCAAGAGTTCACAGCCCCTGCCGCAGCAGATGACCACCAAGATGGTTACTCACAGAACTGATGTGCCATTGTCTGAACTAAATATTTCAGTGAAATTTGGCAGCATTTTGACTGTAATTCGGCTGCAATTTGACAGCATTTTTGGCTGCAATTTGACACAAAGAAAACAAGTACAGTTCTTAGACATGTACAGTAACCAGCAACTTGACAGCATTTTGACTGCAGCTTCACACTGAAATGAAGTAATACAGTTCTCAGGAATGTAACCAGCAATCTGACACTGAAATAGACAAAATAATATGCCAGACATGTAAACAACAACGAATGATCTGAAACTGTACCACTAACATGTTTTGCACTACATTACACACATAATCATAAACTTCATTGCATAACACATGATTTTTCATAGAAACAAAAGTGATACTTGGGACATAATGTTCTACAGATCAACATGAGCATAATCTGGACTATCTTCTCCATCTCCCCCTTGTCCAGCATCCTTATTTTCATTCCCAAATATCCACCACTTCATCCTCCCATGTTTTGGCACTGTCTCTGGCTGTGTGTGTGTGTGTTTTTTGTTTTTTGTTTGAACATTGCTCTCTCTTAATTAATATATGGGGCAAAGCTGGCTGTGTGTTTGAAACTTGATGAGATGAAGAAATATGCAGTCCAGCAAGAGGTTGAGTAGATGCTCTAGCTGCGGAGCTGGTTGAGAGGAAGATTGTTCATGGGCAGGAGCACTTTCTTTTGTTTTTTTCTTGCTGGCACATGGATTGTAGGTTGTTGTGCAGGAGTCTGTTGGGCAGGAGCTTGCTTGGCCCTAGGTTGTTGGGCAGGAGCTTCCTGGACATGCAACCTAATCAACACACAACAAATCGTTAATAAAATAGCACAAAATTATAAAAATAGCAGGAACATATATTATGAGCAAAGGAATATCAATATCAATTTTATTTTATTTTTTACCTGGGCTGGTTGTTCCTGTATTTTCCTACTTTTCTTGGCTGCTTTAGTCTATTGTGCATGTTCCTTCACAGCAGCTGGGTTGCCTGTGTGCACTTTCCCTCCACACAAGGAGCATCTGATTTTGCAACCCTTGACATTTTTGTTGCCTTTGGTTTTCCCCCCCTTCTCTTCACTCTCTTGGGCCCTTCCAGGCATTTTCATTTTAATAGGTGGAAATGGACTGGGGTTTGAAGCTATTGGCCAATTCTCTTTCCCTTCCACTTGAGGGATTAAGTTAGCTAGTTTTGACCTGGGGGGTTGTGCGTCCAGAACCTGAATCTTATGTGGGGTATGTGGACTTTTTTCAAATAACAACCATACGTTGGTATCTTATAAACTGATTTCTCTTGCAAATTTTAGTGGATCGGATGCACAAAGATATTTTGTTTATACGGACACATCAAGCTGTTATCATGGATACCTATGCACAAAATCACACATGAAAAGGGAAAATCTATTGTCTCTTACTACAAGTGTGTCCATGCAGAGGCAAAAAATGAAGTAAATATTAGGATCTTGATAATAAGAGAAGTGAAACTAACAATAAGGAACATGGTGATAATACCAATATTAAGTTGTATTCAATTTGGTCAATAGCACACGAAGAAAGTTGGGTACTTATGAATACCTTTTTTGCAACTTATGAAATCAGTCAAGCTAAAAAATACAAACAACATAAACCTAAACTGTTACCCATATGGTTGTTATTTCTTAAATCCGATGTTCGCTTTGGAGAAGAGATTTCTCTCTTCTTTATGTATTTGACCATGATGTAAAGAAAGAGAATTCTTATGTGAAGTTCGGTTCAGTTTATCGGCATACATGAAAGTCACACTCAAGCAGGTAGAAGTATCATATTTGCACTATAGATCTCTTTGTGCTTTATACTCCCTCTGTTCCAAAATACTTGACATATGTTTATCTAAATAGGAACGCATTTAGACATGCTTCAGTGTCTGGATACATTCATATTTAGACAAAGCTATGTCAAGTATTTTGGAACGGAGGGAGTACAATATATCCACAGTTTTTTTTTATACACGAATATGAATGCAGACCAAGCTCAGTGGATTTGGCAACACACAAAATCATCTCACGCTTTATTTGAACTGAATTTTCTTGAGGAAAAGAAGACAGCAAGTTCATTTCTAAATGAATGCTAAAAGTACACATCTCTCAAGCTCCTTCATTTTCACCATCAGGAATTAGTGGGAGGTTTAAGAGCCCAATTTAAAGCCTGATATCTTACGACATCATCATATGAAACTACAACTCACAAAATTTATGGTTATAGGGCAGCATCCGACCTCATAAAAAATGAAATCATCAAAATTGAAGAAATCTATATCATTTTGTATTTTAAGAAGAGGACGTGTTATCCTGATTTGCCCGGCTAAACATAGAGGAAACAATGCAACGTATACCTGGTGAAGAAGATAAACCTGGCGATGAGGAATTATCTAACCACCACTGGCATTGTTTCCCCTTGCAATGAACAATCTGCATCTGAACCTGAAGAGAACATGATAAAATAATACATATCAGTATCTAAAAGTGCCAATTGTTTCTGAAGAGATCATTAACAGAGACTGATAACTTATATCTGGATAAAGGCCTAATTAATGTGCTACGGATATGAAGAATCTGGAAAAGAAGAAGGAAATGAAATCTCACACAAAAATAAGCAAAGAATAGCGGCAATTACATGTAGGCTGCTTCATTTGTTGCTACTGCTCAATCAACACCCTTTTTGGCTAAAAGAAGTTATACAAAGAGCAAGGGACATAGACGAGATCGTCACCGTGAGTCATGATGCACATCATCCACGCTGATGCTCGTCCCTTCGCATCCATGTTGCCTCTACCATGGAAGGCCGACATGGACAAGGGAGCAAGGGGCTGGAGCAGGGAAACATTGTTATTCTTCTTTGTTTTCCTCAGCGTCAACTGCAGCAACCTCACTGTCTTGTTCCTGCACATATAAACCATGGTACCAATGTTGGAGAAAATATTAGACTGAATCAAAGGGAAAATGGAACTATTTAAGCACCTTTGTTTTCTGCAAAACAATAAGAACACCTAGACACTATGTGCAAACTAAATTAAATAAGCACTTTTAACCTATGAAAGAAAAATTTCAGAACAAATTCGTTGATGGCATGAAATCCAATAAGCAAAGAAGCTTGATAGACAAGTTAATTACACATCGAATTTTGAAAATAAAATACTACTATTGTAATCTAAATATTGAGAATGTTAAGAGGGGTCGTGGTAGACCAAACTTAGCATGGGAGGAGTCTGTTAAGAGAGATCTGAAGGACTGGAATATCACCCTAAGAACTAGCCATGGACAAGGGTGCGTGGAAGCTAGCTATCCATGTGGCAGAACCATGAGTTAGTTTCCAGATCCTATGGGTTTCAACTCTAGCCTACCCCAACTTGCTTGGGATGAAAAGGCTTTCTTGTTGTTGTTGTGTTGTTGTTGTTGGTTGTTGTTGTAACCTGAATCATTGATATAGGTGCTTTCTTACAAAAAAATGTTTTGTGTTGTGAAGAATAGTACCTCAGCAGGTTTTCTTCTTCCGACTGTTGTCCACTCCATAATGAGTCAGGTAGCATTGCTTGAAGAGGCAGCATAAACTTGCACAGCGGCGTTCTTCAGCCAGGTCTGAGTCCTCACAAGCTCTTTGTTATAGCATTGTACTAAATTACATGGTAGCAAAAATTGCAGGTCAGCAAGCCTGTTTATAGACGATCGATCACAAAGTTACAATGGCCTCCTAGATTAAATAAATAACGGCATGTACATTGAGTTCCATTTCTTCTTAAAATGGATCATAGTGATGGTTGCAGTGACAACCTCAAAAACTCAAACATACAACAACAGTTGCCAAAAGACAAAATAAAGAGGTAGCAAGCCTCTATAAACATGATTCCGTACATAGTTACATTAGCCTTCTATATTAAATAAATAAACAGAGCACATCCTCAAGACCAGACACCATGATAAACATTAAGTGGAGATCATAATAAATAGGACCCATGTTTCTTCACAATTTATATAGGCAAATGATTGGCACAAGGAGCAAAGGAGCACATGCACTATAATCTCAAAAATGATTTTTTCTGAAATCTCCGAATCAATAGTTGAAAAAAATCAAAGAGTGATAATGAGCGGAGCTATATGTCCACCTACCAAGAATTTATTATCTCAATCTGGCAGAACCAAAGCCTGAACGACAATTGTGTGTTGCAGAGCCTTGTTGTGTGTGCATGGATGGCATGTTGGCAGAAAGAAACATAAAGAGTATAGACAAAAGATAAAAACAAGTAAATGAGCTGCTAAGTACTGTAGTGCTTATTTAAAGTAAAGAAAGAATGAATATTTTGCGAAGCCTTGTTTTGTGCCATAATCTTGCAGAAAATTTAGCACAGTTCAATTAGTATTGAATATACCATTTTAATTGCAGCAGCAGGAACTGTGTTAAATCTTGGTTCTGCTATCTTGGTATTAACCTTATTTAGAAATGCCTCGCACCATGTATAAAAGATACTGGACAGCCAAGAAGTCACAAGTTCCGATCATTTGAGCACCCTCAAGGCTGACATTAGCCAATTGCTTTACAGAACACAGAAAACTAACACAAGTGTTGAGAACTCCATAGCATAAACTCGAATGCAAAACAAAGGGCAAGGGAGAATCTGCACGAAATAAATACCTAAACCACGTGCAGCCGATATACTATTTTTGACCTAAATCTGAATCAGTATATAGTTTGTAAATATAGCACGGCTTTCATACAGCCAGCAATATAACTACTTTCCAGCAATAGCGCCACCAGGACTATAGCAACAGGACAGCAGATTTTTTTTTTAACCAATTACATTTCAAATCAGATTTCAAAAAGGAGATATAACCGCGAACAAGTCTGGAAACAGAAACCTGATAAAAAAGTTAGATTCAGTACCTTTGTAGCAAGTGCCATCACATGTTAGTTTCAGCATGATACTCGTATTTGAACTTCCTCGCGTACATCTTCTGTAGATGATATGATGCTAGGTAATTGAACTTCCTTGCGTACATCTTTTGTAGATGATATGCCTGTACAACACAGTCAAATGGACCGCACATCAGAAGCATATGTGGTTAGCAGAACATAAGAAGATATGGAGCCGATTTGCACATCCCTCAGGTATTATGAAGCAACACCTTCCTAACTTAAACAACAAGTACCTTTTAAAATTTTGATACAGTGTAGAAGGAAATCTGAGCCAAGTTATTGGGCATCGAAGAAGCTTAAGTCTCTTCATAGAACATAGCTTCCTCCGAAGCGAGAAATAATATCTACGACCTATATATGGAAAGAGCAAAAGACTATTGTTTTGATCTTAATTAAAACAAATAAAAGAAACCAGAACGGTGAGGTAAGCCAAGAATATACGTACATGACCACGTTGAACACCATCAGGTCGATTATAATCAGACTCAATCGATAGCAGATGATAGCCAATATGAACCAGATTCATGAACAAGATTCATTATGCAGTCACGAAAATGAATGCTTCCACGGTATCATCGCAGATTCATTATGTGAACAAGAGCCTGAAATAACTCAATAAATATGAACATGTTACTGAATTATCTGAGGCATCAGTTTCCAATGATTTCAAGTTGATTAGGAAAATAAGTATACGGACCTGTGGAGCGCGGACTTACAGCTCCTCGTCCGCAGTTGTTAAGGGAGGAGCAGACAACAACGAGCAGGTAGCTTGCCTCTCTGCCATATGTGGCCGATGCGTTGATAGCAGTGACCTAGGGAGCTCATCGATAGGTCGCTCTTTTTTCCATCTCCATGCCTCAACAAATCACATGAAATATTCAACAACGCATTCCATAGGGTACATCAAATAAATACAACTTAAGTGTACTAAACACACATTCGAAAACAATCAGATATCAGAAAAAAAGAAATATGAGAAAGCCTCTAAAAGTAAATAAAAAAATCAATCTTAGGATAAGAAAACGGCGAACAAGTCAAATACGAATAAAATGAACTAAGAACTCGAACGAAAAAGTAAGACGACGAAGAACAGTTCCAATTCAAACAGGATCAACTAAGAATTTCAACGAATACGTAATAAAACGGGAAATAGTGAACTCCAACGATAAGTAAGAAATGGGAAAGTAGTCCAATTCAAATAAGAGCGACTAAAAAGTCTAGCAAATAAGCAAGAAGCGCGAAAGTAATCCAATTCAAATAAAATTAACTAAGAATTCAACGAACAAGTAATAAAACGGGGAAATGGTGAACTCCAACGAATAAGCAAGAAACAGGAAAGTAATCCAATTAAAATAAGAGCGACTAAGTACTCCAGCAAATAAGTAAGAAACATGAAAGCAATCCAATTCAAATAAGAGCGACAAAGAACTTCAACGAATAACCAAGAAACGGGAAAGTAATCTAATTCAACTAAAAGCGACTAAGAACTCCAACAAATAAGCAAGAAACGGGAAAGTAATCCAATTTAAATAAGAGCGATTAAGAACTCCAACGAATAAGTAAGGAAAAGAGGAACAAGTCCAATTAAAAAAAAGATCAATTAAGAGCACCAACGAGTAAGTAAGGAAATGGGGAACAAGTCCAATTCAAATAAGAGCGATCAAAAACACCAACGAAAAAGTAAGGTGACAAGAAACTAAGAAATCCAACGAATAAGTAAGAAAAACTGCGAACGAATTCAATTCAAATAATATCAACTAAGAACTCCAACGAATACGTAATAAAACGGGGAAATGGTGAACTCCAACGGATAAGCAACAAACGGGAAAGTAATCCAATTCAAATAAGAGTGACTAACAAGTCCAGCGAATAAGCAAGAAAAGGGAAAGTAATCCAATTCAAATAAGAGCGACTAAGAACTCGAGAAAATAAGTAAGAAACAGGAAAGTAATCCAATTCAAATAAGAGCGACTAAGAACTCCAGCAAATAAGCAAGCAAGAAACGGTAAAGTTAATCTAATTCAAATAAATTTAATTAAGAATTCCGACGAACAAGTAATAAAACGTGGAAATGGTGAACTCCAACGAATAAACAAGAAACGAGAAAGTAATACAATTACAATAAGAGCGACTAAGAACTCCAACAAATAATCAAGCAACAGGAAAGCAATCCAATTCAAATAAGACCGACTAAGAACTTCAACAAATAACCAAGAAACTCGAATGTAATCCAATTCAAATAAAACCGACTAAGAACTCCAGCAAATAAGCAAGAAACAGGAAAGTAATCCAATTTAAATAAGCGCGACTAAGAACTCCAATGAATAAGTAAGGAAAAGGGGAACATGTCCAATTCAAAAAGATCAACTAAGAACACCAACAAGAAAGTAAGGAAATAGGGATCAAGTCAAATTCAAATAAGAGCAACCAAAAATTTAACAAAAAAGCAAGGTAACAGAAACTAAGAACTCCAAAGAATAAGTAAGAAAACCGAGAACGAATCCAATTCAAATAAAATTAACTAAGAACTCCAACGGATAAGCAAGAAACGGGAAACTAATCAAATTCAAATAAGAGCAACTAAAAAGTCTAGCAAATAAGTAAGAAACTCGAAAGTAATCCAATTCAAATAAGAGCGGCTAAGAACTCCAACAAATAAGAATCGGTAAAAGTAATCCAATTTAAATAAACTAAACTGAGAATTCCAAAGAACAAGTAATAAAACGGGGAAATAGTGAACTCCAACGAATAAGCAAGAAACGGGAAAGTAATCTAATTTAAATAAGAGCGACTAAGAACTCCAGCAAATAAGCAAGAAACCGGAAAGCAATCCAATTCAAAGCAGAGCGACTAAGAACTTCAACGAATAACCAAGAAACGGAAAATAAGCCAATTCAAATAAAAGAGACTAAAAACTCTAACAAATAAGGAAGAAATGGGAAAGGAATCCAATTCAAATAAGAGCGACTAAGGACTCCAACGAATAAATAAGGAAAAGGTGAACTGGTTCAATTAAAAAAAGATTAACTAAGAACACCAATGAGTAGGTAAGGAAATGGGGAACAAGTCCAATTAAAAGAAGAGCGACCAAAAACTCCAACGAAAAATTAAGGTGAAAGAAAACTAAGAACTCGAACAAATAAGTAAGAAAACCGCGAACGAATCCAATTCAATTAAAATCAACTAAGAACTCAAACGAATATGTATTAAAAGGGAGAATTGCGAACTCCAACGAATAAGCAAGAAATGGGAAAGTAATCAATTTGAAATAAGGGCGACTAAGAACTCCATCAAATAAGCAAGAAACGGTAAAGTTAATCCAATTCAAATAAATTTAATTAAGAATTCCGACGAACAAGTAATAAAACAGGGAAATGGTGAACGCCAACGAATAAGCAAGAAACGAGAAAGTAATCCAATTCAAATAAGAGGGATAAGAACTCCAGCAAATAAGCAAGCAACAGGAAAGCAATCCAATTCAAATAAGAGCGACTAAGAACTTCAACGAATAACCAAGAAACGGGAAAGTAATCCAATTCAAATAAAAGCGACTAAGAACTCCAGCAAATAAGCAAGAAACAGAAAAGTAATCCAATTCAAATAAGCGCGACTAAGAACTCCAATGAATAAGTAAGGAAAAGGGGAACAAGTCCAATTCAAAAAAGATCAAATAAAAACACCTGCGAGAAAATAAGGAAACAGGGAACAAGTCAAATTCAAATAAGATCAGCCAAAAATTTAACGAAAAAACAAGGTGACATGAAACTAAGAACTCCAATGAATAAGTAAGAAAACGGGAACAAATCCAATTCAAATAAAATCAACTAAGAACTCCAACGGATAAGCAAGAAACGGGAAAGTAATCCAATTCAAATAAGGGCAACTAAAAAGTCTAGCAAATAAGCAAGAAACACGAAAGTAATCCAATTCAAATAAGAGCGACTAAGAACTCCAACAATTAAGAACCGGTAAAAGTAATCCAATTCAAATAAAATAAACTAAGAATTCTAAAGAACAAGTAATAAAACGGGGAAATAGTGAACTCCAACGAATAAGCAAGAAACGAGAAAGTAATCCAATTCAAATAAAAGCGACTAAGAACTCCAGCAAATAAGCAAGAAACTGGAAAGCAATCCAATTCAAATAAGAGCGACCAAGAACTTCAACGAATAGCCAAGAAACGGGAAAAATAAGTAAATTCAAATAAAAGCGACTAAAAATATAAAAAATAAGGAAGAAACGGGAAAGTAATCCAATTCAAATAAGAGCGACTAAGAACTCCAACGAATAATTAAGGAAAAGGGGAACAAGTTCAATTAAAAAAGATCAACTAAGAACACCAATGAGTAGGAAAGGAAACGGAGAACAAGTCCAATTCAAATAAGAGCGACCAAAAACTCCAATGAAAAAGTAAGGTGAAAGGAAACGAAGAACTCTAACAAATAAGTAAGAAAACCGGGAACGAATCCAATTCAAATAAAGTCAAATAAGAACTCCAACGAAACGTAATAAAAGGGGGAATGGTGAACTCCAACGAATAAACAAGAAATGGGAAAGTAATCCAATTGAAATAAGGGCGACTAAGAACTTCAACAAATAAGCAAGAAACGGTAAAGTTAATCCAATACAAATAAATTTCATTAAGAATTCCAACGAACAAGTAATAAAACGGGGAAATGGTGAACTCCAACGAATAAGCAAGAAACGAGAAAGTAATCCAATTCAAATAAGAGCGACTAAGAATTCCAGCTAATAAGCAAGAAACAGGAAAGCAAATCCAATTCAAATAAGAGCGACTAAGAACTTCAACAAATAACCAAGAAACGGGAATGTAATCCAATTCAAATAAAAGCGACTAAGAACTCCAACAAATAAGCAAGAAACAGGAAAGTAATCCAATTCAAATAAGCGTGACTAAGAGGAAAGTAATCCAATTCAAATAAGCGTTACTAAGAATTCCAATTAATAAGTAAGGAAACGGGGAACATGTCAAATTAAAAAAAGATCAACTAAGAACACCAATGAGAAAGTAAGGAAACACGGAACAAGTCGAATTCAAATAAGAGCAACCAAAAATTTAACGAAAATGCAAGGTGACAGGAAACTAAGAACTCCAAAGAATAAGTAAGAAATCCAGGAACGAATGCAATTCAAATAAAATCAACTAAGAACTCCAACGGATAAGCAAGAAATGGGAAAGTAATCCAATTCAAATAAGAGCAACTAAAAAGTCTAGCAAATAAGTAAGAAACGCGAAAGTAATCCAATTCAAATAAGAGCGGCTAAGAACTCCAACAAATAAGCAACGGTAAAAGTAATCCAGTTCAAATAAAATAAACTAAGAATTCCAAAGAACAAGTAATAAAACAGGGAAATAGTGAACTCCAACGAATAAGCAAGAAATGGGAAAGTAATCCAATTCAACTAAGAGCGACAAAGAACTCAGCAAATAAGCACGAAACCGGAAAGCAATCCAATTCAAATAAAAGCGACTAAGAACTTCAACGAATAACCAAGATACGTGAAAATAAGCCAATTAAAAAAAAAAGCGACTAAAAACTCAAACAAATAAGGAAGAAACGGGAAAGGAATCCAATTCAAATAAGAGCGACTAAGAACTCTAACGAATAAATAAGGAAAAGGTGAACAAGTTTAATTAAAAAATGATCAACTAAGAACACCAATGAGTAGGTAAGGAAACGGGGAACAAGTCCAACTCAAATAAGAGCGACCAAAAACTCCGACGAAAAGTAAGGTGAAAGGAAACTAAGAATCTAACAAATAATTAAGAAAACCGGGAACGAATCCAATTCAAATAAAGTCAACTAAGAACTCCAACGAAACGTAATAAAAGGGGGAATGGTGAACTCCAACAAATAAGGAAGAAATGGGAAAGTAATTTATTTGAAATCAGGGCGACTAAGAACTCCAACAAATAAGCAAGAAACGGTAAAGTTAATCCAATTCAAATAAATTTAATTAAGAATTCCAACGAACAAGTAATAAAACAGGGAAATGGTGAACTCTAAGAAAGTAATCCAATTCAAATAAGAGCGACTAAGAACTCCAGCAAATAAGCAAGAAATAGGAAAGCAATCCAATTCAAATAAGAGCGACTAAGAACTTCAACGAATAACCAAGAAACGGGAAAGTAATCCAATTCAAATAAAAGCGACTAAGAACTCTAGCAAATAAGCAAGAAACAGGAAAGTAATCCAATTCAAATAAGCGCGACAAAGAACTCCAATAAATAAGTAAGGAAAAGGGGAACAAGTCCAATTCAAAAATGATCAACTAAGAACACCAACGAGAAAATAGGGAAACAGGGGACAAGTAAAATGCAGAAAAGAGCGACCAAAAATTTAACGAAAAAGTAAGGTGACAGGAAACTAAGCACTCCAAAAAATAAGTAAGAAAATCGGGAACAAATACAATTCAAATAAAATCAACTAAGAACTCCACCAAGTACGTAATAAAACGGGGAAGCGGTGAACTCCAACGGATAAGCAAGAAACGGGAAAGTAATCCAATTCAAATAAGAGCGACTAAAAAGTCTAGCCAAAAAGCAAGAAACACGAAAGTAATCCAATTCAAATAAGAGCGACTAAGAACTCCAACAACTTAGCAAGAAACGGTAAAAGTAATACAATTCAAATAAAATTAACTAAGAATTCCAAGGAACAAGTAATAAAACGGGGAAATATTGAACTCCAACGAATAAGCAAGAAACGGGAAAGTAATCCAATTCAAATAAGAGCGACCAAGAACTCTACAAAATAAGCAAGAAACCGGAAAGCAATCCAATTCAAATAAGAGCGACTAAGAACTTCAACTAATAACCAAGAAAAGAGAAAGTAAGCCAATTCAAATAAAAGCGACTAAAAACTCTAACAAATAAGGAAGAAACAGGAAAGTAATCCAATTCAAATAAGAGCGACTAATAACTCCAACAAATAAATAAGGAAAGGGGGAACAAGTTAAATTCAAAAGAGATCAGATAAGAACACCAACGAGTAGGTAAGGAAACGGGGAACAAGTCGATTTCAAATAAGAGCGACCAAAACTCCAACGAAAAATTAAGGTGAAAGAAAACTAAGAACTCGAACAAATAAGTAAGAAAACTGCGAACGAATCCAATTCAAATAAAATCAACTAAGAACTCAAACGAATATGTATTAAAAGGGAGAATTGCGAACTCCAACGAATGAGCAAGAAATGGGAAAGTAATCCAATTGAAATAAGGGCGACTAAGAATTCCATCAAATAAGCAAGAAACGGTAAAGTTAATCCAATTCAAATAAATTTAATTAAGAATTCCAACAAACAAGTAATAAAACAGGGAAATGGTGAACTCCAACGAATAAGCAAGAAACGAGAAAGTAATCCAATTCAAATAAGACCGACTAAGAACGCCAACAAATAAGCAAGAAACAGAAAAGCAATCCAATTCAAATAAGAGCGACTAAGAACTTCAACGAATTACCAAGAAACGGGAAAGTAATCTAATTCAAATAAAAGCGACTAAGAACTCCAGCAGATAAGCAAGAAAATAGGAACGTAATTGAAAGGATCGGTATGACACCTAGAGGGGGGGTGAATAGGTGCTACTTCAATTTTGTACTTTTTCAAATTAGGCTTGACACAAAAGGTAAATTCTCTAGATATGCAACTAAGGTGAATTTACCTATATGACAAGCTAGCAACTAAACAAGATACACGAAGTAAAGACTAAAAACAAGGATAGAAGTAACCGAAGTGAAAGCACGCGGAGACACGGATGTAATCCCGAGTTCCTCCTTTTTAGGGGAGTACGTCTCGTTGGAGAGGTGTGAGCTACCACGAAGGTCAAAACTCAACCGCCACAAAGGCGTCACCTTATTCTCCGATGAACCGCACCACAAAGGTTTGGTTCACCTTCCACTATCGGAATCCTTCAAGGCGGAATCCGGAGCCCTTACAACAACGATCCGGGGCACAACCCACAAGAGGATTTGGGGCTCCCGAACAGCTATAAATCTGTCACAAAGACAACACGTGAGTACAACAAGAAGCTAGGTTTTCCTAATGGAAATCCTAGCCAAGGGGCCCTCAAGTAAATGAGGGGGAAATGAAGAACGGCTTGGTGAAGATGTAGATCTGGGCCTTCTCCTTCAATCCTCCAAGTATCAACAAGTTTGGTTGGAGGGATTGGGAGATCTAGTGATTCTTGAGCTTGCAACAATGGTGTTCTTCCTTTTTAGGCGAGCTAGCTAGTTGGAGGTAGGTGGAGGGGTATTTATACCCCTCCCAGAAAAACTAGTCGTTTCAGTCCACTTGGGCCGGAGACTCCGGACTGGAAGTCCGGAGACTCCGGGCTCACCGGAGACTCCGGGGGCACTCCGGGGTCACTCCGGACCCTATACCGCAGCTGCCGTCGATTGGTCACTTAGCTTCAAAACTTGTCTGGGGGCGGAGACTCCGGACCGGAGGTGCGAAGACTCCGGTCGGGCGGAGACTCCGGGGTTACTCCGGGGTAACTCCGGACCCCTATACCGTAGCTGCCGTCGAGGGTGTCACAATGCTTCAAAGCCTGAGAGGCCAGAGACTCCGGCCCCTGAGCCCCTGAGGACCGGAGACTCCGGACAGGGCAGGCAAAAGCAGACTTCCTTTTTCCTGTCAAGTGTTTCGATGCAACGTGCAAATATTTCTTTTGACTCCTGCACCACTTAACATCACATTAGATATATCCTAGTGTTGTTGCCTAACACACAAAAACTAGGGGATATAAAATATGCCCTTTCAATCTCCCCCTTTTTGGTGTTAGATGACAACACTCGGATTTGCAATAAAGCACACAACAAATATCGACATGTTCCACAAAGGATTCGAGAGGCTCCCCCTACATGTGTGCATACAAGTAGTTTGCATTTGAATACAAATGCTCAACATGTAGAGGAGAGACAACTCACAAGAAATATTGAACATGATAAATTTCATAAACACAAGGACATATCAAGATAATGGTTTGAGAGGAAAGGGAACATACCTTGTGCATAATATTGTAGAATATAAACCAATGCACAAAATATATCACAAAGATAGATACCATCTCAACCATAGATAGAATGAAATATCCATAAGTCTCACACAGACGGAATAAAACATAGTCCCACACGAATAAAAAAGCAAATAAGTTCAACAACAAAGATAAAAGGACACAAGCTTCAAAGAAATGATAAACGAGCATGCTTGTGTCCGACCCATGCAAATCCCACGAGAGAACCTAGTAGAACTACTTCTCCCCCTTTGGCATCGAAACGCCAAAAAGGGAAAAAAGCGATGCTAACGAAACCCAAGGCGATCACTCGTCGTCTTCATCATAGTCGTCATCACCCTTGCTTCACCACTAGCTTCACCACTTGCTTCACCACTTGCTTCTTCACTTTCGTCTTCCTCATCACTTTCTTCTTCATAGCGCATAGGAGCCTTTCCGATGTTGCAAGAAGAGGTAGGCATGGAGGACACATCATCATAATCATTCCAAGGAAAGATATCCACATTCCACTTCTCAAGAGGAATAGTTGCTTCGGATGGCGGAGTTTCGGGTTCATCTTCTTCGCGAGGAGGAGTGAAACCACCATTGTTGGCTTTGCGCATTTCCTTTATCATTGTGGCTTGATTGGACAAGATCCTCTTGCTAGTAACATATTGTTGATGATTTTCCTTGTGGGTCGCAACACCCATGCACATCATAGCCTTTTTCCACCAAGAAACCTTCTTGAACTCATCATTGACTCTTTGCTTGCCACCAAGAACCCAAGAGGGTGGAGTGGCATTTTTCCTTCTTGCCCTAGGCGCTTCTTCCGCCTCGACCTCTTCATAAGAAGCTTGAGTAAGATGATGGGATAGCACTTGAAGACTGCCATACGTGTGTTTCTTGAAACGGGATTGATCAAGTTGGGAACCATCTTGAGGATAAGCTTCATGACATAGGGAGCATACATAGGGTTCTTCTTCTCATAAATAGCAATGTTGATCTCACACCTGATATAATCCATGACATCAATCTCAACCCCTTGGCAGTCCGGACCGGCAAGGTATGTCTTGTGGCAATGATGCATGAGGTTGACAAGAGCTCCATGAATAGCATCCGTATTCCCGGCTTGGGGTGCAATGCTCCAACGAAACATGCGAATCAAGATGTTGTAGATGGGCTTGAGTCCTCGGGTGGTAGCAATGGCACCATCTTTGGCAGCAAGAGGGGCGAGGAGCTTCTTATCATAGGCCACTCCTTCAACATGCATTCTTCGACCAACGGAAATGTTCACACCTTTGAACACATATCCCAAAGCCTCTCCAAATTCTGAAAAGTGTGCACTAACTTTGAGAGGCCCCGTCATCCAAGTCATTTTGGTGTCCTCATCTCCAAGCACAAGAGTGGCAAAAACTGTTGCACCATCTCAATATCATAATCTTGTTGGAGGGAAATGAGGTGCTCAAGACCAATCTTTCTAGCAACCCAAATTGCGTCCTTAAAGTATTCCTTCTTGGCCAACACTTCAAACTGCAAAGGTTTTTGTGGACACACAAGGGCTTTTGGGTCCAAATTTGCATAGAGTTCCTTCATAATGAGCTCTTGCTCCCTTCTCCAAAAGTGACCATCGGTTGAATTGTTGGGCATGTCATAGAAATTCTGTGCCCTCATGGATCGGAACTCCTCCTTGTTCAAGTCCTTCAAAGTGGTGATGTTGTCAAACTTAGCCTTCTTGGCCCTTTCTTCTCGAAGGAGGGTAGCCTCTTGCCTAGCCCAATTAGCCTCAGTAGCCTTTTGCTTCTTTAGGTCACCACGCTGCACATGCTTGTCTTATTCTTCATCATAGACCAAGTAGTCTCTACCTTGAAGCTTCTTCTTCGGTTTCTTGATGTTTGAGGATGAGGAAGAGGCACCGGGATACCGCTTGGTAGCTGTGAAACAGGAGTATATAGATAGCATTGAGGTAAGCATACATGTCCATGGGAACAAAGGAGAGAAACTGTTGGAGAAAAGTTTGCATCAGACATGATCTAGACCGGAGTTTCCGGTCTCAGGGGGCGGAAACTCCGGCCACACCGGAGTCTCCGGTCAGGAGGACCGGAGTCTCCGGCCTGAGACTGGAACTTCCAATCTAGGTCAAATTTGAAGGAAAAATTCACACCAACAATTTCCTAGAGTGTACATTGCCATCCTAAGGTTCTACACCAAGAATTCCAACAGGAACTATTCTCAAAACTAGATCTAGGAAGAACCCTAGAGGAAGAGAGAGAGAGGTACCCTTGTCCTTCATGGTGAGATTCAAACGGAGGGGAGGAAGATCCCCAACGCTTGGGAGGTGGAGGAGCCGGTGGCACGGCGGATTCCGGCGGCGGGGAGCGGCCGGAGACGGTCTTGGAGCACCCGGCGGCGGCTGGGGAGAGTATTGGGGTCGGGGTGTGGGGGAAGTTGTGAAACAACTCCCCACCCCGAGCCCTTAAGGAACCCAGCGAAACGACCGGGTCCGGAGTCTCCGGCCTAAACACCGGAGTCTCCGGACGGACCAGAGATTTCCAGATTTTAGGGCGGAGACTCTGGACAGACCGGAGTCTCCGGTGTTGCACACCGGAGTCTCCGGACCCAAATGCTCCAAAACTGCCAGAATTTTGTGTGGGAGATGTATGTTGCAAGAGGAGCATATTTTTAGGTAGGAAAGGCTTAGGATGAGAACAATGTCACTGATGGTGGGATACACACTTGGAAGTTGCAAGATCAAATATAAAAGCCAATTTCCAAGTGTTTCTCCCAAAGACAAAATAAAAGGTCTAGAAAACCCAAATAAATCCAATAAGCCCAAATAAGATCCAACTCCTCACAAAGAGGAGGGCGGTGGCCTAGGCCACCATGTATGAGTGTGTGGTGTGACACCGCGAAGATGTATCTTGGGTTCACGGCCACTACTCGTCATTTAAGCTCACAATTCATGAAATGAAAATATAGAGACAAAATGAGGTCTTACTATCGGCATAATGGGGGAGGGATAGTCCAATGGATTAGGACCGCACTCCCCCTATGTCCATGCCTACACCTAAACCAAATAAATAGTCAAAATATAGGTGTGTATGCAAGATGGTCAAGTCAAGCTCCTAGAATCCACGATATTTAGCTCATGCCTCAAGAAGGTGAATCTTGCTTCATCAAGTGGCTTCGTGAATATGTCGGCAAGTTGATCTTTGGTTGGAATATAGCCAAGCTCAATATCACCACGAGCAATATGATCCCGAATAAAATGATGACGAATCTCAATATGCTTCGTTCTTGAGTGTTGCACCGGATTGTGGCCAATCTTGATAGCACTTTCATTGTCACAAAAAGAGGCACTTTGTCACAATTGACACCGTATTCCTTTAAAGTTTGCCTCATCCATAACAATTGAGTGCATGCACTAGCGGCCGCCACATACTCGGCTTCGGCGGAGGATAGAGATATAAATTTTGCTTCTTAGAAGACCAACTCACCAAGGACCTACCAAGAAATTGGCATGCCCCGGAAGTTGATTTCCTATCATCCTTGCAACCGGCCCAATCCGAATCCGTGTACCCGGCAAGAGAGAAATTAGTGCCCTTTGGGTACCACAAACCAAACCTTGGGGTATCAACCAAATATCGAAGGATTCTATTGACCGCCACCATGTGGCTTTCTTTAGGAGCGGCTTGATACCTTGCACACACCCCTACACTCAACACAATATCGGGTCTAGATGCACAAAGATAAAGCAAAGAACCAATCATAGAGCGATAAAGTTTTTGATCAACATCGATACCGTCGGGTTAAGTTCAAGATGGTTTGGTGTCCATGGGAAACCTCTTGAGCATGTCTTGGGTATATTTGGTTTGAGAGATGAAAGTCCCTTCATTCAATTGCTTGATCTCAAAACCGAGAAAGAACTTCAATTCGCCCATCATAGACATCTCGAACCTATCGGTCATAAGCTTTGAAAATTCATCATTGAAAGCTTTGTTAGATGAGCCAAATATAATATCATCAACATAAAGTTGGCATATGAAAAGCTCCCCTTTAACCCTCTTGGTAAAGAGAGTGGGATCGATTTGCCCCAATTCAAATCCACGGTCTAGCAATAGCTCTCTTAGGTGCTCATACCAAGCACGAGGTGCTTGTTTGAGACCATAGAGCGCCTTATCAAGCTTGTAGACATGGTTAGGGAATTTAGGGTCCTCGAAACCCGGTGGTTGCTTAACATATACCAACTCCTTTAAAGGACCATTAAGAAAGCACTTTTCACATCCATTTGTTGCAATTTAAAGTTATGATGTGATGCATATGCAAGAAGGATACGGATGGACTCAAGGCGAGCCACGGGTGCATAAGTCTCTCCAAAATCAATGCCTTCAACTTGAGAGTACCCTTGTGCAACCAATCTTGCCTTGTTCCTCACAACCATTCCATGCTCATCTTGCTTGTTCTTGAATATCCACTTTGTGCCTATAACATTGCGGCAATCTTTTGGCTTCTCAACTAGATTCCACACTTTGTTGCGCTTGAAGTTATTGAGTTCATCATGCATAGCTTCTAACCAATCCGGATCTTCAAGAGCTTCAAACACTTTCTTTGGTTCCACCATGGAAATATGAGCTTGATGTTCACTAAAGTTTGCCAATTGCCTTCTTGTGGTAACACCCTTCTTGTGGTCACCAAGGATTTTCTAGATGGTGACTCTTTATTTCAAAGTCTCTTACAATTCTTGCTTTACGACGGGCTTCGATATCTCTATTGCATCTTGGAGGTATCTCTTGATCATCTTGATCATTTGAGTCCCCGTCTTGACCGGAATGTTGACCTTGATCATCTTGAAGCACATCTTCAACAAAGAAGGAGAGGGTTGATCTTGGTCATGACCTTGGCTAGCATCAACAATAGGAGAACTTGGTTCTTGCATAGCAACTTGGTCAACATGAGGAGGGTCTTGAACTTGTTCTTGGGGTGGTGCATCATTTGCTTCCATGATAGGCGCCGTTTCAACTTGTGATGAAGAGGCCTCCACTTGAATGGAGCTTGGACTTGCTTGAGGAGACTCGTAATGAATCTCAACGGGACGATGGAAACCAATGCCCATTCTTCTTATAGCATCTTGAGGCTCTTCATTATCTACATCACAAACATGAAATTGCGCCACTTGGGAGCCGTCATTCTCATCGAACCTCACATCACAAGATTCTATGACTTTCCCAACGGTTTTGTCATAGACTCTATAGGTGTGAGATTCGGCACCGTACCCAACAAAAACACCCTCTAAAGCTTTAGATTCAAATTTAGACAAACGAACACTTTTGTTCTTATAGAAACACTTACAACCAAATACTCGGTAGTAGGAGACATTGGGCTTGTTGCCGGTGAGCATCTCATAAGATGTAAACTTCTTGCCAACGCGAAAGAATAGCCGGTTAGATGAATGACACGCCGTGGAGATAGCCTCGGCCCATAAGAAGAGTGGAGACTTAAACTCCGCCAACATAGACCTTGCCATATCCATGAGAGTCCGGTTCTTCCTTTCGGCTACACCATTTTGTTGAGGGGTATATGCAGCGGAATATTGATGACGAATCCCCTCTTCACTAAGAAACTCATTTAAGGTGTAGTTCTTGAACTCGGAGCCATTATCACTCCTAATGACCAATATAGGGACATTGTGTTGGCGTTGAACTTCATTGGAAAAGTCGATGACGGCTTGTTGGGTCTCATCCTTCGTCTTGAAGAAATAAACCCAAGTAAATCTTGAATAGTCATCAACAATCACCAAACAATATTTCTTCCCACCAAGACTAGGTTGAGGCACGGCACCAAAGAGATCAACATGAAGAAGTTCCAATATCCTCTTTGATGAAATGATGGTCTTGCTTGGATGGGGAGAATCATGCATCTTTCCTTCAACACAAGCCCTACAAAGACGATCTCTAGAAAAAGAAACATTGTCTTTTAGTCCAAGAATGTGGCCACCCTTGTGAAGACTTTGCAAAGTTCTCATGTTGACATGGGACAAGCGGCGATGCCACAACCATCCCACGTCGGCCTTTCCGAATAGGCATATTGCTTGAGTGTTGGTAGACCCCGAAAAGTCCACCACGAACAACTCATTTTCAACATACCCAACGAACATGACCTTTAGAGTCTTGCTCCTCAAGAGTACCACCATATCAATAGTAAAATGGACATCAAAATTCATCTTATTAAGTGCACGAACGGACATAAGATTGTAACCGAGGGACTCGACAAGCATGACATTTACAAGGGTGATATCCTTTGCAACTACCACCTTGCCGAGACCCGTTACCTCCGCTTTTGATTTATCACCATAGGAGACGGATGCTTGATTTATATTTGGTCCCAACTCCGTCATGATCTCCTTGCTTCCGGTCATATGACTAGTGCATCCACTATCAACCACCCATTTAGACCCACCGGAAGCATAGTCCTACAAGAAATCATTGCTTGGTTTTAGGTACCCATTTCTCAATGGGTCCTCTTTTGTTAGCAACAAGGGTCTTAGGAACCCAAATAGAATAAGCAATGTAACCATCATAAGGACCAACATATTTTGCATAAACATCCCATAATAATCAACATAAAGAATGTAGTTGGGATTGTTATGCCCCGCAAAGTCACTACGAGTGGTCTTGCCCCTAGTGGCATTACCACCCGCAATGGAAGTCTTGGCTTGTGCGGGCTTGGCATTGGTGTTGCTCTTCTTCTTCTTTGCCTTGGCCACATAACCAAGGCCCTCCTTCCCTTTGTGTGGCTTTTGCTCAAAAATTTGAGCAACAACCTTTTCTTTACCTTTAGGAATAGAGGTCTTGGCACTAGTGGCCTTGGCAAGCTCAACCTTCAACCTAGCATTTTCCTCAATAACATTTGCATGATCACAAGAGGGAGTAGAGGTGCTAGGTGAGTTAGATTTAGAAAGTTGAGTTTGAAGTTGCTCATGAGACTTGACTAGAAGAGAGTGGGTACTTTCCAAGGCCTTGTGAGCCTTGTTAAGTTTCTCCATATCCTCAAGGAGTCTAGCATTAGCAACCACAAACTCGGCTTTCTCCTTTTTAATCACTTTATATTTAGCAAAGACATGATCTCTATCCTTAATGATTTTAGCAATTATTTCATCATTTTTATCATCAAGAGACTCAAGTCTTTCCTCAAGAGTCAGCATGGGAATGGGGCAAAACCCACACCTAATCCAGCCCAAGCCAAATAGTTTTAATCTAGTTAACCAACCCACTCTGACCCAAGATTTTTTTTCACAAAACCGCACCGCACCGCGTGCAATGTCAACCCTCACCCGCACCACACTGCATGCAGGATACGGACTGAACCCGCGGTTCAGCCCGTGGGTTTGTACTTTGTAGTTGTACTGCATGTCTGCATGCTTCATTGCTCCAGTAGTGTCGCATGTTGGTGAGTTGGTCGCTGCCTCGCTGGCATACTGGCAACCGACAGCTGCTAGTTGCTACACTTTTTTTCAGCTGCTACTTCCTGGAGTAGCTCCGTTAGCTTTGGTAAGCTAGCAATTCCTGACGTGTAGCGATATAGGAAGATCGTGCCGTCGTGCCGGACCAGTGGGACTTCTCCAACGATTGCTTCCGGCGAGGCGAGAAGTGCCTTCTCTGTGACATACACCGCCGGAAGGTGGTGCAGTCGGCGGGGCTGGCGGCGGCGGCCGGGGCGGTTACCGATACCGGCGATCCCGATGGCACTGCTCGTGACCTGTTCGGGGTCACCGGAGCCGCAGCTCTCCTTGGAGGAGCAGGTCTTGTCGTCCAACTCCGGGCTCGGTGGCGGCGCCGACGTCGGGTTCTCGTCCGACGACGTGGGCGTGTCGATGGATCCGACCTAGAAAACGTACTGTTGCGCTAGCCGACCTCGCTCACCGTCGCGAAGCAGAGCCCGCGAAGCGCCTCCTCCACGTTGACGCCGCGGTCGACCCTCACGGCCACCGTCAGCGCGACGTCGTCTGTGTTGCCCTCATCGGGGCGTCGGCTCAGTGCCCCCGAATACATGCCGCGACGTTGTCCGGGTAGCCCGGCTACTCCGTCGACTTCTCGTTCTCGCCAGCCCTGGACCCGTGCACCGAGTACCGGCGGACGACGTGGCATTCAAACTGTCGCCTGCGTTTGGGGACCTATTAGGACAGCCTGCCGGCGAGGACGCCTCCGACGCGCTGGGAAGGTCCTGGCCTCGCTGGCCATCGATCTCTTCCCGCTTGACGACGCCTCACATAGCTGCGTCGTGTCACCGGCCTCGCTCAAGACACGGCTCGTCTTCGTGCTCTCACGGCGACCATGCCGGGCGGGCCAGCGCCACCACCGTCCTCCGTGAGCTCGCGTCCTCCACCAATATGCCTTCCCGGAGTACGGCGTGGGGCTGCAACCTAGCGTCCGTATTCCGTATTCGAAAGTCGTGCGTGGCCACGCTGCAGAGCCACGGCGACCGCGTCTCATGTTGGGCGAAACTAGCATGGTGCGGCGGTGTGGACTCGAACCGCGGGTTCAACCCGTGGGCTCTACCCGTTTGAGTTGCATCAGCTTCAAACCGTACCGCACCGCTCTGGTCCGTTTTTTGTCTAAACCCGCACCGCACTGCTCCATACTCTCGCTCAAACCATTAGAACCCAGTCCAAAATTGAACCAATCAACAACCCACACCGAAAAAACCCATTCAAGACCGCACCATTCCCAGGATGACTCAAGAGTGGTTCTATATTCACTCTCTTTTTCAAGAGAAGCATTCAAGGATTCTATGGAAACATTCAAGGATGCTATGGTGAGAGAATCCTCTCTCTAAATTTTTCCCTTGTCATCAAGGATTTCTTTGGCCGCATCAAGTTGTCTCAAGAGAGACTCAACATATGCCTTAGTTTCACCTTGCAAGTTAGCCACAAATAAAATACTACTATTGTAATCTAAATATTGAGAATGTTAAGAGGGGTCGTGGTAGACCAAACTTAGCATGGGAGGAGTCTGTTAAGAGAGATCTGAAGGACTGGAATATCACCCTAAGAACTAGCCATGGACAAGGGTGCGTGGAAGCTAGCTATCCATGTGGCAGAACCATGAGTTAGTTTCCAGATCTTATGGGTTTCAACTCTAGCCTACCCCAACTTGCTTGGGAATGAAAAGGCTTTCTTGTTGTTGTTGTTGTTGTTGTTGTTGTTGTTGTTGTTGTTGTTGTTGTTGTTGTTGTTGTTGTTGTTGTTGTTGTTGTTGTTGTTGTTGTAACCTGAATCATTGATATAGGTGCTTTCTTACAAAAAAAATGTTTTGTGTTGTGAAGAATAGTACCTCAGCAGGGGTTTTCTTCTTCCGACTGTTGTCCACTCCATAATGAGTCAGGTAGCATTGCTTGAAGAGGCAGCATCAACTTGCACAGCGGCGTTCTTCAGCCAGGTCTGAGTCCTCACAAGCTCTTTGTTTATAGCATTGTACTAAATTACATGGTAGCAAAAATTGCAGGTCAGCAAGCCTGTTTATAGACGATCGATCACAAAGTTACAATGGCCTCCTAGATTAAATAAATAACGGCATGTACATTGAGTTCCATTTCTTCTTAAAATGGATCATAGTGATGGTGCAGTGACAACCTCAAAAACTCAAACATACAACAACAGTTGCCAAAAGACAAAATAAAGAGGTAGCAAGCCTCTATAAACATGATTCCGTACATAGTTACATTAGCCTTCTATATTAAATAAATAAACAGAGCACATCCTCAAGACCAGACACCATGATAAACATTAAGTGGAGATCATAATAAATAGGACCCATGTTTCTTCACAATTTTATAGGCAAATGATTGGCACAAGGAGCAAAGGAGCACATGCACTATAATCTCAAAATGATTTTTTTTTCTGAAATCTCCGAATCAATAGTTGAAAAAAAATCAAAGAGTGATAATGAGCGGAGCTATATGTCCACCTACCAAGAATTTATTATCTCAATTTGGCAGAACCAAAGCCTGAACGACAATTGTGTGTTGCAGAGCCTTGTTGTGTGTGCATGGATGGCCTGTTGGCAGAAACATAAAAGAGTATAGACAAAAGATAAAAACAAGTAAATGAGCTGCCAAGTACTGTAGTGCTTATTTAAAGTAAAGAAAGAATGAATATTTTGCGAAGCCTTGTTGTGTGCCATAATCTTGCAGAAAATTTAGCACAGTTCAATTAGTATTGAATATACCATTTTAATTGCAGCAGCAGGAACTGTGTTAAATCTTGGTTCTGCTATCTTGGTATTAACCTTATTTAGAAATGCCTCGCACCATGTATAAAAGATACTGGACAGCCAAGAAGTCACAAGTTCCGATCATTTGAGCACCCTCAAGGCTGACATTAGCCAATTGCTTTACAGAACACAGAAAACTAACACAAGTGTTGAGAACTCCATAGCATAAACTCGAATGCAAAACAAAGGGCAAGGGATAATCTGCACGAAATAAATACCTAAACCACGTGCAGCCGATATACTGTTTTTTGACCTAAATCTGAATCAGTATATAGTTTGTAAATATAGCACGGCTTTCATACAGCCAGCAATATAACTACTTTCCAGCAATAGCGCCACCAGGACTATAGCAACAGGACAGCAGATTTTTTTTTTAACCAATTACATTTCAAATCAGATTTCAAAAAGGAGATATAACCGCGAACAAGTCTGGAAACAGAAACCTGATAAAAAAGTTAGATTCAGTACCTTTGTAGCAAGTGCCATCACATGTTAGTTTCAGCATGATACTCGTATTTGAACTTCCTCGCGTACATCTTCTGTAGATGATATGATGCTAGGTAATTGAACTTCCTTGCGTACATCTTTTGTAGATGATATGCCTGTACAACACAGTCAAATGGACCGCACATCAGAAGCATATGTGGTTAGCAGAACATAAGAAGATATGGAGCCGATTTGCACATCCCTCAGGTATTATGAAGCAACACCTTCCTAACTTAAACAACAAGTACCTTTTAAAATTTTGATACAGTGTAGAAGGAAATCTGAGCCAAGTTATTGGGGGCATCGAAGAAGCTTAAGTCTCTTCATAGAACATAGCTTCCTCCGAAGCGAGAAATAATATCTACGACCTATATATGGAAAGAGCAAAATACTATTGGTTTGATCTTAATTAAAACAAATAAAAGAAACCAGAACGGTGAGGTAAGCCAAGAATATACGTACAGGACCACGTTGAACACCATCAGGTCGATTATAATCAGACTCAATCGATAGCAGATGATAGCCAATATGAACCAGATTCATGAACAAGATTCATTATGCAGTCACGAAAATGAATGCTTCCACGGTATCATCGCAGATTCATTATGTGAACAAGAGCCTGAAATAACTCAATAAATATGAACATGTTACTGAATTATCTGAGGCATCAGTTTCCAATGATTTCAAGTTGATTAGGAAAATAAGTATACGGACCTGTGGAGCGCGGACTTACAGCTCCTCGTCCGGCAGTTGTTAAGGGAGGAGCAGACAACAACAAGCAGGTAGCTTGCCTCTCTGCCATATGTGGCCGATGCGTTGATAGCAGTGACCTAGGGAGCTCATCGATAGGTCGCTCTTTTTCCGTCTCCATGCCTCAACAAATCACATGAAAATATTCAACAACGCATTCCATAGGGTACATCAAATAAATACAACTTAAGTGTACTAAACACACATTCGAAAACAATCAGATATCAGAAAAAAGAAATATGAGAAAGCCTCTAAAAGTAAATAAAAAAATCAATCTTAGGATAAGAAAACGGCGAACAAGTCAAATACGAATAAAATGAACTAAGAACTCGAACGAAAAAGTAAGACGACGAAGAACAGTTCCAATTCAAACAGGATCAACTAAGAATTTCAACGAATACGTAATAAAACAGGGAAATAGTGAACTCCAACGGATAAGTAAGAAACGGGAAAGTAGTCCAATTCAAATAAGAGCGACTAAAAAGTCTAGCAAATAAGCAAGAAGCGCGAAAGTAATCCAATTCAAATAAAATTAACTAAGAATTCAACGAACAAGTAATAAAACGGGGAAATGGTGAACTCCAACGAATAAGCAAGAAACAGGAAAGTAATCCAATTAAAATAAGAGCGACTAAGTACTCCAGCAAATAAGTAAGAAACACGAAAGCAATCCAATTCAAATAAGAGCGACAAAGAATTTCAACGAATAACCAAGAAACGGGAAAGTAATCCAATTCAACTAAAAGCGACTAAGAACTCCAACAAATAAGCAAGAAACGGGAAAGTAATCCAATTTAAATAAGAGCGATTAAGAACTCCAACGAATAAGTAAGGAAAAGAGGAACACGTCCAATTAAAAAAAGATCAACTAAGAGCACCAACGAGTAAGTAAGGAAATGGGGAACAAGTCCAATTCAAATAAGAGCGATCAAAAACACCAACGAAAAAGTAAGGTGACAAGAAACTAAGAAATCCAACGAATAAGTAAGAAAAACTGCGAACGAATTCAATTCAAATAATATCAACTAAGAACTCCAACGAATACGTAATAAAACGGGGAAATGGTGAACTCCAACGGATAAGCAACAAACGGGAAAGTAATCCAATTCAAATAAGAGTGACTAACAAGTCCAGCGAATAAGCAAGAAAAGGGAAAGTAATCCAATTCAAATAAGAGCGACTAAGAACTCGAGAAAATAAGTAAGAAACAGGAAAGTAATCCAATTCAAATAAGAGCGACTAAGAACTCCAGCAAATAAGCAAGCAAGAAACGGTAAAGTTAATCTAATTCAAATAAATTTAATTAAGAATTCCGACGAACAAGTAATAAAACGTGGAAATGGTGAACTCCAACGAATAAGCAAGAAACGAGAAAGTAATACAATTACAATAAGAGCGACTAAGAACTCCAACAAATAATCAAGCAACAGGAAAGCAATCCAATTCAAATAAGACCGACTAAGAACTTCAACAAATAACCAAGAAACTCGAATGTAATCCAATTCAAATAAAACCGACTAAGAACTCCAGCAAATAAGCAAGAAACAGGAAAGTAATCCAATTTAAATAAGCGCGACAAAGAACTCCAATGAATAAGTAAGGAAAAGGGGAACATGTCCAATTCAAAAAAGATCAACTAAGAACACCAACAAGAAAGTAAGGAAATAGGGATCAAGTCAAATTCAAATAAGAGCAACCAAAAATTTAACAAAAAAGCAAGGTAACAGGAAACTAAGAACTCCAAAGAATAAGTAAGAAAACCGAGAACGTATCCAATTCAAATAAAATTAACTAATTGAAATAAGGGCGACTAAGAACTTCAACAAATAAGCAAGAAACGGTAAAGTTAATCCAATACAAATAAATTTCATTAAGAATTCCAACGAACAAGTAATAAAACGGGGAAATGGTGAACTCCAACGAATAAGCAAGAAACGAGAAAGTAATCCAATTCAAATAAGAGCGACTAAGAATTCCAGCTAATAAGCAAGAAACAGGAAAGCAAATCCAATTCAAATAAGAGCGACTAAGAACTTCAACAAATAACCAAGAAACGGGAATGTAATCCAATTCAAATAAAAGCGACTAAGAACTCCAGCAAATAAGCAAGAAACAGGAAAGTAATCCAATTCAAATAAGCGTGACTAAGAGGAAAGTAATCCAATTCAAATAAGCGTTACTAAGAATTCCAATTAATAAGTAAGGAAACGGGGAACATGTCAAATTAAAAAAAGATCAACTAAGAACACCAATGAGAAAGTAAGGAAACACGGAACAAGTCGAATTCAAATAAGAGCAACCAAAAATTTAACGAAAATGCAAGGTGACAGGAAACTAAGAACTCCAAAGAATAAGTAAGAAATCCAGGAACGAATGCAATTCAAATAAAATCAACTAAGAACTCCAACGGATAAGCAAGAAATGGGAAAGTAATCCAATTCAAATAAGAGCAACTAAAAAGTCTAGCAAATAAGTAAGAAACGCGAAAGTAATCCAATTCAAATAAGAGCGGCTAAGAACTCCAACAAATAAGCAACGGTAAAAGTAATCCAGTTCAAATAAAATAAACTAAGAATTCCAAAGAACAAGTAATAAAACAGGGAAATAGTGAACTCCAACGAATAAGCAAGAAATGGGAAAGTAATCCAATTCAACTAAGAGCGACAAAGAACTCATCAAATAAGCACGAAACCGGAAAGCAATCCAATTCAAATAAAAGCGACTAAGAACTTCAACGAATAACCAAGATACGTGAAAATAAGCCAATTCAAAAAAAAAGCGACTAAAAACTCAAACAAATAAGGAAGAAACGGGAAAGGAATCCAATTCAAATAAGAGCGACTAAGAACTCTAACGAATAAATAAGGAAAAGGTGAACAAGTTTAATTAAAAAATGATCAACTAAGAACACCAATGAGTAGGTAAGGAAACGGGGAACAAGTCCAACTCAAATAAGAGCGACCAAAAACTCCGACGAAAAAGTAAGGTGAAAGGAAACTAAGAATCTAACAAATAATTAAGAAAACCGGGAACGAATCCAATTCAAATAAAGTCAACTAAGAACTCCAACGAAACGTAATAAAAGGGGGAATGGTGAACTCCAACAAATAAGGAAGAAATGGGAAGTAATTTATTTGAAATCAGGGCGACTAAGAACTCCAACAAATAAGCAAGAAACGGTAAAGTTAATCCAATTCAAATAAATTTAATTAAGAATTCCAACGAACAAGTAATAAAACAGGGAAATGGTGAACTCTAAGAAAGTAATCCAATTCAAATAAGAGCGACTAAGAACTCCAGCAAATAAGCAAGAAATAGGAAAGCAATCCAATTCAAATAAGAGCGACTAAGAACTTCAACGAATAACCAAGAAACGGGAAAGTAATCCAATTCAAATAAAAGCGACTAAGAACTCTAGCAAATAAGCAAGAAACAGGAAAGTAATCCAATTCAAATAAGCGCGACAAAGAACTCCAATAAATAAGTAAGGAAAAGGGGAACAAGTCCAATTCAAAAAGATCAACTAAGAACACCAACGAGAAAATAGGGAAACAGGGGACAAGTAAAATGCAGAAAAGAGCGACCAAAAATTTAACGAAAAAGTAAGGTGACAGGAAACTAAGCACTCCAAAAAATAAGTAAGAAAATCGGGAACAAATACAATTCAAATAAAATCAACTAAGAACTCCACCAAGTACGTAATAAAACGGGGAAGCGGTGAACTCCAACGGATAAGCAAGAAACGGGAAAGTAATCCAATTCAAATAAGAGCGACTAAAAAGTCTAGCCAAAAAGCAAGAAACACGAAAGTAATCCAATTCAAATAAGAGCGACTAAGAACTCCAACAACTTAGCAAGAAACGGTAAAAGTAATACAATTCAAATAAAATTAACTAAGAATTCCAAGGAACAAGTAATAAAACGGGGAAATATTGAACTCCAACGAATAAGCAAGAAACGGGAAAGTAATCCAATTCAAATAAGAGCGACCAAGAACTCTACAAAATAAGCAAGAAACCGGAAAGCAATCCAATTCAAATAAGAGCGACTAAGAACTTCAACGAATAACCAAGAAAAGAGAAAGTAAGCCAATTCAAATAAAAGCGACTAAAAACTCTACCAAATAAGGAAGAAACAGGAAAGTAATCCAATTCAAATAAGAGCGACTAATAACTCCAACAAATAAATAAGGAAAGGGGGAACAAGTTAAATTCAAAAGAGATCAGATAAGAACACCAACGAGTAGGTAAGGAAACGGGGAACAAGTCGATTTCAAATAAGAGCGACCAAAAACTCCAACGAAAAATTAAGGTGAAAGAAAACTAAGAACTCGAACAAATAAGTAAGAAAACTGCGAATGAATCCAATTCAAAGAAAATCAACTAAGAACTCAAACGAATATGTATTAAAAGGGAGAATTGCGAACTCCAACGAATAAGCAAGAAATGGGAAAGTAATCCAATTGAAGTAAGGGCGACTAAGAATTCCATCAAATAAGCAAGAAACGGTAAAGTTAATCCAATTCAAATAAATTTAATTAAGAATTCCAACAAACAAGTAATAAAACAGGGAAATGGTGAACTCCAACGAATAAGCAAGAAACGAGAAAGTAATCCAATTCAAATAAGACCAACTAAGAACGCCAACAAATAAGCAAGAAACAGAAAAGCAATCCAATTCAAATAAGAGCGACTAAGAACTTCAACGAATTACCAAGAAACGGGAAAGTAATCTAATTCAAATAAAAGCGACTAAGAACTCCAGCAAATAAGCAAGAAACAGGAAAGTAATTGAAAGGATCGGTATGACACCTAGAGGAGGGGGGTGAATAGGTGCTACTTCAATTTTGTACTTTTTCAAATTAGGCTTGACACAAAAGGTAAATTCTCTAGATATGCAACTAAGGTGAATTTACCTATATGACAAGCTAGCAACTAAACAAGATACACGAAGTAAAGACTAAAAACAAGGATAGAAGTAACCGAAGTGAAAGCACGCGGAGACACGGATGTAATCCCGAGTTCCTCCTTTTTAGGGGAGTACGTCTCGTTGGAGAGGTGTGAGCTACCACGAAGGTCAAAACTCAACCGCCACAAAGGCGTCACCTTATTCTCCGATGAACCGCACCACAAAGGTTTGGTTCACCTTCCACTATCGGAATCCTTCAAGGTGGAATCCGGAGCCCTTACAACAACGATCCGGGGCACAACCCACAAGAGGATTTGGGGCTCCCGAACAGCTATAAATCTGTCACAAAGACAACACGTGAGTACAACAAGAAGCTAGGTTTTCCTAATGGAAATCCTAGCCAAGGGGCCCTCAAGTAAATGAGGGGGAAATGAAGAACAGCTTGGTGAAGATGTAGATCTGGGCCTTCTCCTTCAATCCTCCAAGTATCAACAAGTTTGGTTGGAGGGATTGGGAGATCTAGTGATTCTTGAGCTTGCAACAATGGTGTTCTTCTTTTTAGGCGAGCTAGCTAGTTGGAGGTAGGTGGAGGGGTATTTATACCCCTCCCAGAAAAACTAGTCGTTTCAGTCCACTTGGGCCGGAGACTCCGGACTGGAAGTCCGGAGACTCCGGGCACCGGAGACTCCGGGGGCACTCCGGGGTCACTCCGGACCCTATACCGCAGCTGCCGTCGATTGGTCACTTAGCTTCAAAACTTGTCTGGGGGCGGAGACTCCGGACCGGAGGTGCGAGACTCCGGTCGGGCGGAGACTCCGGGGTTACTCCGGGGTAACTCCGGACCCCTATACCGTAGCTGCCGTCGAGGTGTCACAATGCTTCAAAGCCTGAGAGGCCGGAGACTCCGGCCCCTGAGCCCCTGAGGACCGGAGACTCCGGACAGGGCAGGCAAAAGCAGACTTCCTTTTTCCTGTCAAGTGTTTCGATGCAACGTGCAAATATTTCTTTTGACTCCTGCACCACTTAACATCACATTAGATATATCCTAGTGTTGTTGCCTAACACACAAAAACTAGGGGATATAAAATATGCCCTTTCAATCTCCCCCTTTTTGGTGTTAGATGACAACACTCGGATTTGCAATAAAGCACACAACAAATATCGACATGTTCCACAAAGGATTCGAGAGGCTCCCCCTACATGTGTGCATACAAGTAGTTTGCATTTGAATACAAATGCTCAACATGTAGAGGAGAGACAACTCACAAGAAATATTGAACATGATAAATTTCATAAACACAAGGACATATCAAGATAATGGTTTGAGAGGAAAGGGAACATACCTTGTGCATAATATTGTAGAATATAAACCAATGCACAAAATATATCACAAAGATAGATACCATCTCAACCATAGATAGAATGAAATATCCATAAGTCTCACACAGACGGAATAAAACATAGTCTCACACGAATAAAAAAGCAAATAAGTTCAACAACAAAGATAAAAGGACACAAGCTTCAAAGAAATGATAAACGAGCATGCTTGTGTCCGACCCATGCAAATCCCACGAGAGAACCTAGTAGAACTACTTCTCCCCCTTTGGCATCGAAACGCCAAAAAGGGAAAAGAGCGATGCTAACGAAACCCAAGGCGATCACTCGTCGTGTTCATCATAGTCGTCATCACCCTTGCTTCACCACTAGCTTCACCACTTGCTTCACCACTTGCTTCTTCACTTTCGTCTTCCTCATCACTTTCTTCTTCATAGCGCATAGGAGCCTTTCCGGTGTTGCGAGAAGAGGTAGGCATGGAGGTCACATCATCATAATCATTCCAAGGAAAGATATCCACATTCCACTTCTCAAGAGGAATAGTTGCTTCGGATGGCGGAGTTTCGGGTTCATCTTCTTCGCGAGGAGGAGTGAAACCACCATTGTTGGCTTTGCGCATTTCCTTTATCATTGTGGCTTGATTGGACAAGATCCTCTTGCTAGTAACATATTGTTGATGATTTTCCTTGTGGGTCGCAACACCCATGCACATCATAGCCTTTTTCCACCAAGAAACCTTCTTGAACTCATCATTGACTCTTTGCTTGCCACCAAGACCCAAGAGGGTGGAGTGGCATTTTTCCTTCTTGCCCTAGGCGCTTTTCCGCCTCGACCTCTTCATAAGAAGCTTGAGTAAGATGATGGGATAGCACTTGAAGACTGCCATAGGTGTGTTTCTTGAAACGGGATTGATCAAGTTGGGAACCTTTTGAGGATGAGCTTCATGACATAGGGAGCATACATAGGATTCTTCTCTCATAAATAGCAATGTTGATCTCACACCGGATATAATCCATGACATCAATCTCAACCCCTTGGCATCCGGTCCGGCAAGGTATGTCTTGTGGCAATGATGCATGAGGTTGACAAGAGCTCCACGGATAGCATCCGTATTCCCGGCTTGGGTGCAATGCTCCAACGAAACATGCGAATCAAAATGTTGTAGATGGGCTTGAGTCCTGGTGGTAGCAATGGCACCATCTTTGGCAGCAAGAGGGGCGAGGAGCTTCTTATCATAGGCCACTCCTTCAACATGCATTCTTCGACCAACGGAAATGTTCACACCTTTGAACACATATCCCAAAGCTCTCCAAATTCTGAAAAGTGTGCACTAACTTTGAGAGGCCCCGTCATCCAAGTCATTTTGGTGTCCTCATCTCCAAGCACAAGAGTGGCAAAAACTGTTGCACCATCTCAATATCATAATCTTGTTGGAGGGAAATGAGGTGCTCAAGACCAATCTTTCTAGCAACCCAAATTGCGTCCTTAAAGTATTCCTTCTTGGCCAACACTTCAAACTGCAAAGGTTTTTGTGGACACACAAGGGCTTTTGGGTCCAAATTTGCATAGAGTTCCTTCATAATGAGCTCTTGCTCCCTTCTCCAAAAGTGACCATCGGTTGAATTGTTGGGCATGTCATAGAAATTCTGTGCCCTCATGGATCGGAACTCCTCCTTGTTCAAGTCCTTCAAAGTGGTGATGTTGTCAAACTTAGCCTTCTTGGCCCTTTCTTCTCGAAGGAGGTTAGCCTCTTGCCTAGCCCGATTAGCCTCAGCAGCCTTTTGCTTCTTTAGGTCACCACGCTGCACATGCTTGTCTTTTCTTCATCATAGACCAAGTAGTCTCTACCTTGAAGCTTCTTCTTCGGTTTCTTGATGTTTGAGGATGAGGAAGAGCACCGGGTACCTTTTGTTAGCTGTGAAACAGGAGTAGATAGTAGCATTGAGTAAGCATACATGTCCATGGAACAAAGAGAGAAACAGTTGGAGAAAATTTTCATCAGACATGATCTAGACCGGAGTTCCGGTCTCAGGGGGCGGAAACTCCGGCCACACCGGAGTCTCCGGTCAGGGGACCGGAGTCTCCGGCCTGAGACTGGAACTTCCAATCTAGGTCAAATTGAAGGAAAAATCACACCAACAATTTCCTAGAGTGTACATTGCCATCCTAAAGGTTCTACACCAAGAATTCAACAGAACTACTCTCAAAACTAGATCTAGGAAGAACCCTAGAGGAAGAGAGAGAGAGGTACCCTTGTCCTTCATGGTGAGATTCAAACGGAGGGGAGGAAGATCCCCGACGCTTGGGAGGTGGAGGAGCCGGTGGCACGGCGGATTCCGGCGGCGGGGAGCGGCCGGAGACGGTCTTGGAGCACCGGCGGCGACTGGGGAGAGTATTGGGGACGGGGTGTGGGAGTTGTGAAACAACTCCCCACCCCGTGCCCTTAAGGAACCCAGCGAAACGACCGGTCCGGAGTCTCCGGCCTAAACACCGGAGTCTCCGGCGAGCCGGAGTTTTCCAGGTTTAGGGCGGAGACTCTGGACAGACCGGAGTCTCCGGTGTTGCACACCGGAGTCTCCGGACCCAAATGCTCCAAAACTGCCAGAATTTTGTGTGGGAGACATGTATGTTGCAAGAGGAGCATGTTTTTAGGTAGGAAAGGCTTAGGATGAGAACAAAGTCACTGATGGTGGGATACACACTTGGAAGTTGCAAGATCAAATATAAAAGCCAATTTCCAAGTGTTTCTCCCAAAGACAAAATAAAAGGTCTAGAAAACCCAAATAAATCCAATAAGCCCAAATAAGATCCAACTCCTCACAAAGAGGAGGGCGGTGGCCTAGGCCACCATGTATGAGTGTGTGGTGTGACACCGCGAAGATGTATCTTGGGTTCACGGCCACTACTCGTCATTTAAGCTCACAATTCATGAAATGAAAATATAGAGACAAAATGAGGTCTTACTATCGGCATAATGGGGGAGGGATAGTCCAATGGATTAGGACCGCACTCCCCCTATGTCCATGCCTACACCTAAACCAAATAAATAGTCAAAATATAGGTGTGTATGCAAGATGGTCAAGTCAAGCTCCTAGAATCCACGATATTTAGCTCATGCCTCAAGAAGGTGAATCTTGCTTCATCAAGTGGCTTCGTGAATATGTCGGCAAGTTGATCTTTGGTTGGAATATAGCCAAGCTCAATATCACCACGAGCAATATGATCCCGAATAAAATGATGACGAATCTCAATATGCTTCGTTCTTGAGTGTTGCACCGGATTGTGGCCAATCTTGATAGCACTTTCATTGTCACAAAAAGAGGCACTTTGTCACAATTGACACCGTATTCCTTTAAAGTTTGCCTCATCCATAACAATTGAGTGCATGCACTAGCGGCCGCCACATACTCGGCTTCGGCGGAGGATAGAGATATAAATTTTGCTTCTTAGAAGACCAACTCACCAAGGACCTACCAAGAAATTGGCATGCCCCGGAAGTTGATTTCCTATCATCCTTGCAACCGGCCCAATCCGAATCCGTGTACCCGGCAAGAGAGAAATTAGTGCCCTTTGGGTACCACAAACCAAACCTTGGGGTATCAACCAAATATCGAAGGATTCTATTGACCGCCACCATGTGGCTTTCTTTAGGAGCGGCTTGATACCTTGCACACACCCCTACACTCAACACAATATCGGGTCTAGATGCACAAAGATAAAGCAAAGAACCAATCATAGAGCGATAAAGTTTTTGATCAACATCGATACCGTCGGGTTAAGTTCAAGATGGCATTTGGTGTCCATGGGAAACCTCTTGAGCATGTCTTGGGTATATTTGGTTTGAGAGATGAAAGTCCCTTCATTCAATTGCTTGATCTCAAAACCGAGAAAGAACTTCAATTCGCCCATCATAGACATCTCGAACCTATCGGTCATAAGCTTTGAAAATTCATCATTGAAAGCTTTGTTAGATGAGCCAAATATAATATCATCAACATAAAGTTGGCATATGAAAAGCTCCCCTTTAACCCTCTTGGTAAAGAGAGTGGGATCGATTTGCCCCAATTCAAATCCACGGTCTAGCAATAGCTCTCTTAGGTGCTCATACCAAGCACGAGGTGCTTGTTTGAGACCATAGAGCGCCTTATCAAGCTTGTAGACATGGTTAGGGAATTTAGGGTCCTCGAAACCCGGTGGTTGCTTAACATATACCAACTCCTTTAAAGGACCATTAAGAAAGCACTTTTCACATCCATTTGTTGCAATTTAAAGTTATGATGTGATGCATATGCAAGAAGGATACGGATGGACTCAAGGCGAGCCACGGGTGCATAAGTCTCTCCAAAATCAATGCCTTCAACTTGAGAGTACCCTTGTGCAACCAATCTTGCCTTGTTCCTCACAACCATTCCATGCTCATCTTGCTTGTTCTTGAATATCCACTTTGTGCCTATAACATTGCGGCAATCTTTTGGCTTCTCAACTAGATTCCACACTTTGTTGCGCTTGAAGTTATTGAGTTCATCATGCATAGCTTCTAACCAATCCGGATCTTCAAGAGCTTCAAACACTTTCTTTGGTTCCACCATGGAAATATGAGCTTGATGTTCACTAAAGTTTGCCAATTGCCTTCTTGTGGTAACACCCTTCTTGTGGTCACCAAGGATTTTCTAGATGGTGACTCTTTATTTCAAAGTCTTTACAATTCTTGCTTTACGACGGGCTTCGATATCTCTATTGCATCTTGGAGGTATCTCTTGATCATCTTGATCATTTGAGTCCCCGTCTTGACCGGAATGTTGACCTTGATCATCTTGAAGCACATCTTCAACAATGAAGGAGAGGGTTGATCTTGGTCATGACCTTGGCTAGCATCAACAATAGGAGAACTTGGTTCTTGCATAGCAACTTGGTCAACATGAGGAGGGTCTTGAACTTGTTCTTGGGGTGGTGCATCATTTGCTTCCATGATAGGCGCCGTTTCAACTTGTGATGAAGAGGCCTCCACTTGAATGGAGCTTGGACTTGCTTGAGGAGACTCGTAATGAATCTCAACGGGACGATGGAAACCAATGCCCATTCTTCTTATAGCATCTTGAGGCTCTTCATTATCTACATCACAAACATGAAATTGCGCCACTTGGGAGCCGTCATTCTCATCGAACCTCACATCACAAGATTCTATGACTTTCCCAACGGTTTTGTCATAGACTCTATAGGTGTGAGATTCGGCACCGTACCCAACAAAAACACCCTCTAAAGCTTTAGATTCAAATTTAGACAAACGAACACTTTTGTTCTTATAGAAACACTTACAACCAAATACTCGGTAGTAGGAGACATTGGGCTTGTTGCCGGTGAGCATCTCATAAGATGTAAACTTCTTGCCAACGAAAGAATAGCCGGTTAGATGAATGACACGCCGTGGAGATAGCCTCGGCCCATAAGAAGAGTGGAGACTTAAACTCCGCCAACATAGACCTTGCCATATCCATGAGAGTCCGGTTCTTCCTTTCGGCTACACCATTTTGTTGAGGGGTATATGCAGCGGAATATTGATGACGAATCCCCTCTTCACTAAGAAACTCATTTAAGGTGTAGTTCTTGAACTCGGAGCCATTATCACTCCTAATGACCAATATAGGGACATTGTGTTGGCGTTGAACTTCATTGGAAAAGTCGATGACGGCTTGTTGGGTCTCATCCTTCGTCTTGAAGAAATAAACCCAAGTAAATCTTGAATAGTCATCAACAATCACCAAACAATATTTCTTCCCACCAAGACTAGGTTGAGGCACGGCACCAAAGAGATCAACATGAAGAAGTTCCAATATCCTCTTTGATGAAATGATGGTCTTGCTTGGATGGGGAGAATCATGCATCTTTCCTTCAACACAAGCCCTACAAAGACGATCTCTAGAAAAAGAAACATTGTCTTTTAGTCCAAGAATGTGGCCACCCTTGTGAAGACTTTGCAAAGTTCTCATGTTGACATGGGACAAGCGGCGATGCCACAACCATCCCACGTCGGCCTTTCCGAATAGGCATATTGCTTGAGTGTTGGTAGACCCCGAAAAGTCCACCACGAACAACTCATTTTCAACATACCCAACGAACATGACCTTTAGAGTCTTGCTCCTCAAGAGTACCACCATATCAATAGTAAAATGGACATCAAAATTCATCTTATTAAGTGCACGAACGGACATAAGATTGTAACCGAGGGACTCGACAAGCATGACATTTACAAGGGTGATATCCTTTGCAACTACCACCTTGCCGAGACCCGTTACCTCCGCTTTTGATTTATCACCATAGGAGACGGATGCTTGATTTATATTTGGTCCCAACTCCGTCATGATCTCCTTGCTTCCGGTCATATGACTAGTGCATCCACTATCAACCACCCATTTAGACCCACCGGAAGCATAGTCCTACAAGAAATCATTGCTTGGTTTTAGGTACCCATTTCTCAATGGGTCCTCTTTTGTTAGCAACAAGGGTCTTAGGAACCCAAATAGAATAAGCAATGTAACCATCATAAGGACCAACATATTTTGCATAAACATCCCATAATAATCAACATAAAGAATGTAGTTGGGATTGTTATGCCCCGCAAAGTCACTACGAGTGGTCTTGCCCCTAGTGGCATTACCACCCGCAATGGAAGTCTTGGCTTGTGCGGGCTTGGCATTGGTGTTGCTCTTCTTCTTCTTTGCCTTGGCCACATAACCAAGTCCCTCTTCCCTTTGTGTGGCTTTTGCTCAAAAATTTGAGCAACAACCTTTTCTTTACCTTTAGGAATAGAGGTCTTGGCACTAGTGGCCTTGGCAAGCTCAACCTTCAACCTAGCATTTTCCTCAATAACATTTGCATGATCACAAGAGGGAGTAGAGGTGCTAGGTGAGTTAGATTTAGAAAGTTGAGTTTGAAGTTGCTCATGAGACTTGACTAGAAGAGAGTGGGTACTTTCCAAGGCCTTGTGAGCCTTGTAAGTTTCTCCACATCCTCAAGGAGTCTAGCATTAGCAACCACAAACTCGGCTTTCTCCTTTTTAATCACTTTATATTTAGCAAAGACATGATCTCTATCCTTAATGATTTTAGCAATTATTTCATCATTTTTATCATCAAGAGACTCAAGTCTTTCCTCAAGAGTCAGCATGGGAATGGGGCAAAACCCACACCTAATCCAGCCCAAGCCAAATAGTTTTAATCTAGTTAACCAACCCACTCTGACCCAAGATTTTTTTTCACAAAACCGCACCGCACCGCGTGCAATGTCAACCCTCACCCGCACCACACTGCATGCAGGATACGGACTGAACCCGCGGCTTCAGCCCGTGGGTTTGTACTTTGTAGTTGTACTGCATGTCTGCATGCTTCATTGCTCCAGTAGTGTCGCATGTTGGTGAGTTGGTCGCTGCCTCGCTGGCATACTGGCAACCGGCAGCTGCTAGTTGCTACACTTTTTTTTCAGCTGCTACTTCCTGGAGTAGCTCCGTTAGCTTTGGTAAGCTAGCAATTCCTGACGTGTAGCGATATAGGAAGATCGTGCCGTCGTGCCGGACCAGTGGGACTTCTCCAACGATTGCTTCCGGCGAGGCGAGAAGTGCCTTCTCTGTGACATACACCGCCGGAAGGTGGTGCAGTCGGCGGGGCTGGCGGCGGCGGCCGGGGCGGTTACCGATACCGGCGATCCCTATGGCGCTGCTCGTGACCCGTTCGGGGTCACCGGAGCCGCAGCTCTCCTTGGAGGAGCAGGTCTTGTCGTCCAACTCCGGGCTCGGTGGCGGCGCCGACGTCGGGTTCTCGTCCGACGACGTGGGCGTGTCGATGGATCCGACCTAGAAAACGTACCGTTGCGCTAGCCGACCTCACTCACCGTCGCGAAGCTGAGCCCGCGAAGCGCCTCCTCCACGTTGACGCCGCGGTCGACCCTCACGGCCACCGTCAGCGCGACGTCGTCTGTGTTGCCCTCGTCGGGGCGTCGGCTCAGTGCCCCCGAATACATGCCGCGACGTTGTCCGGGTAGCCCGGCTACTCCGCCGACTTCTCGTTCTCGCCAGCCTTGGACCCGTGCACCGAGTACCGGCGGACGACGTGGCATTCAAACTGTCGCCTGCGTTTGGGGACCTATTAGGACAGCCTGCCGGCGAGGACGCCTCCGACGCGCTGGGAAGGTCCTGGCCTCGCTGGCCATCGATCTCTTCCCGCTTGACGACGCCTCACATAGCTGCGTCGTGTCACCGGCCTCGCTCAAGACACGGCTCGTCTCCGTGCTCTCACGGCGACCACGCCGGGCGGGCCAGCGCCACCACCATCCTCCGTGAGCTCGCGTCCTCCACCAATATGCCTTCCCGGAGTACGGCGTGGGGCTGCAACCTAGCGTCCGTATTCCGTATTCGAAAGTCGTGCGTGGCCACGCTGCGGAGCCACGGCGACCGCGTCTCATGTTGGGCGAAACTAGCATGGTGCGGCGGTGTGGACTCGAACGCGGGTTCAACCCGTGGGCTCTACCCGTTTGAGTTGCATCAGCTTCAAACCGTACCGCACCGCTCTGGTCCGTTTTTTGTCTAAACCCGCACCGCACTGCTCCATACTCTCGCTCAAACCATTAGAACCCAGTCCAAAATGGAACCAATCAACAACCCACACCGAAAAACCCATTCAAGACCGCACCATTCCCAGGCTGACTCAAGAGTGGTTCTATATTCACTCTCTTCTTCAAGAGAAGCATTCAAGGATTCTATGGAAACATTCAAGGATGTATGGTGAGAGAATCCTCTCTCTCAATTTTTCCCTTGTCATCAAGGATTTCTTTGGCCGCATCAAGTTGTCTCAAGAGAGACTCAACATATGCCTTAGTTTCACCTTGCAAGTTAGCCACAATAGTATCGGAAGCAACAAGTTCTTTCTTAATCACAAGACTAGTTTTATCATCTATTTCATGCATAGTCTTAGGAGTAGAAGATGATATCTCGGTGACGTGAGCCATGAGGCAACGAGCGGTGTTGATGGAGAGGTTCTCATTGGGGGATTCGAAGAGAGAAGGAGGTGAAGTTGATATAATGGCCAAAGCGGCCACCTCACGAGTGGGTTCTTCTTCTTCTTCGGAATCCTCGGAAGGATACTCTTCTTGAGTCAACAACACAATTCTTGGTGCTTTCTTGAAGAATGGCTTCCTCTTGACAAAAGGCTTCTTTTGTGTCATGTTTGATTGGCCCTTGAGGACAAGCCTTCCACCGTTTTGCTCTCTATTCTCATATGGACAATCTTTGATGTAGTGATGCTTGTTATGACAATTGTAGCAAGTCTTTATCCTATTAGCAAACTCCTTCTTCCCACTTGGATTGCTTGCATGATCAACTTGAGCCTTTGCCTTGGTCGGTCACGCCAAAAAGTCCTTGTTGCAAGAGCTATGTGGCCATGGAGGGCTTGTTCAAGATCATTGGGAGGAAGGTTGTTCGGGCATGCTTCAACTTCATCATGATCATCAAGGCACACAACCTTGGCCTTCAAAGCAAGAGAGGGACCTTGTTTCATTCCCATGGCCTAGCACGGGTGTCTAGAGCATTCTTGGTGGCAACCTTGTAGGCTTGCATCTCTTGCATAACTTCATTGGATGTCATCTCAAGGTAGTTGAATTTTCCTTGTAAGGCCTTCAAGTCAACGGGCTCGAAGGGCATGAGAGCATTCACATACTTCCTCTTGATCCAAGCATCATCCACATAGGTTGCCCCAACATTATAAAAGGCTTTGGCGAGAATCTTGAGTCTTTCATACATCTCCTCATGAGTTTCACTATCAAGCATGTAGAAACCTTCGGCCTCATTGCTCAAGGCATCAAATCTATTCCTCTTCATGCTTTCATTTCCAAGAAACGCCACCTCAAGGCACCCCCAAGCTTCTTTGGCGGTGGAGACATGTTGAATGTGATGCATGCCATTTTCTCCAACGGCAAGTTCAATCATGTGGAGAGCGGAAGCATTGAGTTGTTTCTCGGCCACCTCTCTTCTTGTCAAGTTGTTAGGATTCACGGCCTTGAATCCCTCTTGAATGATCCTCCAAAGCTCGATAGAGGAACTGTTGATATGAGATTTCATTAAGTGTTGCCAATAAGCAAAAGCCAATGCATTAAGCTTAGGAGGTGGACCTAAAGGGTTTATGCGAGTATGATGGATAGGTGAGTCGGGAGAGTACACAAAGGGAACCCCATGGTACTCCGGCTTCCCACTTTCGGGAGTGGTGCTAGATGTGGAAGATTTCTTAGGGTCGGTTTCTTTATCTTCAACCCCTTTCTTTTCCTCTTTTCCCTCCTCGGTATCATCGTCATGGGAGGTAGCGGAGTCCTCTAGTGGAGTGGTCTCCTTAGGAACCTTGCCACTTGCGAGTTGTGTGATCAACTCACGCATCTCGGCAAATTTGGTATCCATGGACGATATCAAAGATGTCTCCATCAATTTGAGATCGGCCATGGATGCCGTAGTGGCTTGGTCCTCCGCGAGATCACCATCACTTCGTGTCATACTTCTCTTAGACGGTTAAGCCCAACAAGAGAGCCGAGGCTCTGATACCAATTGAAAGGATCGGTATGACACCTAGAGGGGGGGGGTGAATAGGTGCTACTTCAATTTTAGCACTTTTTCAAATTAGGCTTGACACAAAAGGTAAATTCTCTATATATGCAACTAAGGTGAATTTACCTATATGACAAGCTAGCAACTAAACAAGATACACGAAATAAAGACTAAAAACAAGGATAGAAGTAACCGAAGTGAAAGCACGCGGAGACACGGATGTAATCCCGAGTTCCTCCTTTTTAGGGGAGTACGTCTCGTTGGAGAGGTGTGAGCTACCACGAAGGTCAAAACTCAACCGCCACAAAGGCGTAACCTTATTCTCCGATGAACCGCACCACAAAGGTTTGGTTCACCTTCCACTATCGGAATCCTTCAAGGCGGAATCCGGAGCCCTTACAACAACGATCCGGGGCACAACCCACAAGAGGATTGGGGGCTCCCGAACAGCTATAAATCTGTCACAAAGACAACACGTGAGTACAACAAGAAGCTAGGTTTTCCTAATGGAAATCCTAGCCAAGGGGCCCTCAAGTAAATGAGGGGGAAATGAAGAACGACTTGGTGAAGATGTAGATCCGGGCCTTCTCCTTCAATCCTCCAAGTATCAACAAGTTTGGGTGGAGGGATTGGGAGATCTAGTGATTCTTGAGCTTGCAATAATGGTGTTCTTCCTTTTTGGGCGAGCTAGCTGGCTGGAGGTAGGTGGAGGGGTATTTATACCCCTCCCAGAAAAACTAGCCGTTTCAGTCCACTTGGGCCGGAGACTCCGGACTGGAAGTCCGGAGACTCCGGGCTCACCGGAGACTCCGGGGGCACTCCGGGGTCACTCCAGACCCTATACCGCAGCTGACGTCGATTGGTCACTTAGCTTCAAAACTTGTCTGGGGGCGGAGACTCCGGGGTTACTACGGGGTAACTCCGGACCCCTATACCGTAGCTGCCGTCGAGGGTGTCACAATGCTTCAAAGCATGAGAGGCCGGAGACTCCGGCCCCTGAGCCCCTGAGGACCGGAGACTCCGGACAGGGCAGGCAAAAGCAGACTTCCTTTTTCCTGTCAAGTGTTTCGATGCAACGTGCAAATATTTCTTTTGACTCCTGCACCACTTAACATCACATTAGATATATCCTAGTGTTGTTGCCTAACACACAAAAACTAGGGGATATAAAATATGCCCTTTCAGTAATACAATTCAAATAAGAGCGACAAAGAACTCCAACGAATAAGTAAGGATAAGGGAAACAAGTTCAATTCAAAAAAGATCAACTAAGAACACCATTGAGTAAGCAAGGAAACGGGGTACAAGTCCAATACAAATAAAGCGACCAAAACTCTCCAACGAAAAAGTAGGGTGATACGACACTAAGAACTCTAACGAAAAAGTAAGAAAAACAGGAAACAAATCCAATTCAAATAAAATCAACTAAGAACTCCAATGAATACATAATAAAACGGGGAATGGTGAACTCCAACGAATAAGCAAGAAATGGGAAAGTAATCCAATTGAAATAAGAGCGACTAAGAACTGCAACAAACAAACAAGAAACGGTAAAGTTAATCCAATTCAATAAATTTAATTAAGAATTCCAATAAACAAGTAAGAAAACGGGAAAATTGTGAACTCCAAAGAATAAGCAAGAAACGAGAAAGTAATCTAATTCAAATAAGAGCGACTAAGAACTCCAGCAAATAAGCAAGAAACAGGAAAGCAATCCAATTCAAATAAGAGCGACTAAGAACTTCAACGAATAACCAAGAAACAAGAAAGTAATCCCATTCAAATAATAGGGACTAAGAACTCCAGCAAATAAGCAAGAAACAGGAAAGTAATCCAATTCAAATAAGCGTGACTAAGAACTTCAATGAATAACTAAGGAAAAGGGGAACAAGTTCAATTCAAAAAAAAATCAACTAAGAACACTAACGAGAAAGTAAGGAAAAAGGGAAAAAGTCAAATTCAAATAAGAGCGACAAAAAATTCAACGAAAAAGCAAGGTGACAGGAAACTAAGAACTCCAAAGAATAAGTAAGAAAACCGGGAACGAATCCAATTCAAATAAAATCAACTAAGAACTCCAACAGATAAGCAAGAAACAGGAAAGTAATCCAATTCAAATAAGAGCAACTAAAAAGCAAAAAAGCAAGAAACGCGAAAGTAATCCAATTCAAATAAGAGCGACTAAGAACTCCAACAAATAAACAACGGTAAAAGTAATCCAATTCAAATAAAATAAACTAAGAATTCCAAAGTACAAGTAATAAAACGGGAAATAGTGAACTCCAACGAATAAGCAAGAAACGGGAAAGTAATCCAATTCAAATAAGAGCGACTAAGAACTAGCAAAAAAGAAGGAAACCGGAAAGCAATCCAATTCAAATAAGAGCGACTAAGAACTGCAACGAATAACCACGAAACGGGAAAATAAGCCAATTCAAATAAAGCGACTAAAAACTCTAACAAATAAGGAAGAAACGGGAAAGTAATCCAATTCAAATAAGAGTGACTAAGAACTCCAACGAATAAATAAGGAAAACGGGAACAAGTTCAATTAAAAAAGGATCAACTAAGAACAACAATGAGTAGGTAAGGAAACAGGGAACAAGTCCAATTCAAATAAGAGGGACCAAAAGTAAGGTGAAAGGAAACTAAGAACTCTAACAAATAAGTAAGAAAACCGGGAACGAATCCAATTCAAATAAAATCAACTAAGAACTCCAACGAATACTTAATAAAAGGGGGGAATGGTGAACTCCAACAAATAAGCAAGAAATGGGAAAGTAATCCAATTGAAATAAGGGCGACTAAGAACTCCAACAAATAACAACAAATAAGCAAGAAACGGTAAAGTTAATCCAATTCAAATAAATTTAATTAAGAATTCCAACGAACAAGTAATAAAACGGGGAAATGGTGAACTCCAACAAATAAGCAAGAAACGAGAAAGTGATCCAATTCAAATAAGAGCGACTATGAACTCCTGCAAATAAGCAAGAAACATGAAAGCAATCTAATTCAAATAAGAGCGACTAAGAACTTCAACGAATAACCAAGAAATGGGAAAGTAATCCAATTTCAAATAAAAGCGACTAAGAACTCCAGCAAATAAGCAAGAAACAGGAAAGTAATCCAATTCAAATAAGAACGACTAAGAATTCTAACGAATAAGCAAGGAAAAGGGGAACAAGTCCAATTCAAAAAAGTTCAACTAAGAACACCAACGAGAAAGTAAGGAAACGGGGAACAAGTCCAATTCAAATAAGAGCAACCAAAAATTCAACGAAAAAGTAAGCTGACAGGAAACTAAGAACTCCAAAGAATAAGTATGAAAACCGGGAATGAATCCAATTCAAATAAAATCAACTAAGAACTCCAAGGAATACGTAATAAAATGGGGAATGGTGGACTCCAATAAATAAGCAAGAAATGGGAAAGTAATCCAATTGAAATAAGAGCGACTAAAAAGTACACTAAATAAGCAAGAAACGCGAAAGTAATCCAATTCAAATAAGAGCGACTAAGAACTCCAACAAATAACCAAGAAACGGGAAAGTAATCCAATTCAAATAAAAGCGACTAAGAACTCCAGCAAATAAGAAAGAAACAGGAAAGTAATCCAATTCAAATAAGAGTGACTAAGAACTCCAGCAAATAAACAAGAAGCAGCAAAGCAATCCAATTCAAATAAGAGTGACTAAGAACTTCAACGAATAACCAAGAAATGGGAAAGTAATACAATTCAAATAAAAGCGATTAAGAACTCCAACGAATAAGCAATAAACGGGAAAGTAATCCAATCCAAATAAGAGCGACTAAGAAAATAAGAGCAACACTTACAAGCACTCCTTCTATGCTATACTTAGTAAAAATGCAATATATCAATAAGGCTAGTAAAATATGAAAGAAAATAAACAGGACAAGCAACACTTACTTTCGAGATTACACTAATCAGCACATGACATGAAAATACTAACATACTAATTCAAGTGAGATGAATGCCCAAGATTGAAAGAACAAAGCTGAATTTAGTATCATACCTTCCCAGAACTCAGAATAAGCAATCTGTCAGTCAATGACGGTATTCCAATGGTCAACGATTATTAGCATTGTACAATTCTTGAATTCTTCTCTGATCTTCTATATAAGAGCATCAGTTTGAACACCAACTGCTGTTGTTGCCTCATCCAGAACAATTATCTTTGCCCTTCGTATCAATGCACGAGCTAAACTCAGCAGCTTGCGCTGTCCAGCGCTAAAAAATTCACCAGCCTCGGAAACCTGTCAAGAAAGTGATTCTCAACGAAAAGTTTGCGTATCACACCAATTTTATGACCTACGGATTGATAGAACAGTATATGGAGGCTATGATGTTGCTGGTAGTTTAATGCTAAATTCGGCAGTTCATGCATAAAACTAGACAAGCACCAGGGACGAGGTGGTAGGGAAATCCCAGTTTTAGAGTCACTTCACTGCAGTCAACTTGTACAAAATATATCTATTGTAGTCTTTCTTTGATTTCTAATGACTATGCTTGAAGTGCTTGTTTGCTCCTATTTGAATGATATAGTTTAGAGGGGTTATTTTGGGTGCATTTTCCCTATTTGATTCAGAACTTGCACCAACGTTTATATACCGGAGGAAATGATCATGTCAGTCAGGCCCAGAACCACTGTACTGGCAGTTATAAGATTTTGGTATGCCTAGCAGCAAGAAGTGAATAATTGTTAACATAAAAAAATGTTATGCTAAAAATTCCATAGATGTTGGTGGAAGCTCTTGAGCAGTATTGGTAGTATACACAATCATTGGTTTATAAGTTTGTCTTGTTTCTGTCTATTGTATGGGCTGAAGTACTTGTCAAGGCTCAGCAAGATATGGGTGCAACAATGGGTGCTCTTAGATTGGCATTCGTCAAACTTACAAAGTTTGAGACTGAGGAGGCAATGTACGACTCTCAGAGGATAAGAGCTGCTGACAGCAAACTTATAGGGTATAGCCACAGCAGCTGTCAAAGCTAGCAGGACATGTAGAGATTTGAATACACAAACTGTTAAATATCTGGTACTATTTCAGTTCAAATTGTATTTGAATCTCTCCTGGCTATCAACTAATCTTATCCACGACTCGTTTCTTTGTTATGCAAGATACTTTGCATGAACATTTGGGATAAAGCTCTCCGTCCATACTGCATTTTCTGATCGGGCAAGTGCATTGTTGACTGTCCATACACAAACTGTTAAATATCTGGTACTATTTCAATTCAAATTGTATTTGAATCTCTCCTGGCTATCAACTAATCTTATCCATGACTCGTTTCTTTGTTTTGCAGGATACTTTGCATGAATATTTGGGGATAATGCTCTCCGTCCATACTGCATTTTCTGATCGGGCAAGTGCATTGTTGACTGTACAAACGCTTATGTCAGACCTTGCATCACAACAATCAAGGATCGAGAAACTCGAAGCTGCATCATCGAAAGTATTTGGTGGTGATAGAGCTAGGTTAAGGAAAGTTGAAGAGCTGAGGGAAACAATAAGGGCTACTGGGCTAAGTCCTGCGCGTTAAGGGAATATGAGAGAATCAAGGTAACTAATATTCATTTGTCTGAAAGATAAAACTGACTGGATGCTTCCATAACTAGTAATCAGCATGATAACGGCAATGGCCACGCAAGCATCAGTAATACTACTTTTAGCTCATAAAAGTGCGTGATATGAGATATTATTAGATTCTGCTACTTTTGTGTTAAATTTTCTAGTTGAGCAGTTAACTGTGTCGAACATTTTACTTCGGTTGATATCTTATATTGGTAAGAAACTCTACTTCCCGCCATCTCAACAGTATATTTGCAAATCTCGTAACACATATATCTCTAACCTGGTTCTACTAGTTTGAAACCCCTCGAGAAGTTCTCTCTTCTAATTCCGTGGCCTCTCTCTCTTCTACCCCCTTCTACCCCCTTCCGGTTGTTTTGTGCAATACAGTTGGCACAGGAAATACTGATGATCCATTAGTACCACATCTTATGGCAATAAGCTATTATTCATAATCTTAAGCTAACTACCAGTATCTATCCATGCGACTAATATTCAAAGTCCAAGAAGAAAGACAAGTTACATACACAGACCTTCGGTTGCATGTGACAAATAAGAAACATGCACACACACAAGGATGTCAACATAGGTAAAATAAAGAGAAAATGAGATGACTTACAAATTGGTACAAGGGGAGGAAGTTCTCTCAACACTTCACTGATATCTGGAACAGCTGGGTTATGTCCCCCAGAAAAATTTGGTTCGGTAAGATCATCAGGAACAGGGGTCATTGTTTTTATCTGCGTGAACCAAAAAAAATTGACTTCAGTAATTTCTGCACAATAACGATACTACATCAATAGCCTTAGTGTATGTTTAGGGAAGAGATCACACATCATACCATAGCATATTCAAGGTCCAAGCATTTCTACAGAATATGGTATCGCTTCCTTATAAACTCCACAATCTTTCTCTGGATGTCCCTGTACTGAGATAAGATCGTTGGGTTCGCCGGGCCTTCTTGTGCGCTTTCCAGATTTCCCTGGAAAAAACATGCAATTAAAATAAATCTAATTGCTCACAGACTTCTGTGTTTAGTCAGGAAATTAATAATGTGCACACACTAACATTTGCCTCATTGTTTACCTGAGAACTTATATCAATTCATTAGCAGAAGGAAGATTCAGCTCTCGTCGAGCAGCTTCAAATAGCCCATTCTCTGTCATCTGCTATGTATTGCCACCTGGCATAACCATGCCTTATGAAAGGAATACAAATATCAGTACCTTAGATGCATTTTTTGAATATTAACAATGTTAGTGTAAACGATAAGCAAAAAGAAGAAAAAGAATGCCTTTTCCATGAGTAAAACAGAAGCAGAGTAGTATTAATATATTAAAACAACTCCTTCACTTCGAGGTTTCCGAATTCCTACTTTAATCATTAAATCAGAAGAAAATAAAAATTCCTACAAGATTTCTAGTTAACCAAGAGAAAAGACAAATCTGCCGGTTGGAGTGTGTACCGGCTAGGCCCCAAACCCTTTTCCGCTGAGTTGCAAAGCTCACAAGTTAACCAAGATAGGTTTGAACTTGTAGCACATAAAGCTGAAGCATGAAGCTAATCAACGCTAGCCAACCACCATGATTGATTATTTATTTATGATGAAAATAAAAACATACAGGCAAAATGGCCTATTAATAAAAATATACTAATGAAACTGTTCTTTATGGTTTACGTGCACTGTTGCCTTTCGTGCTTGCCGTATATACTTAAGCATTTAAATAGAGCACCTGAAACCTCAGCTGGGTCAAGCCAGGTCCCATAACATTGAGGCGAAGTCCATAGTTCTTAAAAAATCAACCGCAAAACTTGCTAAGGCCAATTGCCTAGTTACATGAGACGAATGGAAAATTGAACATGACTTAAGATAACAAACTGAGCACAAAAAATGGATGCGTACTTTATTAGAGCTTTCAGTAACAGTAGATCATGTTCCGGTTTCCATATTCTTCCACCAGATAAACCAGGAAATTCATACATCAAGTAGTTAGAAAGAGTTTTGCAATATGTCCTTGTTCCATGGGACCATAAAAAGCACAATGTTGAGACGCTGTCTATGTTACTGACAACAGAATCATGTATTGAAGTAATATTATGGTACTACAAGGACTAGAGATTGCTGAAATCACACGATTACCAAGCTTGAAATTTATAATCAAGAACAGTGCCACTTCAAAAATACATATAACAAAACAAGGTAAACTACTGACTTTTAGTACATTCACATGGGATTTATCTGCTAAGCTTGGCGTGTGTTCTCATTTCCCAAACATAATTTTGATTATTCATATCAAATCCACGAAAAAAATATTTGCAATTCTAGGCCTTTTAATACAATAGATGTCTTAAATACTGAACACAGAGCCTGACTGGTATGCTGGCGTAGATCCCTGTCTCTTAGTGCTCTAACCAATCATGATTCACGGCTAATGAGCTTGGACAGTCATCAATTTCTTAAAAACAGTTCATGCCTAGATGTCAAAATACCAATACCAACTGTCACACATGCATACTACAAAATATAGAATAAAGTTGGCAGGCATGATTTAAAACTAAATAACGAGAATTGATTCCAAAGCAACCTTAACAATCGTCAAAACATAAGGATGCAGTAACATATTTGGCATTGCCAGTGAGCAGAGAGTATACATCATACTACGTACTTTAGGTACTTACATTACGCGGTACCCTAAATTACACGATGTACTGCTATTTAAACCATATGTGAATCTAACTGAACGCCAATTTTTTAAAAACAGCTTCATGTTTCAGCTGCCACACTTTTGCAGATTATGTTTCGCTCAGGATCTCTTCAGTAATATAACAATCTACATACTCCAAAAAATAGTCTGATTTTGGAAGTAAACCGGAATAATACAAGCGGGTGCCGTCATGTAAAAGCTGAACACATGGTGGGTGATACATATACCTTCTCCACAAGTGATATTTTGGCTAGCCTGACCAATGTCTCATCAGTATGCATTTCCTTTGGCACGCCATCTATATTCATGCATACAGATTAAATTAAACATAAATGAAAATGAATAAAATGGGTACTAAGCGGCATATACCTGCATATGTTGTTGTTGAGTCATTTATGTCCTCTACGAGATGGACCATAACAAGCTCAGCATATCTGCAAGTACCACAATGAATAGGAGCTGTATTATAGAAATAATTAAATGTAGAAACTAGAAAGAGCAAAATGGGCTAAAATATACTGTTTTTTAACAAAAACAGGCTAGAACACTATTATCTAGTAAATATTTTTTAAAGACGGAACACTACACTTGGAATTACTAGTGACATCTTGCTCGTTCGTACAACGGCATAGGTGTCTGATTACAATTAATTCTATCCAAGGTTTCTGTAACAGAGCTTGCAGAAGGCAGATCATTAATTCTGATTCCGAGCACCGAAAGTAAACATTGATTGACTGTCTGAGGTCACTCCATTCCTTAGGAACATTAGATCAAACATATATATGTTCAAACATCAAAAAATAAAGTTACTTATACTTTCAATAAGGTGACCAATGCAACACCTATGGAGACAGAGTTATCACACTGCTCTCTAATCACCGGAATCCTAGTAATAATGTTCAGCAAACTAAGTACGAAGGATGAAAAATAGTTGAGCTTCAAACACTCATCGAAATTAATGTTTAAAGGCTGGAGAGAAATCCAGAATCGTAAGTCTATCAAGTGGGCAGAAAACAGTTTTTATGCTGTTCATAATTGTTTAATTTATCTCATGCAATCCCCATGAACAAATAGAAAAGGAGATTGCTGATTACATAACAGACATTTAGTCCAACTTATGCTAACGATAATCCCCATTATATTCTGGGACCTGAACAACTACATTTCGTATTCAATAATATAGAGACAAAACTGGGCATACCTCTGAATTTCCTCAACACTTTTCCCCTTCAATCGAGGACGATACTCTTTCCAATCATAGTTTTGAAGACCATACCTGCAAAGTTGAACGGAGCGAATTGCTTATTATTAGAAGAAGAAAATGACCAAAGTTTCTGGTTTAAATGTTTATTCGGCATTACATTCTGGATGCCGAGAACAGCATAGTCAATTATTGAGGAAGCCCTTTATAATATTCTAAACAATCTCCTAGGACTCATGTGCCACAGTTAGACTAGCACCACAAACTGATAAATTTGTGCAATCAGGCATAATTTTTCAAAATAATAGGATATCCACTAATATGTTAACTGTCCGAAATTAGTTGAGGTAAACATGCAGCATACCTCAGCATCTAGTCCTAGAGCATTCCTCCTTATGACAGTCCTTTAGATGTGCCCTTTCAAGAGCCTCCCATAGATCCGCATCGTTATGTTCCCTAAAAGGATCCAGATTAAATCGAATGGAACCTGGATAGAGATACATAAGACAATCATTACAATAAATGGCCAAAGAATTAGCTAAAACACATATTTGGGTTTCTTTACAGAATAATTACATAAAACAAATATGAAGAGCTTATGTAATTTCAGTAACAAACCTGAAAACAAGACTGGCGCATGTGGTATTATTCCTAAAACTTATCGCAGGTCCCAAATTCCAAACTTAGAGGTGTCACAATTACCAACTAATATTCTCCCTCGTTCTAGTTCCACAATACGAAACAACGCATTAAGCATACTAGATTTACCAGCACCTGTTCTGCCAACGATTCCTACCTTCTCGCTTCCATTAATAATGAATGGTATTCCATGAAGAACAGGCAGAAATTCCGGTCGGTACCGAAGCACAACATCTTCAAACTTGATGACTCCAGATGATGGCCAACCAGGAGGTGGCCTGTTATCCTCAATGACAGGAGGAGCCTCAGAAGGTAACTCGATGTATGTTCCCACACGCTCAACAGCATTCATACTATTTTCAGCCAGACTAGCAAGGCGAAGAACAGCTGCGAGCAAATTGGTTATAGTGAGAGTATAAGTAAGAAAAAGACCCATTGTGGAAGCAAAGACCTTCTGATTCTCTGCTCGTTGGTTTTGCATGACAACAAATGTTGCCGCTAACCATATCATGATACCACCCAATGTTTCCAGCGGGATGTCTAGCCATCTATTTGAACATGTTGACAAGTGAGAACCTGATGTTGTTGTCCATTGATTTCCCATTGATATTGGACATTCTATCATAAGCTCTGTAGGCACGGATTGTGAACAGACCATTCAATGGCTCTAAAAATTGAGCATACACAGGAGACCTAGTAATGGAGTCCATATGCTTGACCTCGCGTGATGTGGCCTGAGCATACAGTTCTGAACTGTCAAGGAAGTAAAAGTAACAACAAAAAATGACAGTTGTTTAAAAGTTATATGTCATGAAGTTACCTGGTAGTAGAGATAGGCTGTATAAAATAAGATCAGAAGTGGCATGATAGCCAAAAGGGACATGGTGCTGACAACACTGATGAGAACAAATGTTGAGAGCATCTGACATATTTGTGCCATAAACATATTGACAGAGACAGCAAGATTCCGGTCTATGTCACCCAAATCCTTTGAAAATCTGTTGATGACACGTCCAAGTGGGTTTGTGTGGAAAAATACCATGGGAGCTCTTAATATATATCGGGGCATGGCATCATGCAGCCAGAGGCTGCTCGAAGGCTTGATATGATTAGCCAGTATGAATTCGTGAGTGTGACTATAACCTACTGTATAAACCAAAATATTGTCTCTTTGTCCGCTCGTGCTTAATCAATCAGACAGACACAAAACCAAGTGCAAAGAAAATGACGTGTATACGTACCTGTCAAGGAAGAGATTGCGTTCTTGACCTTGAGCTCGCACCCTTCGCAGTCCATCGAGACCTTGAGCTCCACCGTCTACAGCTGCTTTCTCTTCCTCTTCCTGTCGCGTCCATGGCCTCCACTGCCACCTTCGACTTCGAGCAGCCCATGACCGCCCATGACCTTGAGCTCGCTCCCCTCGCAGTACATCGAGCCCATGGCCTCGCAGCCTCCGGATCCGGGGTCCTCGGCGCTGCCTCGTTCGGTCCGGCCTCGCAGCCACCGGATCCGGGCTCACCAACGCCGGATTCGGGATTCGTCGCCGGCTGAGAGCCGAGAAGTGGAGGTGAGCGCCGAGGCTGCGAGCCGAGAGGTGGAGGTGAGCGCGGCGCTGCGAGCCGAGAGATGGGGGGGGGGGGGGGGGGGGGGGGGGGGGGGGGGAGCGCGGCGCCGGCCGTCCTCCGCATCGAAGTGGAAGAGGTGTGGTAGGCCGGGCCCCGCGGCGGAAGAGGCGGTGCCGGCGGCTACTCCGTCGATCTATAACGGCTACTCCGCTAGTCCGGAAGAGGCGGTGCTTCGTGCCAAGTTGGGCTGCCAGCCCATTAGGTGCAGATGCAGCCTGCTAGAGGGACACCTTTTATAAACAAAAACTTTGTTCTGAAAATCTTTTTCAACAAGATATCGAGATGTTTTTTTTTTGCGGGGAAAGATATCGAGATGTTTTATCTACAAGAGAAAATATTTTTCAAAAAAAAATTAACATAGGTATCGAGATGCTATAACTATGAGAGAGACTATTATTTTCTCCGAAAACTAAGCCTTAGACTAGTCATTCATGCATGATACTCTTCACATTCTTTTTCGGTGGTCATGCGAGTACAATTCAGACTACGAGGAGAAGGACTATGGTGAAGATGAGGAGTTCGTCGATGACTTTTCCAACAAGGTCGTCTCCCGGTCATTAGCATGTAGGGTTATCGAGGCATGACTTGGGCCCTCGCGTTTGTTTAAGTTTTTGCTACTACTTGATGTTGAACTTTGTCCTTAGTGGCATTTGTGTAAGTTTCGGTCATGTGACCTACTTGTGTAAGAATCTGTAATTCGGTTGTATGGATGATGTAGCTTTGTACAATTCGGTTGTGTTATCGTGATACACTGAGCATGGATCCCCACACACACCTCTAGACCCTATGCTCCCCTACTCACTCGACAGAAGTTGGCACGCTAAAGACATGATTCCATGAACAGTAAAGTAAATTCTCAATTCATATTATAAAAATGTTCTACTTTGTGTGAAAATTAGACTCGAATCGTTTTGCGCCATATTTTCTGCATGTGCTTAAAAAACACATTTTTACACACGGAAAATATAATGATTTTTATTACAAAAAGGTTGAAAAAAGTATTTGATTTCAACAAGATATCGAGATGTTTTATCTACAAGAGAAAATACTTTTCAAAAATGTTTTATTTTTCAACAAAGGTATCGAGATGCTATAACTACAAGAGAGACTATTATTTTCTCCGAAAACTAAGCCTTAGACTAGAGTCATCCATGCATGATATTGTTCACATCCTTTTTCGGTGGTCTTGCGAGTACAATTCCGACTACGAGGAGAAGGACTATGGTGAAGATGAGGAGTTCGTCGATGACTTTGCCAACAAGGTCGTCTCCCGGTCATTAGCATGTAGGGTTATCGAGGCATGACTTGGGCCTTCGCGTTTGTTTAAGTTTCCGCTACTACTTGATGTTGAACTTTGTCCTTAGTGGCATTTGTGTAAGTTTCGGTCATGTGACCTACTTGTGTAAGAATCTGTAATTCGGTTGTATGGAAGATGTAGCTTTGGTACAATTGGTTGTGTTATCGTGATACACTGATCATGGATCCCCACACACGCCTCCAGACCCTCTGCTCCCCTACTCGCTCGACAGAAGTTGGCACGTTAAAGACATGATTCCATGAACAGTAAAGTAAATTCTCAATTCGTATTATAAAAATGTTCTACTTTGAGTGAAAATTAGACTCGAATCGTTTTGCGCCATATTTTCTGCACGTGCTTAAAAAACACATTTTTACACACGGAAAATATAATGCTTTTTATTACAAAAAGGTTGAAAAAAAGTACTCCCTCCGATCCATAATAAAGTTTGTATTAAGTGAGCGACACTTTTTATGGATCGGAGGGAGTATTTGGAAACATTTTTTTATCATAGAAATATACGCATATGTGCACAATTTAGAATCATTATAATAACTTATAGTACGGATATCACCATGACCTTTATCATTTGGCTCAAAAGATATGAATGTTCGTATATAGTCCCTATTATGAAGGGGTTTTTTTTGCAGAATAAGTCGTAATCCATGTTTTTTCCTAAAAACTAGTACACATATAATTACTCCCTTCCAAAGGATTGCGTTTTTTGTAAGTTTGTTGGCGAAACTATTCGTAGCTAGGGCATGAATTTTCGGCGTTCTTTTTGGCTACTGCATAGAATCCTAATTTGGTAACTTAAAATGATTTTTAACAATTTGAAGGAGAAAATTAGAGAACCGTTGTAGTTCAATTTCAAAGGAATTTCAGGAAATCGGCACAAAGTTATTTAAAAGACCCATTTTGACACCCGTACAATAGAAATGATTTTTTGTTCACATAGTTTGAAAATTATCTAGCAACATTGTTTATCATGGAAAGATGCACCAAAACGCACAAATTGGGCACATTAGATAAACTTTCTCTGATAGTACCATGACCTTAATTTGTCATTTCGCTCACATCAATTTCACAGATGATTGTCCATATTATGAAGTTTTGTTTGCCAAAAATTCAAAATCAATGTTTATCCTTTTTGCTTTCAACTAGTACACATAAAAAAGACTCCACGCCAAAGGATTTGATCATTTGAAAAAAATCATTTACTTTTACTTTTTTTGAAACGGGGTCAAAACCATGGGTGAAACTATTCGTAGCTAGGGAATGAATCTCTTGGCTTTATTTGTGGTTACCTCATAGAATCCTACCAGGATAACATGAAATGATTTTTGACAATTCGTATGAGCAAACTGGATCACACATGTAGTTCAACTTGAATTAATTTTGGAAATCGTCACAAAGTCATTTAAATGGCCGAATGTAGCAGGGACGCTTGAAACTAATAAAATGTTGGGTATTGTCCATAAAATATGTTCTATTTTCTATGAAAATATGAGGGTTGTCATTTTGCACCATGTATATTAACTATTTCCACTTTACAAAAAAAACACATTTGACACTCGAAAATAGAAAATGATATTTTTTACAAAAAAATCATATACATGTTTGAAGAGAGAAAACATGATTTAAACATCACCACAAATGATGTTTTTTAAAGATATTTTGGTTATGTTCATATTATATATTTATAAAGGTAACTTGGTTTTACATGCTTACAAACTAGATGATGCCCCGCGCGTTGCTGCGGACATTAGTCTGGCAATTTTTAATAAACGTGAGATGTATTATACGATGAAAATGTGAGATAAGAACAACAAAATAATGTTCAGACTCATTTAAAATGTAAATTGCATAAATGATCATTATCCATTGTTCCAATTTATTTAAAATGTAAATTGCATAAATGATCATTATCCATTGTTCCAATTCTTCAACTTATAACCTGTTTTAAATTTCAGTAGGAACCTTGTGAAACGGATATGACAATTTCAGTATATAATTGATTTAAGTGGTGCGGGGTTTAAAGATTCAACGAAAACATCAGTAAATGTATTTTCTGAAGGATACCGGTGTTCTAACATACAAAACACATGTTAAACTTTACTATTAATAACAATGAAGCACATTATTTTGCATTTCTTTATTAACTTGTTGGGATGTGAAATGAAGACGGATTACTATTAAATCTTGACATGTTCTAAAAGAAAAGAAAACAATTTTTTCATACAAAACTTGTGAGGTACTGCTAACAATTTCCAGATACAACTATATCTATGTCAAATGAAACAATATGAAGATTGTTATTTGACCAACCTATAAGACTACAGACAAAGAAATATATCATGCTTTGCATGCCTGTTTCAATCTTGATGGCAACATTTTGAGCATGGTTTGTATTACTACGAAGGTGACATAAAAAACCTGATGGAAAGAAGGATGGCGTTAGTACACGAATGAGAATTACACCTATATATTTGAAGGGGTAAAACAGTGGGGAAAAGATACCTGATACGTAGTGTGCAATATATTTGGCACCTGTTAAAATAAACAGTTGGATTTGAATGACTATTGGGCATTAACCTTAAAAATCACAAAGGTTGGCTGGGAAAAACATCGGTATTTTACAATACTCGATGTGATTGGCTGTAATATCGTATGAAATGACCTGATACAATACTCGATGCATAGATACTGCATCATCATGTGACAGAATAAAAATTGCTTGAAGCATCAAGAACAATATCGGACGAAAATTTCTTGCTGGCCGGGCCATCTCTGAGGCATCTCTATAGCAAAAAACATAAAAAGGAATGGTAAATGGTAACGCTTCATCTATCGTAGATCGATGCATTTTCTTCTGCGTGCTTCTACTGAAATTATACAGACATAGAAGGAAATCTGAATCGCAGCAGATTGGCAACATGTGGAACTGAATATCAGTTCAACTCACCTGGTTGTTGTCATCCATGCTGACGTTTTTGGATCCCGCCTGATTCAAAAAGAGAAGGATATGAACCCAGGCCCCAATATTATAGGCATCGGATGTCACAGTCGGCGGCAACATGGAGCTTGTGCGGGTGGCGGAGGCGAGTGCCCACGAAGGGACGACGATTGAGAGAACCGGCGCGCGCCATAACGCTGGCCTTGCCTGGACTCTTGGGAAGAGGGAGAGAGGGTTTGGCCATGCAGGTTTGCTCCATGAACATAAGCATGGTGGATTTATATTTAAGAGTTGGATGGAGCGTGAAGAAGACGGGCAGGGAGAACACAAACGACGCCCGTAGGTATTTAGCGGCTATCGGATTCCATAAAGGGTTCGTGCACGGAACTGACGGAAGTAGTGGCCGGAGCCTGCCAGGAGGAGAATAAAGAGGAGGCTGACCTCTCAGCTGCCTCATCTACTCATACTCACGCTCGGAATAGTTCAGTTTTTATTCAGGTAATTATTTAGGAGATGAAGAGAAGACTAACGTGGAAAAATTGATGACTAATTAATTGAGATGATGTTTTGATCGTGGTTAGACTGTCATGAAAAATTGGGGAAAGTGGAACATATATTTAGAGCCCATGAAAAATGTCATGCATGATTTGGTGATGTGGCCATTTAACTCAAGGAGGATGACATGGACCAATTAGATGAACGCTGATGTGTATAGGCTGCATGTTGAGAGAAATACCTTAGTGGGTTGCTCCGATTTATATACTATAGATATAATGATGTGTGTCGTCTGCCGCTACTAGGCGGGTTTTGTGTATCATGTGCCCGAGTGGACCTATTGGGAGTGCCACTGGAGATGCTAAGTTTTTATACAAATATCTTACTTTATTAGAAACCAGGAAACTATTAAGACATGTATTAGATCGTATGCTTTAAAGATGTCTACAATAATATTAAAATAGACAGGAAGACACAAGCATATAGGCACACATAAATAAATATATATATACCTATATACTATACTAGTAGCCTTGCACGTGCACGCACGATTGCTCTACAAGACACACTTTTCATTAAGTTGGATTGCACTTTTTAGTTTTTACATTGGCAATAGAGAATATATGTGGTATAGAACTTTAGTTATTACACCCTCACCATATTAGGTACAGTGCAGTTTCACAATAATTTTGGAACATTTGTAACCACGATATTGACCGAGCACGCAGTTTTGTGGGATGACATTAGATCAAGATTTTGATAAAAGCAATTGAGATGTTCGTCAACCAATGAGAGTTTTGAAATATACACAATTCATATATTCGTAAGTGTTTGATAGGAATATTCATTTTAGATTTAAACTACAGAAAAAGGCACAGATAAAAAATGGTAAGAAAATGAAACATACCTGAAGTGTGATTCACTACCAGTCTCAAAGTAAAAAAATTCTTGCACCTATCATCCGTAGGATAGAAGATGGTCAGGCATTCTCGGCTCAACCTGAAGTGTGAAGATGTCAACCATATATAATATGTTCCCATCAATCTAGAAAGACCTATAACCTGAATAAAAAATATATCAGGATGAATAGATCTATATCAAGACTATCCAGAAATTCTTTGTAACAATCTAGCTATTTGTCATTTTAATTACCTGCTGCTCTTCCATTTTGTAGAAGTGTACAGATTTATCAAAGTGCCTTGATTGAAAATGCTGGTTATAACATAATAAGTTAACATAGAAGGTTTTGGTTTGTCCCACTATCTAGACTTAATAAGTCTCTGCTTGCTATCAAATTCAATTCCATGCCTCAACCTGCATCAAAAACATGGCACGTACAAGACATATTTCTTTTTGGTTTTGCTTAGGCTAGCAGTAGAAGTAACTTAGAGGAACGAAGACTTACCTTTTTAATATACGTTGGATCTACAAACCCGTGATGACATAGGTAAATTACTTGGTACAGTCGCCCCACCTGCAAGTGGGGTTAAGCTGTGATCTCGCTGTCTGCCTGAAATCAGGGATTCAGATTTCAGAATGGTTGATACTTGAATACCTTGACAGACTGGCCAACTCTCCAGCCGTCAATGTAAGTCGACCAACTCTGTCGCCGCCATCTGAATGCATGTTGTTCTCTTCTGCATCATCATCTGAAGCTTTCTGTAACAGAAATTAGCACGAAACACATATATAAACAGCTAGTATTTACACAAAGTATATATACATTATACACACAAAGTATGCAGTTCTATATCAAACAAAGAACTGATAAGTGCATATAAATCACACACACACATATGCAATCATAACATTCCAAAATCACATATTTGAATCACCCAAACAACCACAGCCTGCAGACTACATTGCATATAGATGGCTGATAAGTGCATGAGTATGTTCATATAGCTCTAATCGAAAGGTGACTACCCCAAACTTCACAATGTCAAAGTACAACATATAAAGCTGGATTGCGATACAGAACAGGGAAGAATTCGCATCTACCAAAATGTATCACCAGTTCACCTTTGCTACAAGCTTCTTGGCAGGCAAGCAGCGACGACATGGGATTGGACGACCCTCTGGAGAAGGTCGTACAGGAACAGGAGCGCTCGGCCCGGCGGCGTCGTGATGGCAGGGGCACTCGGCGCGGCGTCCTGATAGCAGGGGTGATAGGCTCGGCGGCGTGATGGAAGTAGCGCTCGACGCGGCGTCGTGATGGCAGGGACGCTCTGCCCGGCTGTGGCAGCGGCGTGATTGCAGCCTTGCAGCGGCACGGCGTCCTGATGGCAGGTTGCGTGATTAGGGCGCCCCAACCCCGCACCTTCATCCTACTTCGTCGGCGGCGCCGATCCGCCCTCCCAGACGTTCCGGTGTCGGGCCGAGCGCCTCCCAGCGCTGGTCGAATTTCCTCTGCCTGGCGCCCTAGCCTCTTCCTCACCTGAACGCCAAGCAGTACCGGGATCCGGCGTGGCTAGCTGCAGCGCCGCCCCGGGCCGGCATCGCCACGGCCTTCTCTTTCCGCGCTCTCCTCTGGATAGGTTGCCGCCGCCGGATCCACCTGTGAGGTCGCCGGCCCCTGCCCCTCACCCCGGCCGGGAAGAGTCCAACGGGGCCCGTCCTCCCACACGTCGCGCCGCCCGGAACGGCCTCCTTACGAGCGATGTCGCGAGCGACCTCCGCGTCCGGCCGCGAGACGGCGGGGATCGCAGGGAGAGGGGGTTGCGCGCCGTTATGGACTGCAGATTGAACACCTGCACGGAGTGGTCGCCGTCGGTGGTGGCGGTATTCACCTGCGTCACCACGTTGCCGCCGTCCCGGAACGGTCGGCGCGCAGCGCGTCGGTGGAGGAGAGCAGCGGCAGCGGCGACGTTAGGCGTCCCGCTCGGCGAAGGCGAGGGGAGGAGGAGCCCAGGCGGCACCGTGGGGAGGTAATGAGGGAAGAGATGCACGGCGAGGCTGAGAGCAGAGTCGCAAGTCGCAACTGCGCGGCGCAATTAACGGATCGAGGGGAGAAATTAGTCAATGATCGGGGACGCGGAGCGCACGAAAGTTTGGCAGGACATGTTCTGCCCGGTCGACAGGACGTATCTAGTCCGTCGATCTGCTCATGAGTTGATCAAATTAATACAGATCGTTAGATTTTGTCAAGCGGGATTGATCAAGGGTACAGGTTGTTCTGTGTACACAAAGTTTGGTGGACATAGGAAAGATAAAGTTCGCTCTTTTATTAGTAGTGGAGATAAGTTATGTAATTTTTTCTGAACGGGATCTGATTCATATAACAGAGAACTGAGTACAGATTACAAGCAAGTCCAAAAAGAAAAAGAACTTACAAACGGACCCCTGCAAAATGCACAAAGGACCCTGAGTACCCAGGAAAGAACGCAATCAGATCCTCCAGCACGCCCAAGACGCTCAGCCGGCGCCGCCGTCGCCGTACCACGATCCGCCGAGGAAGAAGCGCCGCCCCATGTCGAAGATGATCGCAAAGCCCGGCCGCCGCACCGCGACGACAACTTGACTCGATGAACGCACACGATCCCAGCACTTCCTCCTGCTCCACCCCTCTTCCAGCCGACGGAAGCATCGCCCGAGCCAGCCACCGCGAGCCATCCACTCCATACGCCCCTCCTCGCACCACCAAGGTCCGCCGGAGTCGGCTCACCGACGGAGAAGACGCCCAAAACCAACCGAAGCAACAGAAACAGCTCACCCCGACCACCAGCCTCCTCCCTCGCCGCCACGGCCGGCCAAGGAAGCAAAGGTGGCGAAGCTCACCGGACAGACCACCTTCAACACCTCCCCGACGTCGCCGCCGTAACGAGGAAGAGGGAAAGGTCAACCACCTCACCGGCGACATCGCCCTCGCCAACGACGCCACCGTCAGGTACACACACCTAAATAGGTACTAACTACACTCGCAGACGGTACCCGGGGCTCCCCCCACCTCACGGCGCCAGAGCGGCGACCGGAGGCAGAGGGGAGCGGCGGAGGACGCCGGCGAGCACTCGAAACTTCCGGTCGCCTCTCTGTACTGTAGCTACCCTTATCCCTCCCGCTAGCTCCTCTGATAGATAAGTTATGTAATTATAATAAGAAGGAGACCCGACACTGGTTTACAACATGTGGTTCAAATTTATCGCAACACAATTTTGTCATGAATGCGTTACATGTGTGGAACAAAGAAAGATGTAACTAATATTAGGAACATTCGAATCTTCTATATCTAAATAGGAATGACCCACTAGGGGGATTTCTCTCAACATGCAAGCTATACAAGTCAGCAAGTTTCTCATTGGTCCACCTCATCCAGCCTAAGCAAATGTGTGCCACGTAAAAAAAAAATGCCCACATGCCAAGCTGCAACCACACAATTATTTTCACGTAATCATCTCCATTATGGTGTCCCTTTATCACCCACACGTACTTTCCATTAGTGTTTCTCTAGGGTGAAATTTATGTTCCTCTTTGGAAACTGCCGCAATTAATCTCTAAAAAAGATATACCACTGGCACATACCTATTCGTCTACCAAAATTTAAGCAGACGCCCACTCCATGTCTCCATTCATGGAAGTAAATGGCCGTGGAGGGCAGCCAAAAGGACGTCGATGGCATTTAAAGGCTCCACTGCGAGACACACCATTCAGATCAATCTCCACGGTACTTCATAGCGATGTACCAATATCTAGCAGGGAGATGCGTCACAAAGGTATTTCCGAATCTCACCACGAATCGACGTCAAGGTAGCTACGTCTCGGCGCTCCATGCTGGAACTATTTCAGTTTGAAGTTGGGATTTCTCTCTCTTTTTCCAGATTTTTTTAGCACCATCTACCCGGCCATGTTTCTTTGTTGTGCCCTCACACAGATCTACCATGCAGGTAATTGTTCCCAAGATAAGTAAGAGAGTTTGTTTCTCTCAGTCGCAAATAATTTTCAGTGATGTACATTTTCTCCAAGAGTTTCTTCCATCATTAATTCATTGGAGTTGTTCTCGATTATGGAAATAATTTCCCTGTTGTTACAGGATTTGGGGGTTTTGCGAGTGAGGTATCATATGTATCACACAGATCAGGTACAGCTTCCTCCTCTTAGATTGTACATCATCAGTTACTTAGGTGGTATTCCTAGCAATTATTGTGACTTGCAACAAGGTGTATATTTGCAGTAGATTATGTTCATACTAGACTCATGTGCCTACAAATTGACTAACCAGTAACCACTCAACTTTGATCTATGCAGTTGGTGGTATATTTTCACTATGCCCCGTATTTCAGATTTATTATGCTCCATGACAGTATATGGAAAGCTTGTGGAAACAGGGCAATATATAGGTGTACAAAAATGACTTGGTGCCATGAGTACCGCACTGGTAAGGTGTTTCCTCAACATTTTAGTCCGCGTTTCATACATGAGTAATCGGTAATGCTGACATCTTTGTACCTTATCCAATCATGCCATCAAAAAATTCTGATTGTAGCAGGACATCCGAAGGAATTTTCCAGATATTAGTCCAACAAGAAAATATGCACTTGATAATTTATTAGGTGCTCGATATGCCCCAGCAGGACATAAGCCGATGAAAATTTAGTTCCAAATGTTTGCTTTTTTATTCTGTGAAAAGTAAAGTTTAGATACGCTATCAAATTGTTTTAGTTTATGTTGGCATTTCCATATAAAAGGATGTAAATTCTAAATCATTACGCTCCGCTATGCTTATTATTGTGATGTTATATAAAACAGTTTGTATCATATTTCAGTGGAAAAATAATAATTTTAATAGCTAGAAAGATGCTCGGTTGATGCGGATTTGAAATATTGTCATAGACCAGACCTTCATCGCTCTTGAAGCACCTTTAAGCCTATACTTAAAAACATGATTTTTCGGCTAAGAAAGGTAAGAAATATCAAAATGTACTGTTACCACTTTGATATAAGCTGCAAGTATTAAACTACCTTTTATTCTTTTTGCATAAAGTATCCACCCTGCCGTCTTATTATGCAAGTTTATCCTAAATTCCTATGGCTCCAGAATGTCCCGCAGCAACGCGCGGGGCGTCATCTAGTATGATTAACTATAAAAACCAACAGAGGTGGGCAAAGGAAGACGGGTCTCGGGAGGTGATAGGGTTCGCTCCCCAGATCCGCGGCGGCCGGAGAGCAATCTGCACCGGCGCAAGGGGTGCCGGGGCAGGGTTGAGTCCGGCGGTGACAGGAGCGTGTGGGCGCCGGTCAGGGGGCCAGTGCTGGCGACCTCGGGCGACGACGGCGGAGTCATCAGTGTCTCTCCTCACGGGCCGCGCGGGGCGATCTTGTTGGAGGAGTTCATCGCGAAGGCTGGCGGCGGGTGGTCGTCGGGGAAGGGGGAGAGGGCTCCCACTTCTCCAGAGCGCTCCAGGCCACCGGTGCGGGCGGCGCCATGGCTGGAAGCTAGGGTTCCGGCGAGCTCGGATTTCCCTCCCCTTACTGGTCACGGGACTGGGGTCTCGGGGGCCACTGAGGCGGGTGTCTGGAGCACGGCAACGGTGATCTTCGGAGATCTGTTGGTTCCTGTGTCGGGGCAGCTGGGGTGGCCGCCGCCGCCGGAGCCATGTTTTCGCGAGGAGGAGGAAGACCCGATGCTAGGGTTGGCTCGAAGCAGGCTGGAAACTGGGTTGGGCCTCTCTGGGCCAGGTGGGCCTGAGTTGGAGGCCCAGCCCTGTGGGATCTCTGTGGGCGTCGCTGAGACTCTTCGTCAAGGGGCCGTTGGGCCGAAAGTGGTGGGCCTGGCCCACGCTGGGAGTGTGGGTGAGCGGTCGCCTTTAAAGTCGTGGAGGTGCTAGGATTTCCAGCCTCTTCAGAAGTGATCCGCCACCATCGTTCTAGTCTCAAGAAGGCAGCGCGTGCGGCGGCGGTGGTCCGGAACCGCCATGACCGCGACCGTAGAGTCAAGCGCACCTACGTCCAGGCGAACCACGGGGGCGGTCGCTACTGTGGTGGTGTTCTGCGCGACCATCTTGACCGCGAGCAGGAGGTGCAGCGGAGGTGCCAGCAAGCTCAAAGAGATAGAGAAGATGCCCAAGCTAGGAAAAGGGAGGAGGACAGGCGTGAAGAGGCAAGGATCCGTGCCCAGATCCCGATCCCACCAGATATGCGAGGGCGCGATGCTGGGCGGGGTGCGGGGGCGCAGCAAGGAAGAGAAGGTGGTCCGCTGGTGCGTAGCATCTCGCTGGTGGGGAGGGCCCCTCCGGCCCCTCCGGCGCCAACTGCGGCTGATTCCGCATGAATCACGTGCTTCAAATGTGGTCAACAAGGTCTTATGCAGGCTGAATGCAAGGATGAGCCGTTATGTGTCAAGTGCAAGACCAATGGTCACTTCTCGGCTTTGTGCAAAGGATTGGCGCCAAGTTGGGTGGGATACGGCATGCTTCGCAGCCTTGCGGCAGAGAAATGGCATTGAAGTCCTGCTCCAGATTCTAGGTTTCGAGCAAGATGTGCAGCGGCGCCAGCAGTAGGTGCGTGGGGGCATCGATGCTGGCCTGCTTCACCTTCGGCCAGGTGGGCCTCGTGAGTGCTCCGGCTTCGGTATCCAGCAGAGGCGCAACGAAAACATGCGGCAGAGGAGTGGCGGTGTTCGTCACCGCATTGAAGACCTGTACAAGAATCTAGGATTCGAGCAAGAAGAGCAGCGGCCGCCGCAGCGGGAGCGTGGGGACACTCCCAAATGGCGCCATGATGAAGGTCGTCAGCTCGTTTACAGGCAGCGCATCGAAGACCTGCGGCAGAGGAAGGGGCGTTCTGGGAGTCGAGCAAGAAGAGCAGCGGCGCCTGCAGCGGGAGTGTAGGGTCATTTTCCGCAGGCAGGTGGCAGCTAGTGGTCTTGAGCAAGGGATTGCTTGTATTTTTCTTTTCCTTTTCCTTTTATTTCTGGATGGCTTCATTAATACTTATTAATAAAGTCGGGCACCGGAAGTGCCTTTTATCTAAAAAAAACCAACAGATGAAAAATATACTCATTAAGACTGTAGTACAATAAAAGGAAGTGTATATATAAAATTTTAGTATAAATATATTTGTTTTAATTCGTCTCATGTCCAAAACATGTTTAGAACGCCCCTGCGTGTAAACCGATCGCATGTGCTTGCCACGACCATGGCGGTGACGCGCGCGGGCCGGGTGGTAGGCCGAGTCTCCGAGACAGCGATTTTGTTGGGCCTCGTGGCAGAGGAGGCGATACCGGTGACGGTGGCTACTCCCATTCAGAAAAAGAAAGAACCATATGTGTTTTGGGGTAATGGCTAGTCGGCGGCTACTCCACTTTTTTTAATGGAAGTCGGCTACTCCGATTCGTTCGGAAAGCCAGCCCAAGAGATAAGCCCACAAGAAGCTGGCCCAAGTTGCCAAAAAACATTCGTTTGGATTTACCGGGAGATTGAGAAAGCCAACACCCATAGTCAGTTTGAAGGATCTCATTGAGCACATCTGGCACTTGCGTGGGCAGTAATCTGCCATTTTTATTCATTTAATTTCATTCAGGTGTGATTTGAACCATTATTTCCATTTGATACTATTCTTGTATTGGATTATTGTTTAGTTCATTTATTTTTCATTTCACCGAGCACATATGTGTTGAAATGCTGAAAAAACATATGTGTTGGACACAACCGAATCCAGCGCTTAAGAGCATCTCCACAAGGCCGCCCGAACGGACTCTTTGGGCGCCTTCCGGACGAGATGCAGGCTATGGGCGGCGTCGGTCCCCACTCGCGGCGCCCAATTTTTTTCAAATTCAACATTTAAATACGAAAGTACATAGATTTCATTGAAATTTCGTTCAAACTAGAGATAATTCATTTAAAACTAACACAATTCATTCGAATTAAAACCTAGACCTACACCTAATATATATGGTGGCACGCCGGGAACCGACAGGTCGGGCAGGAGCCCTCAACGCAGGTAGGGGTGCTCGGCGGCAGCCGGAGCAGAGGCAGTTGAGGTAGCGGTGGTGGGACGGCGGCGTAGGAGGCGGGGCCAAGGAGGAGGCTATGTCTGCCTCAGCGGGGAGCTGCATCTCTATATAGCGTCCGTGGAGGCGAGCGGATGAGCATGCCTTAACTCCAGCCACCGGCCCGCCTGCCACCCCATTTACGGTGACGCTTCAAGAGGCGCACTCGTCTGCATTGACGCGCGCAGACGCTTCCTTACCGCAGAGAGGTGAAACGACGCATCGCTGCGCCCGGCTGGCAAACCGAGACGCCGCCCGTCATTAATTCAGCTGGCCGAACGCACTCCGCCTCGTGTCTCAATGACAGGTCTGGCCCGCCCGTCGGAGGCCGACGTGAGTTTCGCCCGGTGCAACCCAGTGGCTCCCAAGTGGAGGACACTGGCTGGGTGTGCCGGGCAAAACTTTGGGCTGCTCTAGACCAAAATCACGTTTGGGCGCCATAAGTAGTAGCCGTTTTTGGTCTGACGCGCCTCAAAATCATTTGGGCAGCCGATTGGATGCCCGAGTGGAGACGCTATAAACACATTTTTCATGAACTATATTTCACGTATACAGGTTAGCGGAATAAGGATTCTGTTAGAGATATTCTAAATTTGGCATGGGATCCCATCCGCAACTAGGCCGTAGTCGTAGTAGCTAGTCTGTAGATATGTAACATGTCTAGATACATCCACATTTGATGAATAGCAAGTCAATTAAATTGGAACGGAGCAAATACATGTGACCACCACGCACCAAAGACACCGCACCGCTGCATCGCCCGAGTCCGGCCGCCTCGTCTCGGGACGCCCACCCTCCCCCACGTCCCGTTTGCTCTCCAAGCCAGGGAAGAGCAGGATCGGAACACACGGCCCTACGTCGCCGCCGGATCGATCGTACTACTACTACGTCAGAAACAAGTGGTCGGTGAGCGCATCAGCACACGAATGAAAATCGAAAAAAATAGGGATAGAACGATGTGCATTAAGCGGAGGACAAAAGCGACGTGACGTGACTCGTCGGGGGAGGTCGAGAAATATAAAAGTAAAATGAGGAAAAGAGCCAGGGACAAAAACAAAATCGAAGAAAAAAAGGGAAATGGCTATGAGGAGAGGAAAAGGAAAAAGCCGGAACGACTGGATGAGGTCACTCCGCCACCCACGGCGGCGCTCCTCTCCTCACAATTCACACCCGAACAAAAGGGAATTGCGTTCCTAAAAGGCGAGCGCCGAGCGTTAGCAGAAAAGAAAAAAAAGAACAGGCGGCGAGCGAGCACACTGGCGCCGCACGCACGCACTGTGCCCGCGGGGAAATTGGTAGGTGCACCACCAGCCGATGCGGCTCGGCGTGGGAGATGCCGAGGAAGAATAGGAATTTGTGGCGGGGGCAAAGGCGATGCCTTTTGGCTGCCTGGACAATTGTATCTAGATCGTTAAGACAAGTGTCAACACACGTACTACTAATATGGAAAGGAGAAACAATCTTCAGTACTACTCCCTCCGTGTCAAAATATAAGTCGCACTAGTCACTTACCACACACATGTATGTAGACATGTTTTAGTGCAAGATTCTATAGTCACTTACATGAATCTTGCACTAAAACATGTCTACATACATGTGTGTGGTAAGTGACTAGTGCGACTTATATTTTGATACGGAGGGAGTATATCAGTTTTGGCGATCTCAGCTCCTCAATAGAGGTGCAACTTCCATAAAAGAAATATGTACATTGCACAATACTTGTAAGATTCGTTCGGTGAGCCAAAAACAAAAATAAAAAATTGCAGTGAGCCGTATATATAGCTGATTACTTCATCGCTCCTTTCGGCCTAAAATCATTTCACCTTCTATCCTCCATCGCCTCGCCCCTTACGTCAACCCTCCTTTCGGCGCTTAATCTCCACGCCTTCGTTCATTTGTCGTCTCGCTCCTTACGTCAGCACTAGCTCCTTTCGGTGCCTGATCCTTTCGCCTTCTGGCATTTCTCGCTTCGCGATCCATGCCGTTGTGCGTCATCGCCCATGTTCTCTCTTTTTCGAGGCTAGCTATCTCGGCTTCTCCGCCCAACAACAGAACATGGTCTCATCCCGCGCCTTACCACTATTTCTCCGATGTTGCTACTATACACGGGTTAAATGTGGGAGAAAGGTAAACCCATGACAATGTCACTCTCGTTTCCGGAGTTCTTTGCAGCGGACATGGCTGTGCTGTGGAAGGGAGTTGGTAGATTAAGGATAAAATCAAGCAAAGTAAAAACACAATGACCGAGATAACCTTCAAGGTTCAGCATGTTCACAAATCACAAACGAAATTCGGAAAAAAAAGTCTCTGGTTTGTTCTCCCATGTCCTTGCCATGATCAGATATAAAGTCAAATCACACTATTTTGTAGGGTAAATCCGAGTACTTTGAGCCCATGCTACGCATGAGCAGCGGAGAGGCGGAGCGCGTGTTCGGACCGCAAACGCGCGGGTGCACGTAGCACGGCCGCGCACCGGAAAAAGAGAGCGAGAGAAAGGGGAGGAAATAAATACGAGGGGCAGGGGCAGGCAGGGCGCCCTCTCTGTTCCACACCGCACCGATCACTCGCCGGAGCTCCGCCGAATGGCCGCCTCCGCCACCGCCGCCGCCGCGATCGCGTGATGGCCCAAGCAGCCGCTCGCTGCCGATGGACGAAGCCGGAAGGGCCGCCGCTCCCGCGGTGGTGACGGTCACGGCCTCCGCCGCCGCGCCCTCGCCTCCTGCTCCCCCGCCCCCCGCCACCGTCGCCGCCACCGCCGCCACCGACACCCCCTCGACCGACCCCGATGCACTCTATCAAGGTTAGGGTTTCCGGGGCTCTCGACCTTCTATCGTGAGCATCCGGGCCATATTGGGGAATTTGGGTTATCGGACGCTCAATTCCGTCCCCGTAGGTTATGCTCGGATGCTTGGTTTTACTTTTTTTTATCGCAGTTTCCTGCGGAAATCAGTGCTTGCCCTTAAAGTGTATTGCGGTGGATCATGGGTTCTCATCAATCCGAACGGATTTGGTATTCACTAAAAGCTATCATTTTGCGTATCTTCGTGTGGACGCGGAATTGGGGGTTTTGCGGGTGCTCGATCGTGCCAGACCGTGGTGCTGTTGGTTTCCATGTTTTGTATGCAGGTTCCTGTAGAATGTGGATGGTTTTATGGCTCAAATTAGTCCGCAGGGAAAAAATTACATTTGCACAATTGTTGATCTCGATATCTGCTAGCTGCAGTGGTTCGTGGTTATGCTCTAACGGCGTGTCGAATGCTTGCTGCAGAGGGGATGTGGCACCAGATGACCATGGGCAGCGGCGCCACTATGCAACCTGGGCCTTATCCTGAGCGGTCGGGGGAACCCGACTGCACTTACTACCTCAGGACTGGATTGTGTAGGTTCGGCATGAGCTGCAGGTTCAATCACCCTCCAGATAGGAATATGGTGAGCTACTACCTCCGCCAGCTGTTATCCTGTTTTGTATGGCACATTCACAATCCTCAGGGACTCAGGGTTACTTTTTTTTTTTTGCATCCATTATGTTGTTTTCCTCATGTACATAATCACGACTGTTTATATTGATATGCAGTTATCTAAGAAATAACTTGTGTTGAATTGTTATTGCCCGTATCAAATGCAAAATTTTGAGTGAATTACAAGCTTGGTGAATTAATGCAATAACTAATGTATCAAATGCTCTGTATCACCTAGCATGATTATATATGACTGCCTTTAGACATTTATTTATATACTTTCTCATCCGGAGGGCACCTGGAGATGTTAGCACCAGCATGCTGATAAAGCGTTGTTGGCTCGGTGAGTGAGTGTCAATGAAGTTGTTATTCCCTTTTTCTTTTCTTTTGCATCCGATAGTTGCTATGTGTTAATCATGTCTTATAATAGACATGAGCCACTTTTATGTTGGATAATATTCACTAGTATGTCACTTTCTTTGGGATAATTCATAATTGCTATCGGCGGGCGGCATGTCGTTTATTTAGTGAGCCATTACACTGCTAACCGTCAATTCACTGTAAAATCATTTCTGTACATGCTAATTGTTGTTACTTTACTACAATCTCATATGTTTCTTCTTAACTGATCTGCTTAATGGTAGGCTATTGCCTCTGCCAGAATGAAAGGAGAATATCCTGAGAGGGTGGGACAACCAGAATGTCAGGTAATTATGATTAGGAACTGTTTGTTTTTTCAGAAGTACTGTTTAGTCATAGATTTTACTTGGATCAAGGCAATGTTGTCTGGTTAACAATATTTAGCAATGTCACATGTGGCTTGTTTTCTGCTTATGCGATACTTTGGAACAGTTACTTACCTCGTCAACATATGCTTAGGGGGAACGTGTGGAGAAAATGGGGTCTTAAATTTGGTTAGTGCTGCTTCCATATAGGCCGAGAACAAATGTTGAAGTTCATAAAACACTTTGAGAAAAATATTAAGGTTATTTCTTCAGTGCTTGGTTCCAAGAAATAATTAACGTGTGACAACCAAACCAGATAACAGTTACAAGCATTTGTAGAGCTACTCATGCGGCAAAAGAACCACTAGGTGATTTGCTTCAGTTTTTGCCAAAATGATAATCACAATCTTATCCTCTCCTGGAGTTTGGTGCTTTTGATGCTGTTTTTCTTTCCTGAGCTTTACCTTGTTACACTGGTTACTCCCAGTGCCGTCTTGTATGTTTGTGATCCTTGCTTTCAATATAAAGCAGGGCCCTTTGGGCCTTTTCTCCAAAAATAAATAATCTTATCCTCTCCTGTAAAAGTGACATGTTTGTAGAACCTATTCCTTGCAATCGAATAGCGGTATAATTTTATCATTTTTATGCCATGGTGAACAATGTTGAACTGATTGAATTTCTCAACGTTTTTCGTATAGTACTATCTGAAGACTGGAACATGCAAGTTTGGACCTACGTGTAAATTCCATCATCCCAGAGAAAAGGCTGGAATTGAGGGAATGGCGCAGCTAAATACATTGGGATACCCACTTCGACCGGTTAGTAATTTATTGTTAGCCGAATAGTAGTATTCTGTCCATCCTTTTATTTATTTTTCTGTTTGTTGTACTGACTGAAATGTATTACTGTTGTAGAATGAAAGGGAGTGTGCATACTACTTAAAAACGGGACAGTGTAAATATGGGATACATGTAAATTTAACCATCCAGAACTTTTCAATGCGATGGCTTCCTCACGTGGTTCCCCTGTTTATCCTTCTGTACATACCTCTGCAAGCACCGGTCCACATTCCTATGCTGGAACTACTATGGCAAGCTGGACCTATCCAAGAGGTTCTTTCATTCCAAGCCCTAGATGGCAAAGTCCTTCAAATTATGCACCGATGATTGTACAACAAGGTCTTGTTCAAGTACCAAGCTGGAACTCGTATACTGTAAGATCATCTTATCTCATCTCATAGTCAGGCAGCATAATGATTTTTCTCTCACTCGTGATATGTTTAGTGTGTTTCTCTGTTATGGACATGGGTCCACTGTACCATGGCAGGAGTAGCAGCGTGGGAGGAGTCCATGAAAGAGAAGTACTGTAAGAGTCCATTAGGAAAGTATAGGATTAGGAAAGAGTCCGAGTGTATAAGGAAAGGTCTAGATCTAATCGTATTAGGAGAGCTCAAGGTCTGAACATCCATTATATAAGGATGACATGTATCCACGTTGGAGACAAGCAAGAACAATCAATCTAATCTATCCCTAGTTATTCTCTCTTCTCAGCCTATGTCTACCCAGTCCCTCACAGCCATGCCATCTGGCTATCTTCTACACAGTAGTTATCCCGTTGTGATCTAAGTCCACAACATTCTATTGTTTCAATGCTCATTTCCTAGACCAATAGGGTAAAGAAGTACGAAATATACCAGTCTCAACTTTTAACTTGCCTTCTCCCGTTATTTGGATTTCTGCAAGTGTAACCGTTGGATTTCATTGTTTTGTGACATGGCTCAGTTTATGTAGCCTGGCTATACCTTGCATTATGTTTCCATTTGAATTTGTATTTCCATGATGCTGTTTTCTGGAGACAAATCATTCTACTAGGTATTAATGATTTAAGTTCAGTCGCAAATGAGTCTATTATGTATGCACTGTGGAAAGCTCTGATATGCATATTTTGTTTCGCTTTAGTATTCTCTAATGTTTCAAAAACTGTGACATGAAAACACAGGTTTCATCCTTAGTGTTGATATTTGTGATTTTGTTTATCGTTCAAGGGCCAAATGCTACCCGTTTCATCTTCTGAGAGTCGACTGCAGTCTCCAGGAGCTCAACAATACTATGGAACTTCTCGACAAGGTGAAGGCAGTGCTGGCAATCAGGGAATGCTATCACCCTACAGATCCAGTTCGTACCTGTACCTCAGTACGCACTGCAGAGAGAGAATGTGTTTCCCGAGAGACCGGATCAACCTGAATGCATATACTACATAAAGACTGGAGATTGTAAGTTTGGTGCAGTTTGCAAGTTCCATCATCCTCGTGTGCGATCGCAGCCTCCCCCAGACTGTGTGTTGAGCCCAATGGGTCTTCCACTACGCCAAGTAAGTTTATGGAAGCCCTTTTCTGCTGTATTTTTGCTGATCTATTTCATTGTCCATGATAGTTTATTCCAAGTTTTGTACTCCATAAACTTACTTGGAATAAACTCCACCCAGACTTGTTTTAGTGTAAGATGCATATGAATCTACATACTAAAACGCGTCTAGATACGTGCAGTCCTGAAAAGGGTAAAACATCTTATATTTTGATACGGAGGGATAGTTTTTTGTCTGTCCATTTGTTAACCGCTGTACCACCTTCATCATCCCTCTGTGGGAGAGGCTCAGAGTAGACCCTTGTACCCCCTTGGTTAAGCAGTTGACTTACATCTATGTTTCTGAGTATATGTTGAGATAAACTGTAGAACCAAAGATGTTTAATATTTTGTCATGTTTCTTGGTTACACGATTAATTCTGTATGTGACGATATAGTTCCTGATATTTATGACCAATTCCCCAAGCAACAAAATATCTTCATGTTAATTTGCTAAAGCTAAATCCAGCTGATTCAAAGACTATTGTTAAACAATACTTGTCTTGGTTACACACTGTTTATCATAAAACTCGCACTATGGCAGGTAGAAAATGCTACTTACAGATTACCAATCAGAACATTGTTATAAGATGCATGCTAATCTGACAGGGAAAACTATGAAGTACCAATTTTTGTAGGAATTATCTGGTTAACTGCACTTGTTTATCTGTCGAATGAGTTTGAGATCTGCTAGTTCCTCTTGAGTGAAAGGTCCGAGGCCTTCTAATTAAGAAAAGGCATATCATATGCTTAGCAAATGTTTTTGTTACAGTTACTGAAACAGTTCCTCTTTGCTCTTCCTAGTGCATCTGTTGGACCATGAGTCCATGACGAAATCTGTTTTTGATATTTTCAGGGGGAAGAGCTGTGCAAATTCTATTCTCGTTATGGCATCTGCAAGTTCGGCGTGAACTGCAAGTTTGACCATCCGATGGCTGCTCCGGTGGGCGTCTACGCGTATGGCTACTCCGCCTCCGCGTCACCTAACGCCCCTATGGCCGCCCGGCGCCTCCTGGAGTCCCCCTCCGGATCTGCGTACGCATCCTAGGGCTGCTCCTTCGCATTTGACCTGGCCTGCCTTGATGTATAAAGTGCATCGCTCGCCGCTGCCTCAGGCGCTGCGAATGTTCCCCCCCCTAACTCCTCCCCGGAATCAAGTTCTGTAAATTGAGTTGCTGCCAGAGATGTACAGTTATCCTTTTTTGTCATGCAGATCTTTCGAGAGGCCATTTGCAACCAAAAATAATGTTTGAATGCAGATAATCCTGTTTTCAGGCAAACTGTTGGTTGCCATTGATGTATCAAAGGTTCCTGACTGAGGTTGTGTGGTTTGAAACGACGTGGAGGAACCACAGGTGATTCTTGCGTCGTTGCATTAACTGGTAATTTGTGATCGACCTGCATTTTGGTTTTCTAAGCTACTCCTGTTGCCAATCAGTAGGTGTTTGTTAACCAGGTTTTCATTCTGCTGTTAGATTAGACCTGCTCCTAGATTTATACTGCGTGCATAATCTGCATCTTGCCATCCACCCACATGCACAAGATCCCAACAACTGTTGCGATTGAATGTAAAATGTTGGAAGGATGAACAAAAAACTTGCACCTAAATTCGGTTGCCGCGTCGCCATCATGATCTCGCACACAGAAAGTTTTGTGAGGTAACCAGCCTCCGTCCAACAACCGAAAGTAAATGCGGTCATCATGATAAGGTGCGGAACCTGGTCCAACCGCGTTTCTCGTTGCGGGGTGGGACGCATAAATGCTTGCCTCAAATCCATGGTACAAACATGTTCCCTCTCGATGGGGACTGGTTTCTCTGAAGATTTTGCCGATTGTAATCTGCATTTTTTGCGGTCTTGGCTTGGCCGTGCCATCCGGCGTGAATCCTCGCATGATCACCCTTCAACCGGATTCATCCAACTTAACGGAATATCATCAGGATCAACGCAGGTCTTGGTAAGTTGGTAGTATCCTACTAGAACATTACACAAAAACTTGTTAAATCGCGCCACAGGAAGAACACTGAAGCTCGTTAGCCATATGAATGCATTTCCAAGGGATGTATCAACGAAATTTTCCTTCTGAAATCTAGTGCGAAGTTGTGTCGCATGACAGTAAGAATCATCATCTGCATCCTTGTGCGTGCCGAAGCTTGTACAGATCGGAATCCTAGGTAGCACTTCGTAGCAGGATCTAGGATCACTACTAGGAGGATCCCGGATCGTAGGAACGCACGAAGTTGATGGCGGCGATTTCCTGACGAGTACGCGGCAGATCATGTGCGAGTTTACCATTTTTCTTCTTCCATCCCCATGGGGCCTGGCCCACTCGGTGAGCCCAGACCACGCCGGTGACGACTGACGTGACGACATGCGGCGAGCCTTTCTACGAGATCTCGCAAGCCAAGCCAAGTCGTCCCCCCGAGACAGAACCTCGCTTTTCTCTCACTCCCTGCTCTACTCCACTTCCCCACCTCCTCAGTCCCCTCCAGTCTCCACCCACTGCCCAGTCCAAGCTCGTCCAAATCCCCGCTCCAGCGGCGAGCCAGAATGCCCACCGCCATGCCCAACCTGCTCCTCTTCCTCTCCCTGGTCGCGACCTCCACCTGCTCCCAGTCCCACTCCCAGGTAAGCGCAGCGCGCGTACACCAACCTCCTTCCTCTTCTCCCCCCGCCCAATTTCCCGAATCTTGGGACACCAGCCCTGACATTGTCCTTGCGCGCGCAGGTTCCGGATGCGCAGCCACAGGCGGTGGAGATGGTCCCGATGGTCACGCCGGCGGGGGCCGGGTACAGCGGCGTGGTCATGAACGAGACGCGGCGGCGGCTGGGCCGGTTCCAGCTCTGCGCGCCCTGCACCTGCTGCGGCGGGCCCAGGGGCGTCTGCGTCCTCGCCCCGTGCTGCTACGCCATCAACTGCAACATCCCCAACCGCCCCTTCGGCTTCTGCTCCTTCACGCCCAAGTCCTGCGACTGCCTCCACTGCAACCTCTGAAGTCCTCCCCGCTTCGCCCTAGTATGCGGTGGGAAGAAGGATATATGAGAGGAAAATCCCCCGCCCGGTGCTTGGTTAAGTGAGATTTGTTAATTGTTTCTAGCTGTTTTTGCTACGAATTCGTTATTAATAGTAGTATATTGTGTAGTAGTTCCTACGATTGAATTGGTTGACAGAAAGGGGGTCAATTTGGAGATTGGTGGTTCTAGGTTTACCATGTTGTGGCAACATTGCTGTTTTCTGTCTCATGGATGTGTGATTATGGCGCCTTTTCTGGCTTTCTTTGATAGATTAGTGTTTTTAGTGCATAGATTCAGTGCACCTGTTAGTGGATGGTACCTCTTGCGTCTCGGCCATTGTCCTGCAATGTTTGAAAATAATCTTTAACAGAAAACTCAGCATGACCATTAGAACAGGTCAAATCGGCCAAGTAATTTCCAGGCTGGTTAGATTGATTGAATAAATTGTTATGTATTATTTTCTATTGCTTTCTAGTTTCTTCATTGTTAGTTGTGAATAATAACATATAGTTTTCTTGCAAAGTACTAGCATGTACATTCATGTGTATGCATAGCACGTCTTCTTGTTAGATCAGTCACATGTTTATGTGTATGTATGTTGCCTGCTGAGTACAGGGTATGAAATATAGGTGCATCAACAATAGAATGTTCTGCTCTGGAAACCATGCTAGTTTCAGTGCTTCGTAAACTGAACTCTCTTAGGGGTTGTATCTGGATATTAGCCATTTATACATGCATGCAGATGCTCTTAGTGTGCTTTATGTCTGATCAGTCCACTGCTATTCATTATAAAGATTTTTGCTTCAGATTTTGTGAAAAAAATCATCAATGATGCCATCTACCCTGTATATTTGCAATGGTACCTCGGTTTAAACTATTTTCAGCTAATTTAGAAGCTAACCTTTAACATATTGACTACTCTTAACTTCTTAATCTTTTATTCGAAGTCCATATTTTTTCAGTTCAATAACCAGCATCTGGTAGGCTCCTAAATAGCAATGCACATGCAGTGGTTTTCATGGAACGATTGAATGTTCTTTATTACAAACAAAGTTATGTATCATCAATCACATGCTTCACATTATTCGATTTACTTCTTTATAGTTTTTGTTTTACCTTTGTAACTTCATACCTTGACATGTAACTTTACTTTGGAACACAGTAAAAGCAAAATGCACATATACTTGCATAATAGGCAGTCCATGTTCCTGAGTGAACTGGGCAAATTCTGTTGTTTAATTGAAGTTGTATCATCAAAAGCTGTGTAGAAAGTGTTTTGTCTTTGGTTGCTCTGTTTGAGACATCAAGCTATGTTGCAATGCTACTCCCCAAGGAATGCACTGATTATATGGGAGTACTAAAAAGTCGTCCCACATATTTGATCGGGCATTTGATTTATACAACTAAATACTAGGGTTGGGAACATGCCAATAAGCTACTTTACTGGCTGCGCTGTTCATAGGGTGGTACCAAAGGTAGGTCATGTGCCAATGTTCCTGTAGTCATCAGCATACACTTTTCTCCCCCATATGTGAACTATTGAGTAGAAGTGCATCAACTTGCATCTTACTGCATCCATCATCAGACAATAATCAGACCATGCTTGTTATGAAGAGATTGTGTGCCAATGTTCCTGTAGTCATAAGCATACACTTTTCTCCCCCATATGTGAACTATTGAGTAGAAGTGCATCAACTTGCATCTTACTGCATCCATCATCAGACAATAATCAGACCATGCTTGTTATGAAGAGATTGTTCATGATTCTGAAGTGACTTTTGAGTACCTAACACTGAAAAAGTATCATGCAAAAGGGATTTTTCTTAGAGGGAAAAGGTGAGTTTATCTTAGATCTCAGCTTGAATTTCTCCTTTTCCTCACTTGCTTATGTCCCAGTCCAGGTTGTTGAATCCATCTGTTTTCTTCTCGTTTGGAATTATCCTGTAAACCATCCATGTGCAGTTATCCATCACTTAACTGATGTTAACTTACATTGCCGAGCTCTTTATGTGTGAAATGAACGTGCCGAAGTTCCTCCCATCCGACAATCGCATATATAAGTTGGTAGCTGATCATCGCTCCTGCAAATTATTGAGCAATGCCATTATGTCCTCTGTTCCCTGTGGGACAGAGTGGCAGGCTGCGTAGCAACCTCTCCATGTGCACAGAGGCATTATCAAATTTATCAAACACTGATGCAAATGCTGATGCATATGCTTATGGGATTGATCATCGGTCAAGTTTGACTTCGATCCCTTGTCTCCATGTTAGAGCCGTCATTGCTGAGATTCTGGTCCCATTAGCAAAATGCTTATAAAATTGAAGGGTTTTAGTTTTATACTTACTGCTGCTTAATTTTAGTTCTGGAAGGGTAAGCAATGCCTGTCATGAACAACAGAGCATAGGGGAGCTGTAGCGTTTGCATCTCGTCTTCAGGACTGGAAGCGAGAAGCGTCGCCAGCCATTGGTGCGTGATAAGCCCCAGAGCTTCTTTCAGCCAGGCGTTTCTGAGTCAGGATCGTTGCGAAATCTCTGAACAAAAATACCGAAATGCTACACGTACAAGCGTGGCTACACACGGCGAAGACTTACCGAAAATATACACAAGCGAATTGTCTAACAAATACAACTCTGTTCTTGCACATGAACACGTGTATTATCACGACAGCGGCGCAGTGGTCCAAGAAATTTGGCCCGTCAAGAAAACATACTCTTAAGCTTCAATGAGAGTGAAAGAATCCCAGTTGGCACTTTGCTCGCAGTTCTTCAAGTCTACCTGAAGTCTAGACATGCCACATGTTGTTTAGGCCGAAGCAAATAAACTGGTACTAGAGGCTTCAATGCCAGTTGGCACTTTACTGGCAGTTCTGAAAGGGAATTATTTGCAACTAGTTGCACCGGCAACTAGTTTTCAAAAATCGTACTTCTTCAGTCTACCGAAAGGGTAGACATGTAGTTTAGGTAGGAGCAAACAAAACGGTAGTAGGCATCAATCCCATGTGAAGAACAAAGTACAGAGGCCATATCTTGGCCGAAGTTTATTTTAAAAAAAAAATCTTGGCTTAAGTACAAACAAGAGTCAAGCTAGATTTTCTCACTAAAAGGAGTCATGCTAGATGTTATGGCAGCAGTTCATATCCAGACAGCCCTGCATACGAAACACATCATGTTTCAACAACAAAATTCTAGAGTGAAAGAACAGCAAAATCCAGACAGTCAAGCTAGATTTTCAGTGACGCCTTCAACACATTTGATCCATACCCTTTTCTGTCGGACACTTCGTTTTTGTAACCTTTTATTTGTCCAAGTCATTCTGCACACGCACATAATTCTAGAGAGAAAGAACAGCAAAAAGATCATCGACTTACTGAAAAGCTTTGAGGAGAAAATAAGGGAGCATCAGATCTCCAACCGTATCAACATGGCTTTGCCGATTGGTCATATCCATTTCCTCCCAGAAAACTAAAAAGAAAAAACATCAAAACATCCATTTTGGAGAAGATTGGACGATGATCCGACGCGGCTTTGGTGGCTGTTGCTGCTCCATGGAGTTCCTCTTCTTCATAGCTGAGGAGACCGTCGGGCTCAAATAGTCATGACTCCTCTGTGGCAGCGACGTGCTCTGCGAGTGTGTCTTCCGAACAGGAGTCAGTGTGTGTTGCTTCCTCAAGGTTCCATTTTGGATCGACGGTTTCCTAGGAGAGCTCCACCTGCTGTAGTTGACACAACTCTGGCTCCTCCGGACGTGCTTCTCCCTGGGGCTTGGAATGTTCCTGCTCTCCATGGTTTCGGCCGAGTACATCGTTTCCTCCTCGCTGCTATACTGGTCTTGATTTCTGTACTCCATTCGCCCAGCAGGTGACGAGCTCGACTGCCCCTCACTGCTACAATCTTCCCGAGGAGCAACCGGAGGATCCCTTGAATCTGCCTCGCCATTACGGTGCCATATCAGCCCTGATGGAAAGCAATTCTCTCTGGATGGATTCCTAGGTTTGGACGTCTCCACATTGTTCTCATCAGAAAGCATTTGCTTCAGGGGCAGTGGTAGAAAGATGGTCTTGGGAACCCTTGGTTGGAAGTTGATATCCAAGGGTTGAACTGGTGCAGGTTCCTTCTGACCCTGACAAGAACTACCCCTAGGCGATTCGTATATTTCTAGAGTTGAAATCCCTTGCCCGCTGTTTCTGCGTAGATCAACAAGAGGATTCGCATTATGTGAGATTTTTGCATTGGCTGAGCTGCCTGACCCCTGCTGATATTTAGGCTTCGAAGTCACTTTCGAAGTAACCGATGCATCGTCATTCTCATCATCTGCAGGCTTGAACACATTGCGACGAGTAAAGGAGGTGCTCGAGTGATCACTCCTGCTTGACATCAGTCTAACAAGAGGCAACTTTGGCTTGGTAACCTCATCCAAACTGCCTTGCCAATGCTGATACAACCAATCACATACCACGGATATGGGGATCCCAAATTGCATTGGCTGATCCTTCTTCGACGAATGTGACGACGATGAGGATGCTGAAGAAGACCTTGCAGTGGGGGAGGAGGCCAGCTTCATTGGATCGCAGATCATGAAAGCTAAGTTCCCTTGGGCGTCGAACCCGGCAGAGCCAGGGCACCATGTGACCCCATCTGTCGAGAGCTTGATGAGGTTGTCTGTGCCAATCACTACTTTTCCGTCGCCGATCACAAGTTCCTTCTTCCCAGTATGCCCGAGCAGGTAAACAACACTGCCATGATCTAGGCTTGGTTTGCAGCATGTTTTCAAATAGTGAGGCTGCTGGGCTTGCAAAGTTGCGTCATTCTCGGTAGAATCAACGCCGACTATTGTGAGGTCAAGAATTGAGCTGGTAATGAAGAATCTGCGCACATCAACATTTAAATAAGAACGTAAGTAGGGATAGAGTTAGAAGCAGCAAAAATAAAAACAAGAGACACACATTTTCAAAACCAATGATGAAGTTTTGTCCAGAAAAAAACCATGTTTTTGGTCAGCAGAAAAGTTCATCTGACCTGAACTGGCATAAAATATATAAAAATAACACACTGAACTTTTCATGGATGTGACTGGATTGCCTGGATGTGACTCAACTTTCCTTTGATGTCATGTCATATCCCTTAAGAAGAGAAGAAAAGAAACACATTTTAACCAAGCTCTTACAATCGCCCAATAGTTGTACGCACTACTCTTCAATGCTTGGATAAATCCATGCACTCAATGGCAAGTGCAGATCTATAGTACCTAATACTAACGGCACCTTTCCCCACTGCTTGTAGAACAGCACAATGTTAATAGTAGTGGAGTACTTTCCAGCTGCAGCTTGTTGCACTAACTGGCTCGTGATCACCATCATTATACCCAAGACAGCACACATACTCCCAACTGCTACTAACAGAAATCCCACTACATGTGATGTGAGCTTGGCTACCGAATCTCGTCTCCTAATCAAATCAGCCGCATTACGGCTAATCATCACCGGCAGCAACAGCTCTCCCACCACCACCGGCGAATCAGGCGCCGTGGGTGGGTCTCGCTTGCCGGACGCGGATCTTAGCCTAATCACTCCGCAATAATCACTGGGAGCGCCGAACTAGAAGAACAAATCCACTTACAGAGACGCACACGCAGGACAAAAAATGGGTACAGAATGCAGCGATTAAGTTCGGAGAGGCGGGGGGTGGCAGAACCAGCAGGCGCACCTGTGGGGCACGAGGCGGGCGGGGACGCGGGCGTGGCCGAGCAGCGCGTCCTCGGCGGCGGCGGCGGAGGGCAGGCTGCCGTGCGTGGTGAGCAGCAGGTTGCGGTGGATCAGGAGGCCCGTGCCGTGGCCGCAGACGGCGGCCAAAGCGGCGGACTTGGCCGAGAAGATGGCCGCCTTGACCCGCTCCGACCGGCCCCCGCCGCCGCCGGAGCAGAAGCACCAGCCCGCCCCCTCCCTCCACACCCCCATTCCAATGCGTAGGATCCCAGCAATTAAGCTCGCGGCCGCAGCTCCCGCCGCATTCCCCGGCGTTGGTCTCCGCTCCCGCAGCTGCACGCCGCCTTCTTCCTCCTTCCACTTGTTTTTTCCTCCTTGGGGATTCCTCTCACTCGGCTCGAGACAGCAAAGAGACCCCGGGAAGTGAGGTGGGGTTCGTATTAAAGCTGACCACCCTGCCACCTTCTGCGGCCGGAGCTCAAACAACTCTTCTCGGAAGTCGTAGTCCAGCCACCCTGACCGACTTGTGGGGATATGTTACATCGGGCCCACACGTAAGTCACGGATGGTCTGAGGTGGTGTACGGGTAGGGGAAGACGGTGGTGAATATACTAATGGACTAATGGTGTCCCTAATTAGCAGTGCAGCTTTGTTTGTGCTGTGATTTTCGGGTGGGGAAGAAAGGGCAGGAGACCTGCACCGACACGTTTAACTGCCCACGACACTGAAACTGGGACCAGCTCATCCACGTTTGGCTGCCCGGTGGGGCCGTCGGCGAGCACGCGGCTTGACCTGACCGCAGTGAATAGTCACCGCGTCCGTGTGAGAAGAGAACACGCGGCCGAAGCTCCAACGGCACGACGCAAAGGACGCGGGTTTGGTCCACGTTTGGTTCGTTCGCGTCGTCAAAAAGACAGGTTCAGTCTGTTCCTGTCCGTCGTTGGTGGCAGTGCGCCTAACGGCTCGACGCATTGAGTTCGCTCGGGATTTTTTTTTTAGCTAAACAGGCCATGTATGGGCCTTTTGTACTCATATATAGGGGTGGGCCACAAACGGACTTTTTACATAATATTTTTAAAAACAAAAATTTATAAAAACTCTAATATTTGCCCTTCGCGGACTTCTACTCCTCTTCGTCATCCCATCGAGGATGACGTACTCCGGCTGCTCCTCCGCCTCCTCGCCCTCCCAAGCGCCGCCATTGAAGACCCAGCACTGCCCTAGCAGGCCTTGTGGCAGCGGAGGTGCCGGTGGCAGGTGCACGTCCATGGCCTACCAGCATGGATGTGGTTCCTCCAGGACCGCCGCCTGCTGCGCCTGCAGGGCCGCCTCCTGCTCCCTGACGACGTCGGCGAGGACCATAGCCCAGCGCTTGGCCTCATCCTCGACCATCTGCTTGCGCGAGGCCTCCTTCGCGCCTCGAGCTCGGCGTCCTCGGGATCCACCTCCATCTTCACGCGCGGCGGCGGCGGCGACCCAATCCGTAGCGCGCGCGGCACTGGTGGTGCGTCCCGCCGCCGTGTGTGCGGTGGCGGTGACCAACGCCCAGATGGCGGCGTCGGAGCCCGCGTGTAGAGAGCCTGCCACCGCAGGTCATGCTCGTCGCGGAACCACTCCGCCCAGTTACGCGACGTGGCCGCGAAGGTGGGGGCATTGCGGAGCGAGGCCGGGAGGCGCCGGTTGCGCCGCTCGATCTCCCGATCCCGTGCCCGCTCGCTCGTCGGCATCGGGGGCACCGGATGCGCTGCGGGTTCAGATGTCAATGCTCGGGGAGCTTGACATCTCGCCACGGCAGCGGGGTTGCGTGGTCCCAGTACCACTGGCAATCCTCCTTCCGCACGTACACGCGCGTGCGCAACTCGTCGCCCGGCGGCGCGAGCTTGAAGACGGCGGGGAGCGGCGCCGGGGAAGCAGGTGGGGAAGGGGAAGAAGGTGGGGAAGGGGAAGGGGAAGGGGAAGGTGCGCGGTAGCGGCGGCCAGAGGATGACTCCGCCTCGCCGTCATTCTTGGCCTTGCCGAACCCCGGTCACCGGAGCGGCATTGCGGCGAGCGAGGTGTGGGTGGTGGAGGGGCTAGGGTTTGCGGCTTGGTCGTCGGAGAGGAAGCGGAGTGGGCAGTGGAGTAGGTGGGGGCTGCCCGTCCCTATCCCCTCGCATTAAAAAGGACTGGGTCAGGGGGAGGCTGACCGGCGCCGTGTCGCTGACAGGTGGGCTCGGGGAGGATACCACGCGTGGACGCGCGGACGCGTTTTCACTCCGCCGTGCGTCCGCCCCGACGCATCGGTAGCCCAAATTTGGACAAGGGATGTGTCGGGGCGAACGCGCGACGAACCAAAAAACGGACCACGGTCTGTTTGCGTCGCCCCGTTGGGCCGTGTTTTTGGCCCTCGCGAATATGAACGGAGTCGCGCGGACTCGATGTGTTGCCCCATTGGAGTCATCCTCACCACGTGGGATTCGTGGGACTGCAGTGAATCCAACGTGTGTGTGCTTGTAACTATGTACAGTATTTTTAAATAAATGGGCCCTTAAATAATCATCACCTAATTGTGACCATTCGAATAATTTTCAGACATACATAACATTTTTCAAAAACGTCATGTGCTTAGCCGTTCTGAAAATAGCGGAGGTCTTCAAAATTTCAGAAAATGCCATTCATATTGGACACGGCGATTTGGCTCATGGGTGCATCTGCACCCATTATGTAATTTTTATATTTTTTTCAGAATGTCAAAAAATTCCAAAAAAATCCGGGTGTACATTACAACATGATGTGTTAGCACAAAAAAAGGCAGGGTGAAAAAACTTTTTTTGTGATCTGTACAAAAAAGATAAAAACTGACGCGTATATATACGTTTCGGTGTGTCCGGATTCGTCTTTTTTGCACAGGTTGCAAAAAAACTTTTTTCTTCACGTAATTTTTTGTGTCAACATGAAATGTCATGAACTGCATGTAAAAAATTTATTTGGAATTTTTTGACATTTTGAAAAATGTTTTCTGGTGCACCCACTACCCGTATTGAATATCCGATTCATATTGGCTTATTCTGAGACCGAGAAACGCAAAAAAGCCATTAGAAATTTAAGCGTTTCAAATTAGGATAAACCAAAATGTACGGTGTTTTCTGATATATTCAGAGCTTCTGATATCTTTAGAACGGTCTAAGCTCATGACGTTTTAAGGAAGACCGTCATATGTGACGTGACTTCGAAGAGGCATAATATTTTGAAGCATATGGACCATTTAGGAAAAAAGGATACTGCAACTATGCACTCGAATGCACGATGTGTATATAGGACGCACCGTGACAAGTGCAAAGGGTGGGATATATTCACGGCTCACAAGTTCTTTCCCGAAATTTATGGAGATTTTAGGGCGTACTCGTTTAGTCCACTGGCCTACACACTAAAACTAGTGCGGTGAACCTTACAAAAGCGAAAAAGCCTACACACTACTACTAGGTAAAACCGTAAAAGTTTGAACTTTTTTCGGGGGACGGAGACAAGAAAGAAATGCTTAGTGAGGCAATTGTACATCAAAAAGTGTGTTAATAATAAGGACAGGACAACCCGTCCGCTCTCCCCTCCTTATCTCTACAGTAGAGACAGGCGAAAGGGAGGCGTCGCTCGTTCCCTCGTTCTCCGCCGCCGGAGTCGGTAGTTCCCCTTCCCTCCGCTCGTCGCTCCGGCGGCGGGAGGGTGGGGGAACGCGGATCTCTCGGTTGGGTGTGTGAATAGTAGGTGTAGGTCTTCTGCCGGCGGCGCTGTGGGGGTGGAGGCGGCGTCGGAGAGAATAATGGTGGCCGTGCGTCGTCCCCTCTACGTCGGCGTTCTTCGGAGTTCGGACGTGACGCACGGTGGTTTTGGTACTCCTAGATCCTCGGATATGTGGAGTTCTTGCTCCCCCCGAGCGGACGGTGTGGCGACGCCGGCGTTCGCTCTCCGTGGGGTTTGTTTCCCTCCTCTCCGTCGTCGTCGGGCCTTCGTCTCCATCTGCGGCGGCTCTGGGAGGGTCAGGTGCTTCGTCTGGGTGAGTTCCTCTGTTTCTCTCTCTGGCTGGCCGAGGTGGCAAAGGGGGAAGGAGGTGGAGGTGCTCGTCCCGGTTTGGATGGCGTGGTGGTGGTAGCTCTATGTGACGTCCTTGCTCCGGCCGGCCGTGGAGGCGAGGGGAGTGGTCGTCTGGGGAGCGGTTTCGTTGGGCGGCTGGCCTGGCCGATGCGGAGACGGCGGGAAGTTCCGTGGTTCGTGGAGGCAAGTGCTACGACTGAGTTCGTTCAGCGTCTTGGGTGTCCGTCGCGGCGCGGCGGCCGGTTCTGCAGCCTGCTACAATGGTGGAGGTGCTTGCTCTCCCGGGGATGACGGTACGGCGGCTCCGGCGGAGGCTAGGTTTCTGGGGTGCGGGGTGGATCCGGCTGTGCTTCTTGTTGTTGTTCGGGGTGTTCTGTGCGAGTTTTTTGGGTCTTGTTGTAAATTTTGGTTTCCTCTGGACCAGTTGTATTTTGTGCTGAGCCTGTTCAAAAAAAAAAGTGTGTTAATAATAATGTAACGGGGTCAATTATTGGCACACCATGGGTAATTGCTAAGACGACACGAGATAAGAGCATCTCCACCGGTACTCCAAATAATGTATGATACCTTCCAAATTGTATCTGTTTTAGGGTGCTAGACACATGTTTGGGCCAATGTGGGGTGGTGCTCCCAATGACACCCCCAAACGACCGACTCGGTCACTTTTGATCGTTATTCCCAACTTGTAGTTCATAATAAAGACGATATTCCATTCGAACTAGACATTAGAACAATTTTTTTAACTAAAACTAAACCTACCTAATAAGGGCCGGGAGCAGCGAGGCCAGCCTCATCATCGTTCGCTGCAGCAAAGTAAGCCGTGGCGCCATGCTTATTGTGGTCTGCCACATGCACCAATAAATGCCTATGCGCCCTGGTTTGCACTGCCATCCGGTGTGCCTCCGTCGTGGCTGTGCGCCCACGCTAGCGCCTCGCTTTGCGAGGTTAGCGGGCACCGCGCCTCCGCCGCCTCGTACACCAGCCTCTCCCTCTCCACCCCGCCGCGAAGTACTTCTTGTTCGCGATCGCCTGGGCCTTCATTGCCGCCATCTTCTGCGTCGGCGTCCCGACGCCTCCTCTCCCTCTCCTGTGCTATGTCAGCCCGGTGGAAAGCTTACAGTAGTAGGAAAAAGCCTGCCAGTGGTGCACCAAATTTGGCGATCTGTGGCGCACCACTGTGCGCCACTAAACTTGCGTCACTCGTAAGTGTTACCGTGTGCGCCACTGGTAACTGAGTTACCTGTGGCGCGCGCTATAAATTGTTATCAGTGGTATCCTACATTATTAATTACAACTCCACATTGTTTGAGAACACAAATATACATAAGCGACGTTGCACATTGTTTCAGAAACTCAAATATACATAAGCGATGTCAACGTCGCTGCAACCCGGTGTTGATGTTGTCGTCGCCGCTACAGCCCCCGTGTCAATGTCATCGTCGCCACCACAACCACGTGTCAATGTCGTCGTCGCCGCAAACATATCTACAAAACCATGCACATACAAGTCATTACAGAGTTAGTTTTATACACATATATATTTTCAAGTTAAATACAATTAACATATCTAACATAGGGAATAGGCTCCAAGTACTTTTCCTCTTGTTAGGCTTATTAAGAAAACGAGATAAAACACTACAACAAGCCTAAATGAATTTTTAAGTAGTACACATGAATCATCCAAGCCGTTATGTTACTTCAACTCAACGAGTGGTGAAACGATGCTTCTTTGATGCTTCTTTACGTGGCTGCCTATAATTACGTGGCTGCCTATATATGGAATGAGGATGTTGTTTTGCATTGTGTGTGTTTCCTACTTGTATGCCAACAAGTACTACTACTATTGATCTATAAACAAACTAAAAAGAAAAATGCTTGACCAGACAAGGAATGAAACTACATAAAAAAGTGGACAAGGCAAGAGAGCATCTTTATTTCCTTCGGGCATGAAGGTTTCTTAGAACACTAGCCTTAGTCCTTAGATTATTTATACTAGTAAGTACTAGTAGATGCTATATTTTACCAAACAATCAATTGAAAGGGAATGTGCAAACAACAAAAACTGCAACACTTTTATCTTCAGGTTTCAGTTCATATTTTCCTAACAAAGTGTGAAACAATACTACGAGCAAAACTGACAGAAGTTGCTGTGGCTTAGCAAATTGAACAAATAATAAAATTATGCATAAGACCTCACATTATATGCATTCGAGCAAATCTGCAAAACTAAACAAGCAAACTGAAAAATAACTGGAACCAGTAGAAAAAATAATATTCGATGAATAACAACATGAAGAAGCCCCCTTACTTTGAACAAGAAAACTTCATGGATTGCCCAATGACCTAACAGTGGGCGTTATGAGGCAAACTATGTATGCATGTGGGATTATTTGTAGTATTCTGTCATAATAACCAGTGAACAAACAACAAGCTTGCTTGTGTGTGTGTCTTGGCTGATGACCCAAGACAGCAACGCTGCAGCAGGCAGTACAGAATTTCGTTTTTCTCTAGAACATGTGTTGAGCGACTTGATATAACAGACTAAGCACACATGAGTGTTGTTCGATGGTAAAATACTCACGCAGACACATAAGTGTTGTTCGATGGTAAAATACACACGCAGAATGCACAAGTAAGCGTTAATGGATCTCTACTGCACTTGATTTGGACTGTACAAGAACATGTACAGATGAGCGTAGCATACCAATCACGGGAAGAGGGGCACAGGAGATGAGCTCGCCGGCTGCCGCGCCTCCGGGCGCCTAGGGTGAGGGAGAGGGGCGTCGGTGGCGGAGGCGCGGAGGCGGAGGTCCCTAGCGGTGAAGGCAGCATCGGTGGCAGAGAGGGAGGTCACCGCACGGACGACCTCGAGCTTGTCCCCGACAGCGGCGACCGGCGCGGCTCCCCCGACGGTTGGTCACCGCACGGACGACCTCGAGCTTGTCCCCGACGGCGGCGGGCCTGGCCGAGCTTGCCCCCAACGGCGGCGACCGGCGCAGCTCCCCCGACGGTTGGTCGCCGCACGGCGACCTCGAGCTTGCCCCCAACGGCGGCGGGCCTGGCCGAGCTTGCCCCTGACGGCGGCGACCCAGACCGGCGGATCTTGTGGGGAGGGCGGAGGAGATCGGGTGAGGAGGGAGGGGATCGGAGCGGATGCGTGTGTGAGAGATCGAGGCAGATGCGTGCGTGCTCGGGAGAGAAAATAAAGATATGGGAGAGAGGTGTTTTTGGGCGCCACATATACTCTCTCTCTACATTGTTACCTGTAGCGCACAGAAATAGTGGTGCGCCACAGGTATTCTCTCCCCTCTTTTCACTATTTCTAAAAAATCTGGCCAACTTACCTGTGACGCACCACCTTCTCTTTGCACCACAGGTAGGTGCACAGAAATAGTGGCGCACGGGCAAGCTTGTGCGCCACTGATAGCATCTCACGTATAAGCTTTTTCCTGCTAGTGTTATTCCACCCGGCGACAGTATGCATTCGCCGCGTCGGAGCCCTTGTGGCGTGCACCGGCCTGGCCCGCCGCCTTGATGGCGTTCAGCTCCTTGTGTGCCGCCCTCTCGGCGGCCATGAAACAGCGGGCATGCTCCTCCGTCTCGATCAATCGCTGCATGGCGACAACCTCTCAACAACGTAAGGGCCGCCTTCACCTGATGGTGCGCCTCCTCGTTGCTCGCAGTGAAGATGGAGTTCATCGCCGCAACCTGCTCCGGCCACATCAGCGGTTCTCGCTCCAGCTGATGTTTCGGCTGCGGCTCGGGCTCCGCCGCATCCTCCTAATCCTCACTCTCCTCCTTGCTGTCAGACGACGAAATATTTTGGTCCACCGTCGGGAAACAACGACGTGCGGCCTGGGTAAAGGTGGCCCAGGCGGTGGTTAGGCGGCGCAACATGTCGATGGCACGGCGTTTTTCTATGGCGTGGGTGGTGGTGTCTACGGCGTGGGAGGGCACAGTTTTAAGTCGGAGCACACAATGTGGCTTCTTATAGCGACAAAGGGAGGCGGAGGCGGGAAAGGTGGCATGAAACGTTGGCGTGGGCGGGAACTGACGGGTGGATGGCGATGCGACGGGTCTGTGTAATATCGGGACGCGTCTAAGGCAAAATTAACCAACGGTCGAGATATAGGTTGCGTGCCATATGAGTTGTAGAAAATCCACGTCAAAGTTTTTCATAGCCGAGCGTTCTTCGCAATCTCAGCTTCTCATGCGTTCGTTACCATTGTCAGTAAGCAGTAGTCTTTCCTATAGCTAGTTGTTGTTTTGTCTTGTTTTTCTTATTCCTGTGTGGTTTTATCTCTCTTGGCCTACTGTCACAATGATCCCAAGATGTAGTCAGTAACAATATCAGAATTCAGAAAGGCATGGATGCGCATAACAGTTGATTTTGAAAGGCACAAAAAAGTGCCCTAAAAATACCTAAAGTGCCTAAAGAAATCAACCGATGCCGCGCTGGCCCTCGCAACGTCGTTTACGCAGTGTGCACAATTATGCGGGCTGAATGGATTATGTATGGCTGGGGGGGGGGGGGGGGGGTGGAGGGGGTGCCTTGTCGGAAGACATGTCCGGGTGATGTCCGGCGCCCATGAATAGGCCAGCAAGTTTAGATTGTGGGTCGGGGGTGCCGCACAAAAATCGGTTTGACCCGAAGACTTGAGGGTGCCGTTGTGCATAATTTTTGCATCTGGACCCCATTTACCTGCCGTTGGAGATGCTCTGAAAGCACCAGTGTCTGCTCACACGAGGACCAATCTTACTAGTGGTGGTAATTTGGCCCTGGATCTGCCTTGTGAGGAAGAACACACGTCCGCTCGATTGTTTCTGATGAAGAACACGCACCAAATGACAAACGCCCGCTCGATTGTTTCTAAGTAAGAACACGCAGAAATGTGACAGTGAGATCCGAGGAATCTGAACGAGCAAAATCGAGCATAAGATGTGTCCATGCTTGCAGGCATGCATCAGTGCTATGGTTAGGGTAATCTTCTATGTTAATTCGCCTGTTTTAAATTTGTCAAAAGTCTTTCATATCTTCATCAAACTTATATATAGCTGTATCAACATTGGGAAATCCAACTTCGACTCATAGCTATACTTGGCCATGGGCCGGGTCGGGCTTCCGGCCGGGCCAAAAAAGCCCACGGGCAAAATCCTAGGCCCAGGCCCAGCCAGGCCCGGCCAGACCATCAGGCCTATATTTCAAGCCCAGTCCTGTCCCATGACTGTAAAATCCCGTCGGGTCTCGGCCGGGCCTATTCCTGAAAACACCAATATGTAAAGACTAGGCCCGTCCCGTCCATTGGGCCGAAATCTGAGGCCTAGGGACGGCCCATGGGCAAGCCTATGACGGCCCAGGCCCAGAAATTTCGGGTCGGGCTTCCCATGGCCAGGTATAGGTGCATCTACACCCACTAGCCAAAAAACGAATTTTAAAATATCACAAAATTTGAAACAAATATTTCAGGTGTACATATAAACATTTTATGTTCGTACAAAAAACATCATGATGAATTTTTTTGGTGCGGCCGGTGTAAAAAAGACAAATCCCCGGTGTTCAAAAATGCGTCTGCACGTAACATTTTTTTCTCTTTTTTATACCGGTTACACAAAATGTCTTTTCGATGCGATTTTTTTTGTACGAATAGACATTTTTCATATGAACACCTGAATTTTTTTTTTGAAATTTTTTAACATTTTGAAATGCATTGAAAATGCATTTTGCACAACAGGTTCATCTGCACCCGTGAGCCAAAACATCATGTCCACCGTCAACATTTTACTATTTTCATTTCTCTAAGTTTCAGTGTGTCACCTGCTTCAACTGAAGTTGTAGTAATGTTTTGCTGATATTGCGCCACTTCCAGCCGATTCATCAGTAATTTGACGTGACATGAGTAAAATTTCAAGCAATCATCAGAAATTGGCACGGGAATTGCATATACTCTCTCCGTCCATAAAAAGATGTCTCAACCTATTCTAAATTTGTATGTATCTACATACTAAACCATGTCTAGATACATGCAAATTTGAGTTTGGTTGAGACATCTTTTATGGACCGTCGAACAGTGGCGGAGGCAGGATTAGCCTAATTTGCATGTTGAGGGGGGCCGGGCTAAACAAAAAAAATTAAACTGCACTGTTCATGTGCTAATACAAAGAAATCCATGGTGTCAGGGGGGGCCAGGGCCCCTGCTGGTCCCCCCTGCCTCCGCCCTTGCCGTCGAACTAAACGGACAAGCGAATGTAACGGTAATGGCACACGTTTGCCATTTGTACCGGGCGACGGCTTGGAGCTGCAACTTCTCTCTTCGACCAGACCATCCTAGTTTTTTTTTTTGAGACAACCACGCCATCCTGGCTAGGTGGAGAGCGTACAGGGTTGGGGGTAGGTGAGTTTTTTTTAGGGGGGAGTGGGTGAGTTTTTGACATGTCGTGTCTACGCCCTACATGTACCATCCACAATGGGCCTATTGATTTGGGCCATTTTCGGAGACAGAAGCTAAGATGGGCCATTAGTTTGTTTTTTCTGTTCTTTTTCTATAAAAAGCTCGAATTTAGTGTGAACTGATCAACTTTAGGCATATGTTATACTAGACTCGAAGGATACCCGCGCGTTGCAGAGGGATTTCTTTAGTAACTACTCCCTTCGTATCAAAATATAAAACTCTCTACCTACTTTCCAGTTTTCACACACATGTATTTAGACATGTTTTAGTGTAAGATTCATGTATGATAAACTATGTTTTTGTTTAGGATTGGCAAGAGGATGGCTGCCTCGGCTTCAAAGCTATTAGAGAATGATATCGTGGAGGTAACTGACGATGAATTCGTCTCTTGCCTCACCGATCTGAACACGGAGTTTCCAAAGCATTCAACTCACCACGCTCTTCACTTCCTCCGCCTTTTTTCTCATCAATCATCTCCAACTGAGACCACTCGACCGATCTCATCCACTTGAAAATTCGTGTAAAAGTTGGTCATTCTACTTTCTAGTAGAGTCGTTGGAGGAAGGAGAGGATGAGGCCAAGTCATCATGCCCCTTATGCCCTGGGCGACACACGTGCTACAATGGGCGGGACAAAGGGTCGCGATCTCACGAGGGTGAGCTAACTCCAAAAACCCGTCCTCAGTTCGGATGTCTAAAAATATATGTAAAATTCAATTGACCATAGATGAGATAATAAATTTAACTGAAAAGATGAGTGTGTATTATAAATTAACAATATGAATAGTTGGATGGTTGCAAATGGATGATGTGTGATTGCATGTAGTGACTAATAAATATTAGTGAAAATGACATGGATAATTGATAGGCTAAGAGAATAAACGTTGTGAATACCTTGGATGCTGATAGAAAAATCATTAATGCAGGTTATTGGGGTTTTTCTTTATAGAGATATACATTTGGAGGTTCTCAAGTAAAGGAGTTATCTTTGGGTAGAGAGTGGGTGAGAATTTTTGGACCGTTACACACTAGTCTCTCCTAGTCCTACATACACTTGTCGTATGCTAATTACACCTTAACTTTGTTGTTATTTCAGAAATCATACACATTTCTTTCCAACAATACCTTCCTGGTCAACAGAACATTTTTGGCAAGCGATATTGGTAGAAGTGATCTATAGTTTTGAAATAATATTTAACTAAGGAGTAATTGACATATGACAAATATGTAAGAGACTAGGATATAGTGGGCCAACCTTTCTTTCTCATCCATTGCATCTAATTATTATAGACGGCTAAGTTCATGCCAAACTCGGACTTTTGTTGGAAAACAGAATAGAACAAATAGAACTAAACTACAATGTTAACTTATGTCTCAAGTACATGGCCCATGGTAACAAGTATAATATGGATAATGTAAGTACGCCATAGAATGCAGGTCAAATGACACCTCCTACCAGTCCGGCATGTCCTCCATGTATGCTACCTACCTCCATCGAAGAGGTAGTTCCCATACGGTAACTCGAGCCACCGTGGTTCTACAATTTGCTTTGTTTGAGCAGAGTGACATGGCTTGCCAATGCCCATGACCATCCCTTACCCACTACGGCAAATATCCTTATCATAATACCTTGGTCTCTTTGGCGGCACCGGTAGTATGTTTTCACCGGCAATAGAAAAACGAAACGTAGTAGATGCACCGTGTCACGGTGTTGATTTGGGTAGCGTGTAATAACTTTTTATGTGGGGACATAAACGGGCCCTTCTTAGTGCTATCTTTGTTTCTTAAGTGAGAGTCATTTTTCTTCTGTTGTGATTTGTAGTCAGGCATGCATGCTTGGCTTAGCGATGGTGACCGTCGTGCGCGCGTGTTTGAGAGAGACACCCGTAGAAACAGGTATGGAGCCCTACATTTGCAACTCGATCAAAAGCCAAGTTTAAGTTTTAATACTTCGTGGGTTTATACTAGAGTTGCGTTTTGGCTCTGCCCTATAAAAAATCCTGAAATTTACAGGTTCGACCCTTACAGTGATAGAAGCCTACAAACTTGATTTGTATACAACAGATTATACAACCACCTCTGCGGTGTAATGGTACAAGACAAATTTCATCATACACATTGCTAGTATGTTCGGATTGCATTTAATCAAAATTACGCAGGAGCAAATATGGCAGATACACGAACTCACCATGCCTAATCACCGGACAATATTTCTTCCAAAGAAATCAAATTCCACCAAACAAACTCAACCAGAAGAACAAACCAGATGAAATCCAGCACATACGTTAGCAGAAACACATCCTGAAGTAAATAGAAAAAGAAATATATGCGCAAAAAGTTTAATGCGTCCCCTGATGGATTCAGTTAAACTTGCAGGTTCAGTTACTGTAGCAGTTCTAGCCGTTGCCGACAACAGCTGGAAGTCTGTCAGTTAGCTAGTGTTAAGTTCAGTTCAGAAATAAGACCGTGCCTTGATCGCCTGTGATCTCGCACGAGTAGATAGGCTTAGACCATTTCCTTTCCTGTTTGTTAGGAGCACTAGCACGCCGAGCAGATCGTGGGATGTCACGTTCAGTAGCAGCTCGCCGTGGCTAGATTTCCGGTCAGTTGGTTGACCCCATTTTCCTGTACTCGTTAAATAAAAGAGAAAACAGAAAACGCTGCAGTTGTTGCACGCAGCATAAAAATCCTTCGTGTTCATCTCCTTCTTCTTCCTCTATTCTTCCGCGCTCTGCGTGTTCGTGGGATACGAGGAAGGAGCGAAGGCCTATCGGGTGTACGACCCGATCGAGAAGAAGGTGTACATCACGCGCGACGTCGCGTTTGAGGAACGCAGGAGCTGGAACTGGGAGGCACAGAACGCAGAGCACGGTGACACGATGTCGTCGAGCTTCACCGTGGTATATACCATGGAGAGAGGGGCGACGGTGATCGACGAGGGCGATGGTGTGTACGGCGACACACACGCGCACTCGGGTTCTCCGTCGACCAGCGCCACGCCCGCCGCGTCACCTGTGTCGGTGGTGCAGTCCGCGGCCACGCCAGCCGCCTCACCGTCGAGCAGCGCACCTCTGAACTCCAGCGGCGCGACACCAGTAGCGCCACGACCAGCTGTGGTTCAGCCCACGCACCCGATGGTGACAAGAGCACAACATGGCATCTTCAAGCCGCACCCGCGCTACGCCAACACCGCCGCACACACGACGCAGGAGGACGAACTCGGCTCCGACACCGACGAATCCGAGACTCTGGGTCTGGTGACCGCAGAGGAACCCACGAGCGTCGACGAGGCGCTTGCGGATGCATCATGGCGGGAAGCAATGAAGGAGGAGCTGTGGTCCATCGTCGAGAAACAGACCTGGCAGCTCACCGCGCTCCCAGGTGGTCACCGTGCCATCGGGTTGAAGTGGGTGTTCAAGGTCAAGCGCGACCCGAACGGCGAGATCATCAAGCACAAGGCCAAGGCTAGTCGCTAAGGGATACGCGCAGCGCCAGGGGGTGGACTTCGATGAAGTTTTCGCTCCTTTCGCAAGGATGGAGACGGTGCGCACTCTGCTCGCGCTGGCGGCACACGCCGGCTGGCATGTCCATCACATGGACGTGAAGTCCGCGTTCCTGAATGGCGATCTTGCAGAGGAGGTGTACGTGCATCAGCCTCCTGGTTTCGTCGATGAGAAGCAGCCACAACACGTGCTCAAGCTCGGCAAAGCCCTGTACGATCTTCGACAGGCACCACACGCATGGTATGCAAAATTGGATGCCTCCCTTTCGGAATTGGGCTTCGTTCGTAGTCCATTGGAACATGCAGTATACATCATAGTTTTAAATAGCCGGCTATAGCCCGGCTATAGCTCGGCTATAGCCTTTTAAGAATCTTGGGGCTAAATAAATCCATGTACAATTTCCGGCTATAGCCCCGTTTAGCCCGGCTGAAGGCCACCTTTTAAGGGTCGGGGCTATTTTTCTATAGCCGGCTATTTAAAACTATGACTTTACAGGCGAGGCGACAGCACCAATTTCCTGCTCGTGGGGTGTACGTGGATGATCTTATCATCACGGGCACAAGTGACGCAGAGATTCATGAGTTCAAGGCCGAGATGCACCGCTTGTTCAAGATGAGCGATCTCGGCTTGCTGGCGTACTACCTTGGGATCAAGGTGGTGCAGAAGAATGGCGAGATCACCTTGAACCAGAGGAGCTACGCCATGAAGATACTCGAGCGTGCAAGGATGGGGAGCTGCAATCTCTGTCACACACCCATGGAGAACAGACTGAAGCTCTGCAAGGACGACGACAACGGTTCGGTGGACGCCACTGAATTTCGAAGCATAATTGGCTGTCTACGCTACCTCGTCAACACTCGGCCTGATATCGCTCACGCAGTGGGGATAGTCAGTCGATTCATGGAAGCTCCAAGCGTGCAGCACTGGGCGGCGATGAAGCAAATCCTTCGCTACGTCAGTGGCACACTTGGGCACGGATGCTGCTATAGAGCAGGCACTGGCGAGCTGAAACTGACAGGGTTCACTGACAGCGATCTCGCTGGTGACGTGGATGATCGCAAGAGCACATCTGGAGTGGCCTTCTTCCTCGGAGATATTATCATCACCTGGACCTCGCAGAAACAGAAGATCGTTGCTCTGTCATCGTGCGAGGCGCAGTACATTGCTGCAGCGGCAGCCGCCTGTCAGGGTGTGTGGCTCAGCCGTCTGATTGGAGATCTGATGGGGAAGACACCGTCGCAGTTCAAGCTTCTGGTGGACAACAAGTCAGCCATTGCTCTCTGCAAGAACCCGGTCTTCCATGATCGGAGCAAGCACATTGACACAAGGTTCCGTTACATCCGAGAGTGCATCGATGAGGGCAAACTGGAAGTCGATCACATTGGTACTAATGGACAGTTGGCAGACATTTTGACCAAGGCACTGGGCAGAGTGAAGTTCATTGAAATGCGACAGAAGCTCAGTGTCATGGAGATCAAATAAAGACTGCAAGTTTAGGGGTGAAATGATGGATCCAGTTAAACTTGCAGTTTCAGTTACTGTAGCAGTTCTAGCCGTTGCCGACAATAGCTGGAAGTCTGTCAGTTAGCTAGTGTAAAAGTTCAGAAATAAGACCGTGCCTTGATTGCCTGTGATCTCGCACGAGTAGATAGGCTTAGACCATTTCCTTTCCTGTTTGTTAGGAGCACTAGCACGCCGAGCGGATCGTGGGATGGCACGTCCAGTAGCAGCTCACCGTGGCTAGATTTCCGGTTGGTTGGTTGACCCCATTTTCCTATACTCGTTAAATAACAGAGAAAACAGAAAATGCTACAGTTGTTGCACGCAGCACAAAAATCCTTCGTGTTCATCTCCTTCTTCTTCCTCTGTTCTTGCGAGTGTGAGAGTTTCAGAGAGAGGAGAGAGTTGCTCTTGCAACGACATCCCTATATAGATATGCAACAGTTCACTGTTTACATGTGATCACTGAAACCAGACTTAATTTGATGTACGGAAACACGCAGCGAATGATAAGTATATGAATCAAGGACTGTGCTACGGGGCGCCGCCGTATATTCGTCGTACCGAGCGGCGGCTGACCCAGTCCCACTGCCAGCCAAACGAGCCCGCATGCATCCGCTGACCAACTGTTACAGTGGTCCCGAGCGAGGGCGCATGGAGCAGCTGGGCAGCTGGCCTATGTTCCTGTAGGCTCAGGCGCATGCAGCCACGCAAGGCTGCCGCTAGTATGCAAAGGAGTACATCAAGTACAAAAAAGGGTATTAGTAGTAGCACTCTAAACGAGCACAATAATTCTAGTATTCACAAACATTCTCTTTTTTTTCGAAGGCTTACATTTCCCCAATATTTCATAAGCAGATTTTTGGGAAATACATATCATATTTTTGAAAAAAAATTACAATATTTTTTGTACTTAAGGGAAATTCACCGGCCCGGGCATGCCGGGCCTTGGCTTCGCCACCGAAGTTGTTTTACAATAGCTATCGGGTATTTTTCCAAACAAACATGAGGTTGTCAAATACAAATACCAAATTATTTATTAATAAATATCAGGTAATTTAGCAATAGCTACCACATTATTTACCGGCGTCGTATCATGTGCATCCGCTGGTTTCCTGCGTCCGTGCATCCGAAGCGCTAATGGCCGGCCGATAAAGATCGTACGATGCACGTCTATTATGGTCAGTTTTGCGTTAAAGCGCCCGCTTCCAGCCCTGAAAGTTTGTTAAGTACTCCCAAGCTCCGAAAATATTACAACTTAATTAAATCGCATCAATCCCCGTCGATGAGCTCGGCACCGGTGAGAGTCTGTGAGACGTCGCCGTCTCCGTCGCCGGAAACTTGACTGCCCCAGCCTAACTATTTTTCCAAACAAACATCAGGTTGTCAAATACAAATACCAAATTATTTATTAATAACTATCAGGTTATTTATCAATAGCTAGCAAGACTAGATTTTTATAACAAAATATCAAACTACCTATAAGTACCTACAAATTATTTAAAAATAGCTACCATATTGTTCTGAAGCAATATATCGGATGGAGATACCGGGTTCTTCTAATACAACTATCGAGTAGTTTATTATAAGCTGTTCTGCATAATTACCATTAAATTTAAAAAGTTCGTTGTGCAAACCTATGAAAGTGTTGGCGTTGTCATAAAAAATCTAAAATGTATTTTATTGGCATCATCTATGCAATTTCTAGGCTCCACATGCCAGAAGGGAAATTTATATACCTCACAAAAGATTTGTTTAAATTAGAAATGATATACGTAATCAAGTGATAGGGTGGGTTCTTTCTACTTCCTCCGTTTCAATATATAAGACGTTTGCTCTTCAACATGTTATCTGCATGCATAAAAAATGAGTGTACATACACACTAAAATATGTTTATATACATCAACATATATGTGAATGTGGACAAATAGTTAAACATCTTATATTTAAGAACGGAGTGAGTAGCAGTTTACTAGGCCTACGGTAGTCTGTTTAGTTTAGAAATAAAAATATGATCGCTGAAAAAAAATGCATGTACTCCCTCCGTTCTTTTTTTTGACACATCCATCCCTCCGTTCCATATGATCGCCATACGAGTAGTAGGCTTAGGCCGAGGTACTGATACTGTAGCAGCTACTATGACGTAGGACCTCTCTACTAGTACTACTAGTTTGCAACTGACCTTGATGCTGGTAGCATGGTAGCAGTCAGGTTTTCAGAAAAATTCAGACGTGTATTTGCTAAAACACATGCGTTGAATAGTAATTACGCGAGAGGGAGCGGGCTATTCCTTTCCCGTGTCGCGTCCGTCACGCGGTCGCAGAACGAAACCGAGAGAGTTGTTTTTTAATCTCCATGCGCCACCGCACGGGAAAACATTGGTGCGGCGCCTATGTATAGCTTTTCCCATGAATCAAAGGTGTCGATCGACTTGAAGAAGATAATCCAGCATGAATCCAGCCCGTCCACGAGCTAGCCATCACAAACACTTTCCGAAATATAGTATATATACGTGTCAAATTAGTTAAGGCTTTGTTCTCCAGCATAAATAACTAAATAAGGAACAGTTCACTCTTCACATGTGATCACCAAATAAGCAGATTTTAAATCTGACGACATACCGGAGCAAGCAACGGATGATATATATTCCGGTTAACTGATCGATCACAGCCTCAGAGACAGGTCCAGCCCGTCGCCTGTGCGAGAGGCGGCACCGTGGTCCGGGAAGCTCCTGCCGCGCTCCTCCAGTGTCTCCATGCCCACCTTCTTAGCCGAGGGAAAGAACACGACGGCGCGCCCCGCGTCCTTTGGAGAAGGTCCGGACGACGAGGACGACAGCACCGCCGCGTGCGCACGCCTGGCAGTGGCGATTTCCAGGCGGTGCCTGGCGACGCGGCGCTCTTCCTTGTGCGCGTTCTGGTGGCCGCCGAACGCCTGCGAGTTGTAGAACTTGCGGCCGCAGTAGACGCAGAGGAACAGGCCCGGGGGTTCTGCGTACGCACTAGACGAGGCCGAGTGGAGGGTGAGCTCACACAAGTCCGTGCTCGCTTCCATTGTTGTCAAAGCGCACTGCGTATGGTTACTGCTGCTAATAGTAATATGCTAAGCAACGACCACTACATAAATACATCTAACGACTAACACCTAATTTGTTAAAGCCTGGTGTGACGGGTGCTGTCCTCCTCCGCATGATCTATCCGTTCACTGTCCGTAGTACGACTGTTTGAAACTATCTTGATGTAGTGTATTTTAGATGACGGTACCTCACACTGTATTTGCCAAGTATTGGATCAATAGGTTAATAATCTTATAGTACGATCGAATCTTCGTCTCTATAACTCTTGCACACTCTTTCTGTTTATATCAACTCTTGCATACTGATCTATATAGCGCATGCATGCAAAAATGCATACAAACTGTAGTCGCTCCCATGATCTCGATCTACTGCCGCGGCCATGGAAATTGCTAGCAGCTGAATCAATCAGCACGTGCTGAATGCACACTATCATCACAGACATTAAGGAAGTAAATAGAGGAGCAGACCGGTAAAGAAGGAGACGCCCACCGCGGTGGGTCGCGCACAATTGACATCTGATCAGATATGATACAAGTTACAACGTTTGCTGCAGCAAAACAAGATAGCGCATGTGTCCGTACAGGCACTGCGTTAATCAGTCAACGTGGGCGCTCGACCGGCTCCCATCAACATTATTAGTGGGTCTCTCAAGCGAAAATCGCTATTAGCACCCGAGCTAAGCTCCATAGACCCCTTTTGTTTAAAAATTCGAAAACCACATTTTGAATTCTCAATTTTTTCTGAATTTTTTCGTATGGTTACATCTACTCATATACTATCATCGAAATATTTTTCATGTGTGCTCTACACAAAAGAGACAAACGTCGAGGATAAAAATGAGTTTTTTCTTTCTAGGGCCACAAATTTGTTATTTTTGTACATCCGAAAACACAAGATATTTTTTCAGCAAAACTTTGTATGTTTGTAGATCATATAAATATGTGTCCACGTACTAAATAGTAGAATATTTTGGAACCTTTAAATGTTGTTTTTCTTTTTTCTAAAATATCGGATTCCATGGAGCCCCGGTGCCAAATTGATGCTCTCGTTTCATAAGTCATGACCAACATAACTAGGCATCGTTTGCTGCAAATCGAGAGTGAGACAAAGATTTGGACATGGAAAATTAATTGGGCTGGACCGCCCAAGGTTTACCGTTTACCCCCTAAATTAATTGCTGCAAACCAGACTTAATTTGACGTATGGAAACACGCAGCGGCTGATAAGTATATGAATCAAAGGTGTCAATCGACTTGAAGAAGATAATCCAGCATGAATCCAGCCCATCCACGAGCTAGCCAGCACAAACACTTTTCGAAATATAGTATATATACGTGTCAAATTAGTTAAGGATTTGTTCTCCAGCATAAATAAGGAACAGTTCACTCTTCACATGTGATCACCAAATAAGCAGATTTTAAATCTGACGACATACCGGAACAAGCAACGGATGATATATATTCCGGTTAACTGATCGATCACAGCCTCAGAGACAGGTCCAGCCCGTCGCTCGTGCGAGAGGCGGCACCGTAGTCCGGGAAGCTCCTGCCGCGCTCCTCCAGTGTCTCCATGCTCACCTTCTTAGCCGAGGGAAAGAACACGACGGCGCGCGCCGCGTCCTTTGGAGAAGGTCCGGACGACGAGGACGACAGCACCGCCGCGCGCGCGCGCGTGGCAGTGGCGATTTCCAGGCGGTGCCTGGCGACGCGGCGCTCTTCCTTGTGCGCGTTCTGGTGGCCGCCGAACGCCTGCGAGTTGTAGAACTTGCGGCCGCAGTAGACGCAGAGGAACAGGCCCGGGGGTTCTGCGTACGCACAAGACGAGGCCGAGTGGAGGGTGAGCTCACACAAGTCCGTGCTCGCTTCCATTGTTGTCAAAGCGCACTGCGTACGGGAGTACATGGTTACTGCTGCTAATAGTAGTATTATACGCAAAGCAACGACCACTACATAAAGGCGAAGTATCCAGTGCAAACGCCCATTCAGTGGAAACGTGCAAACTATCCTTGTAAACCATCGGATGGACAACATACGGTACGGATCAAAAGTGGGAATCCCACGAGCCACTAAAGCACGGTTTGCACATAACCCCTGCCATTATGCGTTCTTGGTCACGATTCAGCAACAAAACAAATCAGAAGTTATCTCCTTCCTAGGTCTTCTCCATCGGCGAGATGGGGACATGGAGGTCGTGGAGATTCGATGGCCGCTGACTGCGTCGCCGCTCCCCTAGCAACTGCGACTCAGAGGGCACGCAACGTACGTGCGAAAGCCATCGTGCTGCTCCCACGCGACGGTGACCTCCGCGACCCAGCAACCTTGCGATGCCCCCAGGATATGCCGACCTGGCGCTGCCACCACGCGAGGAAGACTGAGCGGCAGCGGCGCTGCCTCCATGCGACGACGACCCGCCTCCTTGCTTGCACTTGGAAGATGCTAGCATGATCTCCCACAAAAAAAAGAAAGAAACTGCTGTTCTGTTGAAAGATGCTAATTGCTCCTTTTGTTTTGATGTACCCAAATAATTATGGATACCGATTTGTTTTTTTTAATGAATGAATGTGGAAGTACATGAAATCTACAGAAACTGCTGTTCTGCTGTTCCGCGACCCAGCAACCTTGCGATGCCCCCAGGAGATGCCGACCTGGCGCTGCCACCACGCGAGGAAGACTGAGCGGCAGCGGCGCTGCCTCCATGCGACGACGACCCGCCTCCTTGCTTGCACTTGGAAGATGCTAGCATGATCTCCCACAAAAAAAAGAAAGAAACTGCTGTTCTGTTGAAAGATGCTAATTGCTCCTTTTGTTTTGATGTACCCAAATAATTATGGATACCGATTTGTTTTTTTTAATGAATGAATGTGGAAGTACATGAAATCTACAGATTTGGTTCCGAGTCGTACTTCGTAGTTGCTAGGGAGCGGCGGCGCAACGAGCCGCCTTTGAATCGCCGCGACCCCCCTCTCGCCAATGGAGAACACATAGGAAGGGGATAACTCCCGATTTGGTGTGCTTTTGAATCATGACCAAGAACGCCTAATTGCAGGGGGTTATGTGCAAACAGTGCTTTAGTGGCTGGTGGGATTCCCGCTTTTGATCTGTGCCGTATGTTGTCCATCCTATGGCCTACGAAAATAGTTTGCACGTTTGCACTGAATGAGCGTTTGCACTGGATACTTCGCCCTACTCTCCATGCCATTCTCCGCACACTGACTTCAGCATGGAACAGAACATGTTCCCGATGGCAGCAGACTACAGAGCTTCGCTACGCTTTCTCTGAAACCAAACGGTCAGAAAAAAAAATGGCCGCGCGTGAACGAATCCTACCCGATCCGGCAATCTCTGGACTTGAGTTGCGCAATGGAGTTCACCGGCGGAGCCTTTCGAAACTCGACACTCATGCCAGATCAATGAAGACATGAATCAAGTAGATTTTCGTCTTGGTGTGAGAGGGATCCAAGGACTGCCACCTTTATTGGGCAGATCCGCCGGCCCCCACACCGCCGCCTGCCATGCCCGAGGCCGCCGCCCCGGCATCCAAGTGGTGTAGGTAGACCGCAGACCGTCGTTGGAGCGAAGGACGTAGCAGAAGGGAGCAGGTCAGAGCCCTTCTAGCCGTCCTAGCCCTCCCCGCCGCCTCGGCATAGCGCCACCACCGCGCCTCAGGCCGTCGTCGGCCCGAACCACCGCAGCTGGAGGTGTGGCCACAGGCGCCGCCACCACCACTCCCGGACGCGACTAGAAGACGCCCTGCCGCCGCCCATCGCGCGGGCCAAGCCCAGCGGCGCCGGAGGGAGCGGAGGGAGAGAGGTGGAGGGGCCTAGCGCCGGCAGGCTAAGTTGCCCCGGTGGGGGTCGCGTAGGTTAGGGTTAGGAAGAGCTTTTCAGAGCATCTCCAAGCGGAATTGCCAAAATTAGCCCCCAAAGTGTCCGCGGACACGACCGGACGTGTCCGCGGACACTGTCCGGGCTAATCTAAAAAAAGGCCTCCTACAACCATGCCCCTCATATCCGCACCCTCAAAACCATACTAGCCATGCAACGTAAAGAAGAACGTAGATCATGAGAGCTCAAATGTAGTACGGATTGCATAAGATGTTCGATCGATCGGAGCTCAGTTCGGATTACAGACAAACTACTTAACTATATAGACAAATTAACAAAAGAGGGCAAACCGGCGGCGCCGCCATCCTCTGTGCCTGCCGGTCCCTTCACCTTCATCGGCGGCGCTTCACTGCTTTGACTCCGGCCCCTTCCCCTTGTCAACACCGGAGGGGCGGTGGCGGCGCAGCAGCTCGATGGCCGCGTACGTGTCGGCGTTGGAGGAGCCGCCGCTGTTGGAGCGAGCGGCGATGACGGCGCGGGTCTGCTCCTCCGCGAGCCTGGCCACGCAGTCGCTCTTTGCCGCCTCCTTCTTTGATTCGGCGATGGCGGCGTCTAGCATCGCCTTGTTCTTGCGGCGGAGGCGCCTGGCGTCCGTCTCCGCGGTCGTGTACGACCGCTCCAAGACGGCCAACGGCAGCGACTCTTTCGCCGCGGCACGCAAAGCCCGCTCTGCTGCATCGGGGTCCGCCTTGCGGAGCTGCCGGAAGGCCTTCCCCTCCGTCTCCGGCGTGCGCATCCTCTTCGAAGACGGTGGGGTCTTTGGAAGAAGCCGCCATCTGCCGGCCCCGTCCGGCAGGATCTTCGACCCAGCTGGAGCTTGGACGGGGGGGGGGGGACGGTGGGGGCGGGGCGGCGGAGATGAGGAGGTGCAAATCTTACCGGATGGGAGCGTGGCGCCGGAGCCGATGAAGTCGCAAATGACTGCGTCGGCTGTGCACGTCGCCGCGCAGACGCCGGCGCAAGCTCGGACCAGCGGCTGCACTGACCACCGCTAGGCGGCGCCGCCGCGTTGGATCTAGCGCAATCCTTCAAGGATTGCTCACAGGCGATGCGGAAGGCCTCCTCCTCCGCGTCTACCGGCTGCGGTGAGTGGCGCGGCGCCGCCGCGTCGCTCCGCTCCTCCTCCGACCTCCAGTCGATGGAGGATAAAGACATTGCGCCGGCGAGCGGAGAAGGCAAGGAGACTGGCGAGTGCGGAGTGGAGTGAGGTTAGGGTTTGGTCGGTGGGATATTTAGTGGGGACGGAGAAGCCACGCGGCGGAAGTCAGCGGCGACGGCCAGCATCCCAAAGTGGGTCCGCGATGTCAGCGACTGAGGGGAGGACGCGTCCGGGCCGCCCTAAACCCGCCCCACATTTGGGCTGGGTTTGGAATGTGCCGAACCGCCCGGTCGTTTGGTCCGGTTTAGAGACCGCGGTTGGGTGTAGGTTTTTGGCCCAAATGCCGTCCGGGCTGTCCGCCCGGACTTTTGGGCTAGGTTTGGGGGAGCCGGTTGGAGATGCTCTCATATCGTTTACATCAACTCTTGCATACTGATCTATATAGCGCATGCATGCAAAAATGCATACAAACTGTAGTCGCTCAGTCGCTCCCATGATTTCTACTGCCGCGGCCATAGAAATTGCTAGCAGCTGAATCAATCAGCACGTGCTGAATGCACACTATCATCACACTAGAGACAAGGAAGTAAATAGAGGAGCAGGCGAGTAACGAAGGAGACCGCCCACTGCGGTGGGTCGCGCACAATTAACATCTGATATGATACAACGTTTGCTGCAGCAAAACAAGATAGCGCATGTGTCCGTACAGGCACTGCATTAATCAGTCAACGTGGGCGCTCGACCGGCTCCCATCGGCATTATTAGTGGGTCTCGTAAGCGAAAATTGCTATTAGCACCCGAGCATTGGAACACTTTATTTTAAAAATTCAAAAAATTATATTTTGAAATCTCAAATAGTTCTGAAAGATTCATATGGGTACATCTACACATATACTATGTACGACTCAAATTTCGACAAAATATTTTATCATGTGTGATCTACCCAAAAAAGACAAATGTCGAGGGTAAATTGAGTTTTTTCTTTCTTTCTAGGGCCACAATTTTGCCATTTTAAATAGCCCAAAATACAACATATTTTTCATCAAAATTTTGCATATTTATAGAATATACATACCAAATAGTAGAACATTTCGAAACCTTTAAATATCACTTTTTTCTGGACTATCGGGCTCTATAGAGACCCGGAGCCAAATTGACCCTATCAGTTCATTACCAACATAACTAGGCCTCGCTCTCTACGGAGTGCGACACATCTGGACATGGAAAATTAATTGGACTGGACCACCCAAGGTTTACCCCCTCAAAAACAACATGCGTGCTTTTTTCACCGCGCAAGGTTTATCTCCATCAGCAATGCCAACCCTTCTCCTCTATATTCCCCCTTCACTCATGTGAGTTCACTTAAAACCTTTCAATCACGATTATTGGGTTTTCTATCATTTTGAGGGTCGTGCTAACTATCTACTCATTCAAGCATTAAAACCTAATCATTATTTATGAATACAATTGTGTCTCCCTGCATAACTTCATTAGCTACCTTTATAGTCACAAACTAATTGTTTTCCTTCCACAACAACAGATTTGAGCCAGAATGAACCTTTTGGATCCAAGATGTGGTGCAATTGCAGTATATTGTAGACAAATGACTATTTTTCTGCGATGACAACATTTATTTGAGCCAAACGGCTCATTTTTCTACCATGCCATCAAATTTGAGCCAATGTACTCATTTTTTGCCCCTGCATGACACCATGTTTGAGCCAAGGCTCATTTTGCTAACTTGGCAACATTTTTCAATCATAGAGCTCATATTTGCTGCCATGACAATATTCTAAGTTGTATGTTATTGGTTATAGAATGGATTTTTGGTCGCCTGTTGGCTATACCCTCCACTGGCTGCCGTCTGATCCAGCCTTGGAGATTCGGTCTGGATTGTCAGGCATCTTTTCATGCAGGTCGGATCCACCTAAAAACGCGTAAGTGCTGTAATTAGATGCTAATTTCACGTTGATATAACAGGTAATGGGGTCTGTGCGGCCAGAGCAGGCAGTGTGGAGCTGCAGTCGTAGTCAGACAGAGACTGACCTGGGCGACGACGAGGTGACCATGCAACAAGAGCGAGACGGTAACGTCCAGCTGCCCGATATTAAATGCAAAAAAGGGACAAAAGCTATTTACTGGTTATAGGTGTACGAGGAGATGGTGAAATGGATAGCTTGGCATCGGTTGGTGCATTAAATACGTACAATCAGTGGGAGTTGGAGGTCACCTATATACGGAGTATATGAATCTTTGGTGCTAGGCATGGATTGGAAACGGTTAAAATTTTCTAACTAGCTTTGGCAAATGTCTATACTACTTTTCAAGTGCTATAATACTCAATGCCGCTGAATCATAACCAACCTCCACCGGCCCGCACAATAAATAACGACGCATGCTAAAATGCCAAAGAGCAACAGCTAATCAATGGCCGGCGTGGGAGCTGAAGTTTCACGTGCCAACCTTATGGATTCGTGCGCGCAGACTCAGAGAGTGTGCAGATTAAAGACACTGAGACGGTGATCCTTGCTACTTCTAGTGGTCCATGCGACGCAGACAAGCGGATTGGGCGTTGGTTGCTGAAAAGTAAAAACAGTGCGTCTTTGATTAGTCATTGCTCCAAAGAAAAATCGCCACAGCTGATCTCTCTTCGGACTGCATTTCATGCAGGTGAAATATGCAACATGATATTTCGGCCAAGAGCAGCACTTGCCTAGTCGAACTACTATTTATAGACGACGGCGGAGACAGGGGTAGCACCAATAGCGACCCCAATGGCGAACCGTGCCTCATCGCCTGAGTATAATGTAATGAACAACTAACTGCCACATTTTTTGTCGAATTGTTGCTGATATTTATTCTACCAAAGTGCAAGCTACCTTCGGGTATGGCGGCTGTTCACAGCAGGTGCATGTGTTCAGAATGGTCAGGTGATTAGCAGGGGCTTCTCTAATTAGCTAGGATAATCTCAATGATGAATCGAACGACAATGAATGGGGGTATAAGCAACGGGTGACTCATGCCTATTTTCGTATTGGTTATCCTTCTCATGTGGGCTGTGAGGATATTTGAATCCTTTAAGGCACCCCAAACACGTGAGGATCCCGCTATCCATTAGGATGATCACTTCAGGGTCATTTTGAACTTTGCACATGAGGAATGGGGAATGTTAAGCAAATAGAAGGTGACCAGTGCATATCACCGGGATGTGCTTACAATATGGATGAATTAATAAAATAGAGAGGCACTTAGAACCTCCTCTTTCAAGATAATTACAAGCACTAGAAGCAAACTCAACATTGTAACCATTTGAAGGATGTCACTCACAAAATTTTGGCACATAAAGAGGATCATTAAAACTATCATGGAAATTGTCGGGGATGTAACCCCGAGTACCCCAAAGTGGTTGGTTCTGTTGAGTTAACAGAAGAGACAGCAAAAAGATAAATTAGGATAAAGGAAAAAGAGAAAGGAAGAGACCGTGGGGCCGATATATCAGTTTTGGGCCGACATAGATGTATGTCGGTTGTTTCCTAGCTCAGCTGGACCGAATCACCCAGCAAGTATCTCGGTTTGGGCCGAGATTCAGTTACCCCGGAGCTGGCCGACATATTCTTTATCTCGGTGTGGGCCGAGCTCTTCTTGTCTCGGATTGGGTCGAGGTTCCTGCATCCCGGAATGGGCCGACATCACTCCCGCAACCCGGCAGACCAGCATCCCCGCGTAGGCCACCAATGGGCCACCATCTCCACATCTCGGTTTGGGGGCCGAGATCTGCTACGCCCCGACTGGAGCGAGTTTGCTTTACCTCGGATTGGGCCGAGGTTGCTTCATCTCGGGTAGGCCGAGGTCTCCCCTACTCGGGCCCCTTCACCAGCGCCGCACCAGGCCAGCACACCAGCGCCTCGATCGCTGCCTCGTCCCGATACCGGGATCGCTACGAACCGAGACCATCGCTCGGTCTCCACTTCCAGGGAGTGAGACTGCTCGCTCCTTGCTCGTGTACCCGACATCCCGGACCATTCCTTGGCGAGTACCAGATACCCACTGCGCCTCTAGAAGATAAGGAGAAGAAGACGAGAAGATCCAGAGGACAGGCACAAGAGGACAAGACCAAGGACATGGACAAGATAGGCCATGTCTTTCCAGGACATGGCCAATCGTGGCTGCAGTGCCAAGGACAGTACCAGCCGTGACGTACCAACAGTGTTGACAAGACTCCAGTAGTCAAATCGTGTACAATGTTTGTATAGTGTCCTGCGGGCCACCCTTTGTCCCCTGGACTCCCCTTTATAAGGAGCACCAGGGGGAGCGCTCTCCTCAGCAGCCCCCGGGTGGGCTCATTTCCTCCCCTTGCTCCCTGTGAGTTTTCTCCTCTGCCTTAGCCATTGGAGTAACACGTTCCATGGATTTAGTCCAGCCACACTAGGCATACAGCTCAAGGAGCATTTGTACAGATCATATTGCTAGCGCTAATTTGACGAGGGAATATCTCCCCGGCAACAGCACCAGAAACAATGCTTGTACGTCACACGTCAGTTGGGAACCACAAGAGGAAGGTATGATGAGTGCAGCAGCAAGTTTTCCCTCAGTATGAAACCAAGGTTTTATCGAACCAGTAGGAAAACGAGGTTGCTTCGAAGGTGTTGGTGAAGGAGTGTAGTGCGGCGCAACACCAGGGATTCCGGTGCCAACGTGGAACCTGCACAACACAATCAAATTACTTTGCCCCAACTTAACAGTGAAGTTGTCAATCTCACCGGCTTGCTGAAAACAAAAGGTTAAACGTATCGTATGGAAGATGATGTTTGTTTGCATAAAACAGTAGAGAACAACGATTGCAGTAGATTGTATTTCAGATGTAAAAGAATGGACCGGGGTCCACAGTTCACTAGTGATGTCTCTCCAATAAGATAACTAACATGCTGGGTAAACAAATTACAGCTGGACAATTGACAATTGATAAGTGCATATAACATGCATGTGTGAGTTGTGGTGTCTACTATGAGATTCATTTGGGCATTACGACAAAGTACATAGACCGCTATCCAGCATGCATCTATGCCTAAATAGTCTACTTTCCGGTTAACATCCGTACCCCTTCCAGTATTAAGTTGCAAGCAACAGACAATTGCATTAAGTAATGTGCGTAATGTAAACAATACATTCATCCTTGAATAAAACATTGTTGTTTTACCCCTAGTGGCAACAACACATCTACAACCTTAGAACTTGCTGTCACTATCCCAGGTTAAATAAAGGTTGAACCCAACTATCATGCATAAATACCCCCTCTTGGAGTCACAAGTATTCACTTGGCCAAGGCTTCAACAAGTAACGGAGAGCATGCAAGATCACAAATGACATAGACATGATAATATAATATTCAGCTCCACATAGGTATCAATATAAGTCAGATCCCAGCAAACACAACATGTAGCATTACAATAAGATGATCTTGATCATGATAGGCAGCTCACAAGATCTAAACATGATGGCACAAGTCGAGAAGACAACCATCTAGCTACTGCTATGGACCCATAGTCTAAGGATGAACTACTCACGCATCACTCCGGAGGCGGGCATGGCGATGTAGAGCCCTCCGGTGATGATTCCCCTCTCCGGCAGGGTGCCGGGAAGAGCTTCAGAACCCCCCGAGTTAGGGTTGACGATGGCGGCGGCAGCGAATATGTTCTGGATGAAAGGCTCGGTGCCTTAGGGTTTTCACGTCTCGGGGAATAAATAGGCGAAGGGGCGATGTCGGCGGACCCCCGAGGGGTTTGGCCACCTCGTGGCTCCCCTTCGTGTCTCTTTCGGACTCCGTGTACGTGTTGGAAAAATAGGGACTTGACCTTTTGTTTCGTGCAATTCCGAGAATATTTCCAGAAGTAACTTTCTGAAACCAAAAACAGCAGAAAACATGGAACTGGCACTGTGGCATCTTGTTAATAGGTTAGTCCCAGAAAATGCATAAAAGTGATATGAAGTGTATAAAAAACATGTAGCAAATGGTATAATATAAGCATGGAACAGCAGAAATTATGGATACGTTGGAGACGTATCACATATACAGAGGGAAAAATACACAGAGTAGGCTAGATGCTGCAGTAGAGGTTTTATCTCTCACGAGAGCCCCGAAGCAGGGTAAATCCTTGTGTTCATCTGTTCTTCCGTGTGCGCTCCTTAGCGCGATATCCCTCCCCGAATCCTCTAGCGTCCATCGGGCCCAAACTTAAGCCTACCCCTAGGCATCTGTTGTTCAATACGACGACATAAATAAGTAGCATGTTTTCCTCTCTCAAAATAGTTGCAAGAACTGGTATCAATCTTAATATTATGGCTGCAACAAGATTTTTGATTTAAAGACAGTTGCAAACCACATAAATAATTGTTCACATACATATTTCTCTTCTATGGTGTGGTTAGGAGAGAACTCAAGAATAAAATTGGAATATCGTGAATCAGAACACTATTATGACCAGCAAGATTATCATTTTCGTCCTCCCATGAGTTAGTCGGAACTGTTTTAGATGGAGGATCTTCAAACAAAACAAGACCATGAACTAAAGCATTGTCATAAAACATGTCAATATATAGTTCTCCTTATTTTCATCATAATACTTACTAGGATCAACATTGATAGTGGACATATCTAACGTTTCATCATCAGATTCATCATAATAATAATTTATACCATATAATAAGTCAACAAAATACTCCTCATCTTTATTCTCAACGGGAGCCGTAGCACTAATAAAATCATTTTTATTTATTCCAATAATACTTGCTACCCAAGTATCATGTGTATTATTATAGAAATAAGTCACAAAAAACCAGTGTTTATGGGAACTTGCGCGTCACCATTATTGGAAGGAGAGGATGAGTCTTCCTCCACTAGTCCTTCATTTTCCTCGTGTGTTTGTTCTTCCATTTCCTTTTACAAGCAGACAGATATCGGGTACTATCTCAATTTGTTCCAACTTTACTGAAAAAGAAGTGTTATCACTCCTAAGTAAATAGGTAAATCTGCACCATGAAAATAAACAAGCAGGTCCATAAGATCGACAAATTTTACCTTGGAATCCATATCGAATAAGTGTTTTATTTGGTTCCATATGAAAACTGCTCAATTAACATCTTGCTCTGTGAAATTTGCAGTTTTTTTATGGTAATATGATTCTCATTGATAAATAAAAGACGAGATACAAAGTACGTATATATCAATCCTACAGATCTGGAAAGATAGAATAAACGTATGTGACAAACCAACGCCTATCCATCTTTTTCGGCACCACCGTAGCAGCCACCAAAGAAAAAATAGACAGATCACCTCTTCACCCGAGCTCGACGCGGCTCTATCGCTGATCATCAGCTCTTCGGACATCCAAAGTAGTTTGCCATAGGACAAACCATTGCCGTTGAAAGAATCAGACCGGTGCAGCACAACCCCGGACACGTCATCGAACTTCAGCACTGGCACCCCCGCACGACGATGGCGGAGAAGGGAACCAGAACCGTCAGCCTTCAACCACAAACCCAGCACAAGATGCACCATCTTCCAGCTGTCACCAGTGCGGAATTTGTCTGCACGTACTCCTGGACGAATCCTCTCTGCTCCACCATGGCGCCGGAGACAACGCCGCAGCAACGGGGACAGAACAGGAGGGAAAACCCATCTAATGGAGTCGTCGCCGCCGCCTCGCCGACACCATCCATGGACCCTGCAGCCACCGATCTAAAAGATCGGCAAGCACACAATGCCACCAACTCCAAGACGCCGCCATGAAGGACAACGCCGGTGTGGGAGTAGAGTTGAGACAGATTTATTTGCCCGGGCGCCGCTCCCACCACCCCAACGACGCACCATGCCAGAACATTCCTAACCCTAACTACCATGCAAAAACAGGGTCCCCTCCCTCCCGCCGCCGGAGCGGCAAGCGGAAGGAGAGGGCCCCAGCTCTTCCGCCGGTGGAGTTTGGTGGAACAAGGGCGTCGCCTCCTGATCGCCTGAGCGGCCGCTTCTGTTAGGGCTGATCAGCATCTAAACACATGTCATTTATGAACAGCCGAGACTTGAGATACCTCGGAGTTACTAAATACTACCTCTGTTTCTAAATGTAAGCCTTTTTAGACTTTTCTAGATTCATACATATCTGGACAATTTATACGCACTTTACTGTCTAGGTTGGCTCTGTATGTAGTCCACCTTGAGTATACCTAAAAAGTTTTATATTATGGAACGGAGGAAATAATAGTGAGAGACCAATTAGAAGGCCAACGCTTCCGCAGCACCATCATGGTCATCTATCACATGTGGTCAACGTCCTCCAAATTTGTCAAAAAAAATCTTCATCCAAATCTAACTCATCTCTAAGCCCCTCGTCATCCAAAACAATCGTATTTCGTACTTGAGTCATCACTTTTTAGCATTGCAGCTATTTGAAAAAGAAAACACCGTCAACGAAATTCAGGATCCCGGCCTCATCAGCCAAAACAGCGTCCTTGTCTTCCCCTTCGTGTGGGAAAGCGTTCAAATCCATGCTAAGACGAGGAGAGGATCTGATCACTTCCTTTCCCGTGGCGTCTCCGTCCTCGAGTCGTCGCTTCACCCGAGGTGAGGAAAGCACCAACCTCGAGTCCAACGCGTCAGAGCACAGCACCACGATGGCATCCGCCAGACGAACCACGTCGCCATTGCATCTTCTCACTCACTGCTGTTCTCACTGCCCCTTCCGCCATTGCATCCTTGATGCTCATTTCAGAATCGTGATCGAGCCGGTCAACGCGGTCGATCAATATAACCTGGTGAGGGTTCTCCAGGATCGCCTCGAAGAACCTTGATCCGACGTAGCCGGCATTGTCGTCGTCGTCGTCTTGCGGTGATCTCTGCCTCTTGCTGGCCAGTTTGCCGCTGGGTGTAGGAGTACCGGAGGCGCTGATCATGGTGAAGTCGGTGTACGAACCAAATACGAGCTTCGCGAGCTCCCGAGCAACCGCCGTCTTGCCACCGGAGTCCCTTCCTCGAAAGAGCATCCAGGTTATCTTCGTCGGCCTAGATGGCTTATCCCTCACCCTCCTCCTCGTCATGCCGGATCGGCACCAGAGCACAGTGCTCGATATGCCGGGTACGATGTCCGAGTGCCGCGGAACGCGCAGCTCGAGCGCGTCGCAGAGGATCTTCAGATTCTGCGCCGTCAGCTCCGTGAACTTTTGCCGGCGGCGAGCATCCTGCAGTGTCGAGACAGATGTTCAGATGAGTTAGGTAGACATATATAGGACCTTGGATCTGGGTACATCCACGTGGTGTGTCATACGTACGTCTACTGGAAGCCTACTGGTGCCGCAACCTGTTGCACCGGTGGGGATTGTGTCTTTGTAGCGGCGGCCGGCGGAGCCACGGAGGAAGGATCGCCGTCGTCGAGAGTAGCTCGCTGCCGTCAAAGAAGGCCGGCCGCCCTGTTCCTGATTGTTCTTTGCTAGCTTGACACTCACTGCAAGAAAACAGGGACAAGGCTAGCATTCTTGTCTGATAGTGTCCCTACACTCGAATCTACTACTTAAAAAACAGTTTCTAGGAATATTGATTAAATTAATTAGTTGCATGCATCATGAATATCCCTATATTGGTCAGCTAGTTTTGACACTTAAATATATTATCACCCACACAAGTGAAATCCACTTTGGCTGCACCCGGTCTTTAAAAAACAAATTTCAGAATGTCAAAAAATTGTGAAATAAAATTTTGCGGATGCATATTCATATTTTATATGTTTATAAAGTCGTTTCGTGGAAATTACGACTTTTTTGTAGACTGTGCAAAAAAGACAAAAAAAACATGTCCCGTGAAAAGGCTTATTTAGCACCAAAATTTGTCTTTGTTACACAAGCCATATAAAATGTCTGTTTTTCGTGAACGACTTTGTGAACACATAGGATGTTGCAATCTATGCCCAAACATTTTTGTGCAATTTTTTTGATATTTCAAAATATGTTTAAAATGCATTTCAAATAATGGGTGCATGTGCACCCGGGAGCCGAAACGCCTCTCTCCACACAAACAAGAACTTCAATACTCCCTCCAAACTCCATTCTCAATTATCTTGCGATTCTGGATATAGTCAAAGTTAAACTTTATAAAAATTTCCCGCAAAAGCAATGTTTTTATCAACTTTTAACAAACATATAAAAAACATATCAACACCTATTATATAAATTTAATATTACTAGAATTATCATAAAATATATTTTTAAATAATATATGTAATTATAGATGTTGATCCAAAGCAGGCACGGTTCATCTGTGCATGAAAGGAATGAAACAAATTTAATAGATTCAATAGGGTCATCCCACCGAGATCGGTAACTATCTAGATCCACAGCTTCGACAAGGCGTCCTCCTTCGCATTTTGCGACCATTCCCTCGAGGGTTACGTTTCGGATTATCTAAGGTCATCCCCAAAAAGAATTACACCTCTTAAGAGGAAGGGGCGGCCCTCTATCCGGTGTGGGTTCCTATGAATTATTGTATGGTTCCAGATCTAGGTCCCTCTGCCCTTGCCTTTTGTTATTCCATATGGGTATGTATATGCTTGGTCAAACTTTTAAAAGTTTACTTTGAAAACCGCAAAACGTAGGGTAAATGAAAACAGAGAGTATATTTTTAAGGGAATAAAAAATATTGTTATGGGAGTGAATAGCTTAGCATTTAGGGGGCAATATTCTTTTCAACCCAAATGCACTTGCACAAAAGTTGTGTTCGGATAGGATGGTTTTTAGCTGTGAACTTGAAATATTTATTCCTCCGTCCACTAGTAGGGAAACCCTATATAGGTAGGTTGGCACTCTGTGGCGCACCCTTAATTGGTGCGCCACGGAATTATTTTTTGTGGCGCATGTGGTTTAGTGCGCCACAGAAAGTCACATTTCTGTGGCGCACATGGCCAGGTGCGCCACAGAAAGTTATCTGGGGGGCGGGTTAAAATTTGAAAAAAAAAAATATGTGGCGCACCTGGCAGGTGCGCCACAGAAAGGTGACATTCTGTGGGTGCGCCACAGATTTTTTTTTCAAATCCCACCCCTCGTGGATCGCCTTTTTAGTCTTGCAGGAATTAAAGGAAATGATAAAAAATTCAATAAATAAAATCCTTTGACATGTACTCCCTCCGTTCCAAATTAGATGACTTCCATTTGTCCAAAAGTGAATGTATCTAAACTTGTAACATGTCTAGATACATCTACTTTTGGACAAATACAAGTCATCTAATTTGGAACGGAGGGAGTAGTTAGGTTTGAGTGTCTAGTAGGTATAGAAATTTTGAAATATGAATTTTGACCTTTTCTGCAACAAACAGGAAAAAACTTGTAACGGCCATAACTTTTGCATACGACGTCGAAATAACGCAAATAATATGTCAAAAAAATCGTGAGAACAATCCGAGTTCGAATCCACCCGGGTTTACCCAGTCAGCAATTCACAGATTCCTCAAATTCCAAAAGAAAAAAAAAGTTATTTCAAACAGACGATTTTTCGCTGCAAAATCAAAAAGAAAGAAAAAAAAGAAAAATTCAAAAAAGACACAGAAATGTATAACAAAGTAGATTGTTGATTTTTTTGGATTTTTTTGAAGTGTTTTGACTTTTTTGAATTTTTTGGATATTTTTGGATTTTTTGAAAAAAATTAAGTTTTTTGAATTTTTTGGATCTTTTGAAACTTTTGAATCTCCTTTTGAAACTTTAGAAGTTTTTGCAAAATCTGATATTTAAAAACACACATTTATAACACATACCACATATACACATACAAGACTTAAGAGGGTTCATATCACTACTAGAAATCTCCATTTTACCTAGTGCCAAGCTCTTTACCTAGAGCTCATTGGCCTCCTCAAGGGATAGAAAAGTCATGATAAGTGCACTCTAGGGGAAGGTGAATTCCCGAGTGAAAAATAATTGGAAATTAACTTTACCTATGGTTATTTTTACCCTCTAGGTAAAGGAGGCCATGGTGACACCATGTGACACGGGAAAAGCAGCAACTTTAATTTGGCCCCTGTGACGCTTAGAGGTTTCCCGGGAAATATTTGGTCATGCGCGCGCCACGATTTTCAGCTGCGTTTGATATTTTGGGATGGCGCCTATTATTTTTCCGACCTGGCGCCTTATTTTTGGTGGACCCACCGCTTAGTGAGAAGGCTGGGCACACACGCAAGGGTCTCTTCTTCTCGAGTTGAGCACCGCCTGTTCGATCCCCCTTCTATCGATCTTTGCTCCGCCCAGCCCCGCAGCCCTAGCACGGCCAATCCGCCGCTCGGCTCCGCCCCGCACCTTGCCGCCGCTCGGCTCCATGGTGGCTCTAGGTTGATAGTGCCAGAAACAATGCTTGTACGTCACACGTCAGTTGGGAACCCCAAGAGGAAGGTATGATGAGTGCAGCAGTAAGTTTTCCCTCAGTATGAAACCAAGGTTTAATCGGACCAGTAGGAAAACGAGGTTTGCTTCGAAGGTGTTGGTGAAAGAGTGTAGTGCGGCGCAACACCAGGGATTCCGGTGCCAACGTGGAACCTGCACAACACAACCAAATTACTTTGCCCCAACTTAACAGTGAGGTTGTCAATCTCACCGGCTTGCTGAAAACAAAGGGTTAAACGTATCGAATGGAAAATAATGTTTGTTTGCATAAAACAGTAGAGAACAATGATTGCAGTAGATTGTATTTCAGATGTAAAAGAATGGACCGGGGTCCACAGTTCACTAGTGGTGTCTCTCCAATAAGATAACTAACATGCTGGGTAAACAAATTACAGCTGGGCAATTGACAATTGATAAGTGCATATAACATACATGTGTGAGCTGTGGTGTCTACTATGAGATTCATTTGGGCATTACGACAAAGTACATAGACCGCTATCCAGCATGCATCTATGCCTAAATAGTTCACTGGTTAACATCCGTACCCCTTCTAGTATTAAGTTGCAAGCAACAGACAATTGCATTAAGTAATGTGCGTAATGTAAACAATACATTCATCCTTGAATAAAACATTGCTGTTTTACCCCTAGTGGCAACAACACATCTACAACCTTAGAACTTGCTGTCACTATCCCAGGTTAAATAGAGGTTGAACCCAACTATCATGCATAAATACCCCCTCTTGGAGTTACAAGTATTCACATGGTCAAGGCTTCAACAAGTAACGGAGAGCATGCAAGATCACAAATGACATAGACATGATAATATAATATTCAGCTCCACATAGGTATCAATATAAGTCAGATCCCAGCAAACACAACATGTAGCATTACAATAATATGATCTTGATCATGATAGGCAGCTCACAAGATCTAAACATGATGGCACAAGTGGAGAAGACAACCATCTAGCTACTGTTATGGACCCATAGTCTAAGGATGAACTACTCACGCATCACTCTGGAGGCGGGCATGGCGATGTAGAGCCCTCCGGTGATGATTCCCCTCTCCGGCAGGGTGCCGGGAAGAGCTTCAGAAACCCCCCGAGTTAGGGTTGACGACGACGGCGGCAGCGAATATGTTCTGGATGAAAGGCTCAGTGTTTTAGGGTTTTCGCGTCTCGGGGAATAAATAGGCGCAGGGGCGATGTCGGCGGACCCCCGAGGGGCCCAAACCACCAGGTAGCGCGACTGGGGGCCCACCCGCGCCTGGGTGTGGTTTGGCCACCTCGTGGCTCTCCTTCGTCTCTCCTTCGTACTCCGTGTACGTGCTGGAAAAATAGGGACATGGCCTTTTGTTTCGTGCAATTCCGAGAATATTTCCAGAAGTAACTTTCTGAAACCAAAAACAGCAGAAAACAGGGAACTGGCACTGTGGCATCTTGTTAATAGGTTAGTCCCAGAAAATGCATAAAAGTGATACGAAGTGTATATAAAACATGTAGCAAATGGTATAATATAAGCATGGAACAGCAGAAATTATGGATACATTGGAGACGTATCACTCCACCCTACAATTCGCCGCCTCTCGGATCTGTCGCCCATGGTGCCGCGTCGCCGGGGTTGACGGAGCCTCGGAGCATGTGGTGACCAGACCGCGCTACACGTGGAGATCGACCTGGCTATGTCTGCGAGCACTCCTCGTGGTGGCCGTGCCGCCGCTACCGATCCGCCGCCCACCGGAGCATTCCTCAGGTTCTCTCTCTCTGGTTTGGAATTTGTGGATTGCAGCGTGTTGATCTATAGAAGCAATCAATCTTTAAATACGACGCAAACTAAGGATATTGCTATGTGTCGATTTAATTTTGTGTTGATTCTAATCTCTAGTTATCTGCTACCTTGCGAAGTGAGTTTAGCATATAGCGATCTGCGCTAATGAGATATTGAAGGAAGAAATTGATATTAGCAATTCGTTTTTCTGTAGTTACTGCCATGTATACTGCTTCTTAACTAATGCAAATAATTCATTGATGTTGAAGGACCAATTCATGAAGTCTGTTGCTGCTGGAAAGATTTTCTGAATACTGGAGCTATACCAAGGAGACACAATTCTGTCATCTAGGTAAATATGTGTTCTGCTTGGACTTCCGTCAACTAAATAAAACAATCCAGTTCAAAAAAACGTTGCCCAAATAAAAGATGGATGCGATGCAGTGGGCGGCTGCCAGCGGAGTTGTTTTTACCTGAACATGGTTTAGTCTTTCTGGTTTGGACTTGATGTACAACAGGTCGTGGGTTGTATTGTTTTTAACCGTGCATATGCTAGACGTTTAACCTTGTTTTGCTGCTGCTATACGTATGACCTTGTTTGGCTAGTGCGCTGAGTTATAGGTGTTTTGTTGCCTTAATTTGCTTTGTAAGACGCTGGTTGTGTACTCTGGCATGAGGCTTTCCTTTCTTCTACTAGTTTTATATACAAACATTACCACATCCATTTACACACATGTGAAAGTCCTATATCTAGACTGGTGAAAGTACACTCGGAGACACACTATATTGTCCAAGATAGATGTTAAATAAAAAAGATACATCTACCAGTAGCTCTCTAAATAGTGAATATATTCATCTTCCAAATAATTGTACTTGTACTAACTGGGCTTTCTTTCCGGATGGATATAGCTTAATATCTTTTGATGAATTCCAGATCCCGCCAATATTTGTTTCTAATTTGTACATCTTATGATGGGTACATACGCGGTATTTCAGACCTTCCACCTGTTATTCCAGATATAGAAGACCGTCCAGTCATTCGACCTACTGGAAAAACGTAAGTGTTTGTAAAATTTGTATCTTTATGTACAGTCTGTTTCTTTTGCTACAGTTTGTTGCATTTATAACTTTCTTCCTTGTAGGCATTGGGAGGACATCCCCGTGCTCCGGAAGGGTAGGCGTCCATCAAGTGTGCTGACATGCCTTCTAAAACGTTACCATCCAGGTATTGTGGATTATAAAGGTAAAAAGGTGGTTGCAAGAGACTGGGACCATTATCATGTAGTAAAGACACAAATGGTCATTCTCTTGTGGAAAAAATGGAAGAGTTTTTCTGGGTAAGATGAAAATATGCACTATAAATGTTAACCGAATATATGATTTCCTCCCATTTCTTATGAGCCATACTTCAACTACTTTTTCAGTTAAGGTACAAGTACGAGGATGAATATGCCCATATGGCAAAGCAACATGTTCGAAGATGTTGCAAGGCACTTTTACCAAGTATCTTTTACTATGCAAGAATCCAAGCCATAATTGACCATTTCAGGAAAGTAGAGAACAATAATATGAATGATAAGCTTGCTGGTCAGTACTATTTGGATTCAGCTGACTACTTGGCACAAAGGCAAGCCTGGTTGAGCACAGAATCTTGGGCTGTTCTAGTTGCTGAGTGGACCAGCGTGGAGTGGATTGCACAATCTCGGAAACGTCGGGCTAATCGTGCGAGCGCAAAGTTTAAGCCTCACAAAGGTGGCTCGAACTCCATGACTACGATAAGTCAAAAGCTGGTTATCATCTAACCTTACTCCTTATTCTCTCTTCATACAAACCATCATATGTATGTGCCATTTATTTAATATTGTCACATGTAGTCTAAGCAAACTGGGGAAGAAATAAACCAAGTTCAGGCTTGGGTGCATACCCACAAAGGACCAGATGAGAACAATCCTGCTATTCTGAACACACCACAAGCTACTAGTTGTCTGGTATGTAATACAAATATAGTTGGACTAACAAATTGAATCTCTGAAAATTCTGAACATCTGTACACCTTGTATCCTTCTCACATAGGAGCGTTACACAAAAAGGGTTAAACAATTAAATGGTGACAACTTTGATTGGATGAAAAATCCTGTCAGTTCTAAAGCATTATATGACTGCTCTTTGGGGAAGCCACATGGTCGATGGGCTCTCTTTAATGGAATTGTGAATGATACCGACGTCGTTGCTGAGGTGCGAGCTGGTGGTGGTGCATCCTCAGCAGCCTTGAAGCGTTGTCGTGCCGAACAAAATGAAGATGAGCTTCGAAGGGAGACCGAGAAGGCTCGAAAGGCAGAATCTTATGCCAATAGTGTCTTGTCATGGGGTCTTGGCATGTATGAGCACTGCAATGGAATGCACAAACTTGTTGAGGTGCTCTTATCCACTTTGTGATTCTCGATTATATATCTTGCTAGTAATTTTATCTAACCACTTTGTGGTTCTCTACTGTTTTGCAGACTTTGGCAACTGAACGAGGAATGCCTATGAATGAAATTCCACCACCCCCTGTTCCACCACCTGCTCGTTCACCATCACCTCCTCATGGAGCTCCCCATCAATCTATTGTAAATGTATGTATAGTCCATCGAAACAAAAACACACAAGTTGTTATATATATTTAAAGCATGAGAAGTACCCTGTTAACAACCTAGCTCTTCTTTTGCAGATTTCACCTCATGGATTTCCCCATCAATCTATTGGCAATGTATGTTATAATCTGTCTAAACAAAAACACACAAGTGTTGTTATTTAAAGCATGAGAAGTAACATATTGACAACCTAGCTCTTCTTTTGCAGATTTTGGAAACTAGCCAGGAACCAGCAGCTTTGTGTGCTCAACAATCTGATCATTCCTATCTCCATGTATGTATTCTTAATCTAATCTGAAATGAAACAACCTGTGATGGACAATTTGCTTTCATATTAATATTTGTGTGCTGATATGCATTAGTTTGGCTGATAGCAATATGTATGTCTTTGCCTTATTCAATGAGAAAAAGCCTAGCTGATTTAACTATGTTGTACTTATTTCATCTGAAACTGATAGCATATTCTGTTCACAGAATTCTATATTGCAACCCAAGTGATGCTTGTGTGGTGAAGGCGCAACTTTTGGTTGCTCTTTATTTTGTACGTGATTGTTTGGTTTGAGAACTAGTGTCAGCTTCCCATGTCCATACAAAGCTGTTGAGAGTGAAACTGTCTAATACCAACTCTTTGTGTATGTCAGTGTAGTATTATCTTTCTGTGTATGTCAAAATGTCTAATTTTAGCTGTTATGCTTTCAAAGTTTAGATGAGATTATTCTTGTCTACATCGGATGAGTGCTAAGTTGCTTTGCTGCGTTATTTTCAGGAGCACGTTGTTACCACAGATCGATCTGGGTGCTCAAGGAATGTTTGGGGTTTTTTCAGTGAAGTGGAACTCATGCAGTGAGGTTCTCACTACTTTAGGCAACCAACCGATGACATGATGCATTGGGCCGACTTATTTGAGCATGGAGAAGAATTTTTGGTGCAAAGCAAATGTTGGTAGCTGTTATTGGTGTAGCAACTCTAGCTGATATTTGTTGATTGAGTGCTATTTGCAATAGCAAGCATGGCTAGGCAGTATTTTGGAAAACGTGTTCACATGTATATAAATCTAATGTGCATCCCATTAACTTAATTCGATCCATATTAAGTGATGTATGTTCAGCTATGACAGAGTAGTGGTCTGTTGTACTTTCAATTTGAATTATTTGAGGTAAGAATTCAAAATCGAATTATGGCTCATATGAATATGATGTATCCCTAGAGTTTAATTTGGTACGGAACCACTCCAGGTAAAGGAAGGATGGTGGTTGTCCCCCACAAAAGTGCCTCACATGGCTGTAGGTAAAGGATGGTGACGTACTGTCCAAACGGGTCCCACAAAGTTTCCCTAGTGCTTCATGTGGCTGTAGGTAAAACACCTTTCCACGTCGGACACGTCAGACTTCTGTGAAATTTTACCTAGAGTATTTGACACTAGGTAAAGTAATGGTTCCCTAGAGCTTGGTAGACGCACCCTAGGTAAAGTCCTCTTTCCCGTCGATACTTCACCTAGTGTTCTTTCCCTAGTGCAAGCTCTAGGTAAAGCCTTTACCTAAGGTTTTTTGCCTTTCACCTAGAGTAAATGGCTCTAGGTAAAATGGTGGTTTCTAGTAGTGTATGATATATATATATATATATATATATATATATATATATATATATATATCAATAATAATTTGAGTAGCACAAGGGTAGGTGGATTGGATGGAACTTAGAAGTTAAGCGTGCTAGGGTTGGAGTGACCTAGCGGGAAGGTATCAGTTCAAAAATTTCAAAAAATATGAAAATAATTCCAAAAATTGGGATTTTTCATATTCTGATTTTTCTGATTTTTTTAAACTTTTTATATTTTTTTTTGCATTTTTTGAATTTTTTGAAAATTCTGTGGCGCACTAGGCCAGGTGCGCCATAGAAATGTGAGAATTCTGTGGCGCACCAAGCCAGGTGCGCCACCGAAATAATTTTTGTGGCGAGATTTCTGTGGCGCACCCAGAAAACCTGGGGGTGCGCCACAGAAAGTCAAAAACGTGCGCCACAGAAAGGCCTTTCTGTACTAGTGGTCGCCTAAGAAGTAGCAAAAAGAATGCTCGGTACAAATAAAATACTCACTACATCATGAAATACATTAATTATAATTTTAGTCAAAAGCTAGTATTTTCTAAGTTTGAATAAGTATATATACAAAAATACGAAGATTAACAATACTAAATCAGCATCAGTAGATCCACCATAAGATACTTTTGCATAATATATTTATTTAAATAAAGTTGTTGGCATTCGCTTCTACATATTTAGCCAAACTTAGTAAGGTTTAAATTTTTAGTAAATTTATTTTTTCGACAAAGGAAATATATTATACCAAAATGATATTTTGACTAAATTTATACATGATGGAGGGAATACGAGAAACTAAACGAATAAAAAAGTCTAAGGGCCTTGTTACCCGGCGTTCTGAACAGGGCCGGCTCTAACATTTTAGGGGCCCCGGGGCGAACTCCGTAAATGGGCCTCTAAGATTTTTTACTATGCCTTCTATTTATTACCGCTGGCGTGGGTTCTATTCTGTACGCCACTAGTAACAATCTGGACAGTTTACAAAATTATTACTAGTGGCGTGCATCTTACAGTGCACGCCACCAGTATATATGTCCCAGTTATGGGCCCCAAATTTGACGGGGCCCCAGGCCGTCGCCCCTCTTGCCCTGGGCCAGAGCCGGCCCTGGTTCTGAAGTCCAAAGTTCTGTAGAAACGCTGGTAAACTTGATGATGGAGGAAACATGCATGGCCTCAACCTATAGAGGGGATAATGTAAGACTTAATCAAATGATTACCCAACATGCAAAAGAGGAATTTTCGTCGTTTGTGTATCACTCGGATATGTGGCTCCATGTCCTTCCCAAAGGGACATATGACAAAGTTCATCGAAGAAAACCGAAGAGAAAGACACCGTGGCCAGGTATCGTGTGATTTAGAGAAGACATTGGATGGAGTGAGTCCACCGCCTCATGCATGCATGCATGCATGCTTGTCTTTTAGTACTTGCGGAACAGCCGCCCGCATGCATGCGTGCATGCGCCAATCAGAAAGCGAACATGAGATGTCAAACAGATAAGATTAAACGCGCACGCCCGCCACACTCCAGACCAGTAAACTACCTTCCGCCGCCAGGGACGTCGTCGGCGGTTACTGGTGGCCGGTGGAGTTCCGGGGCGGTTTGAAGAGATGGTTGTCCTCCTGCCCTATTCGTGTAGACCGGAGCGGGCAACGTCGCGAAGTCCACGCTTGCCCTATCGGACGAGGCGGCGGCGTTCTCAACGCTGGCCATGAACTGAGAACCTGAGAATCCGGCCGCGTGTATGACGCGAACAACTCCCGGGTCGTCGAGGACGGAGACGGCGAGATCCTCGAGGTCCACCTTGCCACCTTCGTTCATGGCACCATCCCGCCGGCGGTGCGCCTGCGCCCGCCTGATCGCCGCCACTAACGCATTCGACGGCACCGGGCCGAAGTGCAGCGCGTGGTGGATGACAGAGGCGGCGGACGACCTGGCCACGGCGAGGCGGCCGAGCGCGACGTCTAGGCACAGCTCGAGCGCGGTGTGCTGGAGCGAGTGGGACTGGGACCTGACGCAGGCGGCGTGGAGGACGCCGGCCGCAGGCGCGGGCGATGCGGCGAGCATGGCGCGGGCGACGTGGAGCGGCGTCACCTGCGTATGCCCCCATTGCATGGCAAGGCACACCGCCTGCCGCACCACCCCCACCGCCTCCTCTCCCAGAGCCCCCTCGCGCAGGGCGGTGATCCGCATGCTCGGTCGTTGAAAGCTGCAATGGCCGGTCGAGCGGTGGCTAACAAGCTGGATGGAGCTAGCGGGTGCCAAGTCGAGTGACAGTAGACGTACGCCGAGCTGATGCGCGTTTCTCTCTGAGAGACGCCGATTTAAGTGGGTGTGGAGACGCGTACGTACGGGCAGTGGCGTGCTAAGCTGGCTGTATCTAGGCTCTAGCTAGCACTTACAGTAGACGTACGTATGTGACGCAGATGTTTCTTTTCCAGATTGGTGGCACGATTTGACATTCTGACGCAGATTCACGCGCCGTGCTGCCGGCGTGCACCCAGACGCCGTACGGAGTACGTACACGCCGGGAGCATGCATGCAATGCCACTCGCAGGAGAGCAATTAAGGGCGTGTTTGATTAATTGCACCTTTTCTGTGGCTCTGTGTAACATGACGCCTTACTCGTCGGAGTGGGCGTTCGGGACTTCCGGAAATTTTGGGACGAGAAATTTGGGAAAAATAAGTTTCTGATTCACAAATTAACTCTCGATTTTATGTGAGAAAGTTTGAGGAAGAGGCGTTTTGCCTCCCGAGCTCACCTGGTCCTGCTTGAATAAAAAAAATCGAAAAAAACAGTAAAACAGATCCAAAATTTATGATTTTTTTTTGTGATGAACATATACAAGTTTGTGACATACATACCAATTTCGTAGTGAAATGACAGACAGAGTGTTCTGCGTAAAAAATTACAAAAACAGTGATCTAAAAAAACAAATTTTGAAATCTCATTTTGGTTACTGGTTTTGTTATTTTTGCACAGAGCACTAAGAAGGTTATTTTAGCACCAAAATTAGCACGCATGTCATAAACTTGTATATGTTACTCACTGAAAAATTTCAGATTTTTAGATCTGTTTTACTATTTTTTCGAGTTTTTTATTTTAGCAGGAGCAAGTGAGCTTGGGAGCCAAATTGAATTTCTGAAAGTTTGATTCGCGACAATTGGGGATCGAGATCGGGAAATCCCGGATTTGCCGAAGTTCAGACCTAAGCGTACATGGGCTTCAGCTAGCTTGGGTGAGTGGGGTGGGGTGTGAGGGACTAGGGTTGTTGGCTTGTTGCTGGCTTGCTGGGCCACAAAGGGAAAAAGACCGGGCCTAGTTACGAATTCACCAGACATCGCGTTTTGCACTTGGGCCTTTGGGCTTTTTTTCGGGATATACGGAATTTTCGGGATTCAACACTGCATTCCCGAATTGCCCTAAAAATAGGATTTCAGAACAGGTTCTTGAAAAAATGTTCGGGATTCTTGGGTTCGGGAAATTTGGGTTTCAGGATCAGGAAATATGCCCAACCTGACCCCGTAGAGCTCATCTGAGGTTATTTGTGTCGATTCTAATCAGGCCTGATAGAGACTGGTTGTGTTAACAATTATCGGCGTTCGGTTGCTATGATCTTATTCGCAGGTGTAAATACGAGTTTTAATGTGGTTCTGTTATTAACACACATATAGTTAATGACAGTTTAACACAGACTCTCGCCCGATACAGACAAAATTCGGAAGCGAGGCTCGAGACACATCACTCATCATCAACATTGGGGATATCGGATGCTCCGGACACTTCTTGACCATCTCGGCGCATGTGTACTTGAAGAAGGTGACCCTCCAACCATTCGTCTTCAAGACCTTGATGGTCAAAAAATACCCTATCTTAATCTGGTGAGCGATGGCAAAGCATGTCCAGTCTTGATCCATGTCTGTTGTCCCATTAACATCAACAAAACTCACCTTACAGTTGCATCTAATGTTGGTGAAGATGATGCTCTTTGAGATGGTGCCCACATGACCCAATACAAGAGGAATGGGAAGCAGCTCAAACCTAGGTGTAAGGATCACCATGTATAAATGGGTTGACGAAACCTTCTCGTGGAAGTCACCGACCTTTGGAGGCCACCCCCTCAGCCACTTGGTGGCGTTGCTCTCACCATTGCCTTCTAGAGCCACTTTGGAGCAGGTGCCCCACCATTGCCTCCAAGGATCAACTTGTCTTTTGATGACTGCAAAATAAAAACCTCATCATTATAATAAAACACACAATTAGACATTACATGTATAAAGCTTAACCCAAAAATGTGCCTCGTATGAACAAAGCACATCATGAACTTTCAAAAGTTGGAACTTAGATTTCAAGAGAAATATACATACATATCAATATGTAATTTAAAAAAACCATTGAACTGATAATACTTCATTGGATATGATAGTAATCATTGGCATGAAGATCACCCAGAACAACAATATGGATGCAAAAAGTGATACAACAACCTAACATATACAAATCACACACAATACTTTCAAGATATGTGCCCACGATACCAAAGAGAAGGCACATCTAAACTAGTCGTGCATGTCGATCCCTACTATTGTACACCATCTGCTGAGACATGCACAATAGATTCAACATAAGGTGACCGAGTTTAATCATTGGTAGAAGCAACAATGCAACTTAATGGTGTAATGTAAACAAGGAATCCTCATAAGAACATTACACACAAAGTTGAAATAGATGATCCTACTGTACCAAGGAACATACACAAGAGATGTGTTTGTACATACTACTAGGTACAACAGTCTCATGCCTTCAACAAAGGGGGTGACACATTTTAATCACGGGCACATGCAAGAAATTCATAACAGTGAGACTTAGGTAACATACGCATAACAAGTTCATAGAGCTAGCGCAACCGTGCCAAAGAGCATGCACAAATAATGTGTACATACTACTAGGTATGGACGCACAGTCGAATCAGACCCATGACACAAGTGCCACAATGTTCATCATTGGCAAACCAGTAATTAGTGCCTGATACATTCCATCGGTTGTTCAAAAATCAGTCATACCATAGCAACCGATGCTACCACTGGGATCTTTAAGGCCAGACCATGTGAAACATCGTTTGTTTTACAATCGAACATAACAGTCATGCAATAGATTTTACCATTGGGATCTTTGACGTTCGACCATGCGAAGAATCGTTTCTCGAAGATCTAAGGTCATGCAATCGATGCTACCATTGGGATACTCGATCACACCATGTGAACGAATCATCGACTTAAGATGAACTGGGTAAGAAAAAACCCAAATCTAAATCATTTCCGCAAGCAACCCTAGCCTTGAAACAAGATCAACTACTAAACAGTTTAAGCTGAACAAGATCAAATAATATCTCCACATCAAAGCCCTAAACCGAGAACAATTACCAAACAAAAACCCAAAATCAAAACCCTAAATAGATACATCGGGATACCAAATCGGACAGCAAATCCTAACAAGACAGAATAATCTACTTGTGTATGTGATAAATAAACACGCCTCATTATAGATCTACGTTCTTATAATGTTCGTAACTGAGGATTGGGGGTGTACTGCCATTATTTCCAGAAGGAGTCGAGAATCTTGCGGCGATGTCGCAAGTACGGATGAACGATGTACCGAATGATCCTACAGACTAGTAATACCTCCGTTCCAATAAATAAGACCTATATTATTTTTGAAAACTCAAACTATGTTAAGTTTGACCAAGTTTTTTTATAAATCATGAACATTTACAATACAAAATAACCATCCTAAGATACATCATGAAATATACTTTCACATGATATCCATATAATATTATAATTATTAATACTTTTTTTAAAAAGTTTGATCAAAGTTTACTTATCTTGACTTTTCCAAAAAATAAATAAGCCTTATTCGTTGGAACAGGAGTAATAGATATACTAGTGGCGTGCCATGATTCCATACGCCACTACTAACTTCGGTCAGGTCAGCCTGCTAGGTCCCACTTACCAGGGGCAAGTTATTCATGCCACTGGTATTCTCGAATACTTGGCCCCAAAATACCAGTGACGTGGCTAGCTTGATGGCAACCCGCCACTTGTGTGTTTTCTGCTATAAGCAGTTTCGTACTAGCGCGGAGGGAGCTGAGATCGTCGGCACTATCTTCCGCCGCTGATATCGATGTGTTGTCGGGGGAGTGAGCATTGGAGAGTGAGCAGTGAGAGGATTTATGGCGCATGTTACCGAATATATGTGGCTTGTCCTTCCCTTCCCCATGCATGTAGTTGTGTGCCTTTTTTCGTTTCTACAAATTTAGCTTCTAAAAAACGGCCGGTTCGGCTAGTTTTATGAGACAGCCGACATCTGCACCGGGAGAATGGGTGGGTTGGCTGTCGAGGGAAGAATCTTCTCCAGGGTCCATCGTATCCAAGCTATGGAAGTGTCGGCTCGTGCCTGCCACTTCTCAGCGGTGACGACGTCGCCTTTCCTCGAGACCAAGAGGACGAGGATGGGGTCGTGATGATATCCATGGCCAAACCTATGTAGCAGTCAGGGGGGCCGCCGCCCCCCCCCCCCCCCCCCCCAGCCCAATAGATTTTTTTATTAGTAATTACTCCCTCCGTATCAAAATATAAGGCATTCTAGCCTTTTTCTGCAGACATGTATCTAGACATGTTTTAGTGAAAGGTTCACATGAACAGAGGGAGTAGTAGTTTGTTTATAATTAGAAGAATAGGAGCATTCGGCCCAGTTACAACTTGGGCCTTTGGCCTCTCTTGGAGAAACACCACAGAACCCCACACACGCACAAAGAATCCTGAAAAAACATAGCACTGCTCGCCCCGCCTCCGACCGGCTGCCGCGACCAGCAGGGGCGAACAGAAGGCAAGCGACGAAATCCCCACCGCCGCCTCATGCTCTCATCATCCCTGATCGGCGGCCAGCGACCAGCACCAGCAGGCAGCAGCAGCATCGACGGAGGGAGCCGATGGCGAGCGGCAACTCATTCAACTTCGAAATTGCTACCGATACAACTCTTCCCAGCCGTTCCTCTTTGATTATTGGCAATTTATTCTTCCTAAGTGATAAATTGGTAATCTAGTTGGGGATTCAATCCTGATCTTGCAAATTCTAATTGGGGTTTCTTGTTGTTGTTGGAACCACAGATTATTTCAATTATCTCATTGAGTAATTGATCAGAGAGAGAGAGAGAGAGAGTGAGAGAGAGACAGTGGTGTTATCACCTTGAAATTGGACTTAAAATGGGTAAAAAAAGCAACATTGAGTCATACTTCAAAAGACAAAGAACATAGGCTGTTGAGGAAGATCCCGCGCCACCACTAGAATAGTCTTTACCTCCGCTTCTTGAACTGGAACAGAGACATGAAAATCAAGATGAAGAGCCTCAAGAAAATGAAGCATTTCTGGGTCTTGTTGTATTTCGAGGTGTTGAATACTTGGAGCGAGACCTTGCTTTGCGACCACAAATTTGGAATTATTTGTAGCTGATGCCTGAAATATTGTTTGTAGCTGATGCTTCTAATGATGAAGAGTTGAAAAAGATCTCAACCTTGACTGACCTTTGTCGTTGCCTTGTTGAAACATGAAGAGAAGATAGAAGATGAGCATCTTGCCAATAATTTGGTACTCCCTCCGTTCGGAAAAGGATGTCACAAAAATGAACTATAGATAGACCATTTTTGTGACATCCTTTTCCGAACGGAGGGAGTAGTTAACATAGAACGTGGAATTGCTGAAATTTTTGACTTCGCTGCTATTTAGAAGAGTTAACATTTCCGTCAAGCTCGGCCGCTGTTAACACCACACTTCTCACTGGATCTATGTCTCACGAATTTGGATTACAAGCCATGGATTCAGAGGATTAATCTACTACAGAGGAAGAGAGGAAGAGCACGAGAGGAAGAGGAGACAGAAGCAAGGGGCCGAAGCCGTCCTAATCCAAGCCAAACTGTTCGTAGCCCCCTTCCATTGTATTTGTAGTCGATGCCTTCCTTAGTTTCAGATCACCCAAAGCCCAATAGGCGAGCCCACGGTCCAGCCCATAGTAGGAGTAGGAAGGTCGCTAACATCCCCCCCTCCTTAAATTTCGGCTTGTCCTCAAGCCGATGCCATGTGGAACCACCTGGATCCCACGGTACTTGATGCTTCAAGACTTCGCCAAGGTCACGATGGATGCCGTAGTCGAGCCAAACCTTGACGAGGTTAAGTGGCAGACAGTGCAGACTTGCTCAAGGAAGATGCCACTGTAGTAGTCGTGGCCGATGTGTGCTTGGTCACGGAAGAGGTCGAGGTAGTGGTCCTTGTTGGCACAGACTTTGACGATGTAGTCAGTATGGTCGAGGCAGTGGTTGCGGTAGTAGGCTAGAGCTGCAGCATTCCTCCTTCCTTTTGCCTCAATTTGTTCGCTGCTTCTAAAAAGTTTCCGGAGTAATTGAACATCCTGCACTCTTGATAGCAGATTCACAACATCAAAAATAGCTGCCATGAGTTTGAGATTTGTCATGAATAATCCTATGGCAAGGACTGACTGTGCATAGAGCAAGTGTCTTCCTAGATTTCCAACTGCTAGCACTTTTCCGGAAACTCCAGGGTCCCATGGAATGGTCAAAGAACCCTTCCCATGATCATTTGTAGCACCACATCTAGTGGAAAGAAGCAAACGGTCTCTGAAATCCCAAGCCAAATGCAACACCCTGTTGTATTCAGTAAGGATTATCCTCTGTGCTCTCACCATGACAACTTCATAAGCTTTCCCAATCGCTAAGGACCCAGCAATCAACCACTGGAGCAGCTCACACTCATATTCCAGATGATAGTTAGCGAACCAATACAGAACAACGAATGAACTAGCAGTCACCAGCTGCACGATTTCAATAGATAGCTGAAACAACCCAGCAGAATAGTGTACCGCGACACCTTCAAGCAAAAAATGGATACCACGATTTAATGCAAGAGTTTCAGTAGTCATCAAACTAACAGCGGCACGCACAAGTGTGTGTGACCATGTTATGTACCACTGAAATGGACTAGAACCATAGAAGGAAGCATTTCCAATAGTGCCAAACCAGAAACTTGGAATTCTGATGCGTTCAATGCGATCCTCAATTATGTACATCTTCTCATCAGCCCTTGTAGTTGATCCATACTGAGTGTAGTACTGCAACTTGGGGCAAGAGAAATATGCAATTCTAGGACCGGAAACAGAGAACTCTAACTCCCAAGACATCCAACAACAATAGCTAAGTGCACTGAAATTGTCCAGGTGCTTAAGCAATGCAAAATTGCAATTCTGCAGCCTATCAGGTCGAGCAAGGAACGAATACTCATACTGCAACGCCCAAGCAATTTCCCATTGTATGGTTTCAGAATAGGCTGTCAGGATGCACTCGCCAACAATGTCAGGAGGCTTGGCAGGTGGTAGAGAGTAACAGAAAATTCCTGCTAGCTGCGATCCCATAGTCTCGACAATATATTGCAAGGAAAAATTCTTACTCCCAATAAATTCCTCTTCTCTCAAGGATGGCCACCGCAATGGCATCCTCCTGAGCGTCCTTGTTCCAAGAAAATGTTCAGTACTACTCACCTCTAGATATTTGGTTCCCACTGCTCGCTCTCCAGGATCCCATGGTGATAACAAGCGACTGCCATCTCTCAATACTCTTGTGGTCTCTCCCGGGTCCCATGGCAACAAGGAACAAGTTGTGGCACTGTCAAGTTCATAACACAGACCACTACCTTTTGGTGACGAAGCTACATCGACAGCGAGTGGCACTGCAGGCGCACCGGTGACGAAGCTACAATCATCCGCCACATCCTTCATAGCAACGAACATGAGTGGCCGTTCCACACTCAAACAAGCCTGCAACTCCTTATCCTCAGGGCTGTCCGCAGAGCTGGTCGTTGACATGGCGGTGACGAGGTTGGGCTCGCGATCAAGGGAACAAACCTTGGGGACGCCACCGACGGAGACCTTGGACGAAATTGATGTTGCAGAAAGGGCTGATGCTGATGCCGAAACGGTGACATCGCTGCGTGGGCATTGCGTTGAACAGGTGATGGGCGCCACCAGAGCAACCTCGGAGTCGTTGCAGATGGATGGTGCTTCCGCAATGGAGCCAGCTGCTGCCGCCATCTGGATGGACGTGGCCATCTTGGAGTTGTCGCTCGCTGCCGGGGCGTGCAGATCGTACTGCGAGCAGGTCGGAGTCGAGGTCGCGGCCGCTGGCTCGAGGTGGTAGTAGCAGCGCTCGGGGACGATGCCACCAGTGCTCGTGGACGATGTTGGTGCTGCGGTAGCGGTAAGTGCAGACACCGATGAGGCAGCGGCGCGGCTTGGACATTGCGTCGAACAGGTTGTGGGCGGGCGAGCGGCCAGGTTGCCATCGCGCACTGCACACGCAGTGAGGATGGTGGCAGGCGCTGTAGATGTCGAGGTCGCCATCGCCACCTCCTTCGCAGCGGAGATGGAGTCACGGAAAGCAGCATGACGCCTAGCCAACTTCTCCGCATACACCGGGTCACGCCTCACCCTGTCTTCTACAAGCTGGATGCGAAGCCACCTCTTACGGCGCCTTGCCGTCTCTTCCGCGGACTCCTCGACGGTCGCACACATCGATCTCTCGGGGGCCGCCTCGATTGAGGAGGCGAGCTGGGATTTCCAATCCATGGAGCTGGAGAGGACTTTTGGGGAAAATATTTGGTTGGAATTTTGGGGATTATTGGGTGGAGGAATCGATTGGCTCTGAATACCAAATGTTAACACCACACTTCTCACTGGATCTATGTCTCACGAATTTGGATTACAAGCCATGGATTAAGAGGATTAATCTACTACAGAGGAAGAGAGGAAGAGCACGAGAGGAAGAGGAGACGAAGCAAGGGGGCCGAAGCCGTCCTAATCCAAGCCAAACTGTTCGTAGCCCCCTTCCATTGTATTTGTAGTCGATGCCTTCCTTAGTTTCAGATCACCCAAAGCCCAATAGGCGAGCCCACGGTCCAGCCCATAGTAGGAGTAGGAAGGTCGCTAACAGCCGCTGATACCAAACACGCCCTAATTGTGCTGCTCGTATACCATACCTATCTCAGCCTCGATCAGGTACGCGAGGCTCGTCGTCGCCGTCGTGTTGATGGCTTACGGCCGTAGGTTAAGGGTACGCGCTACTCAATCGATGATCGGAAATCTAGGATAAGATCCTCCAGGTCGAGGACAGTTCAAAACCTTGTCATCCGTCCTGCAGATTCGTACGTTGGTCACTGTTCAGAGTTTAACCTTGTGCCCAAGATGTACACGACGGGCTCAGAACACAGTACTCCTGAGTCCTGAATCCTCGTACCGTCTGTTTAATTACCGGCCCGGAGTGAGGCGTAATATATTTGTTGCCGCTGCATGCTGCCTGGGATCGATGTAAATTAATGTACTGCTGCGGATCGTGCCGCAGGTCGGCCGTCCTATATATGCAAACAAATCAAGCAGCACGACAAGACGTGCGCGACCTGCTAAAAATGTCAGACCTTCAGTACGGCGCGATCAGCTAGCAGTAAACTCCCGTTCGACAAAAAATAGAATAGCTAGCAGTAAACTCGATCATGGATTCATGGCTACTGCACGTAGGACAGCGTGCCTCGTGTATGAATATGAGTCATGGCAGAAGGGTGCGCGTGGGCCATGGAGTAGATCTACCTGTTCCTCAATCATCACTCGTTGTGGCACATGAATGACACCAGCTACTGATCTTGTGGATGAACATGTAACAATACTTTTTTGGTGAAGCTGCCTGTTATTAGCTGCAGGCTCACCGTTAGGCGTGTCCCCATTTCAACTTTTGTAAGCAAAGCATAATGTGTCAGCTCTACCAGGTACGGAGTAGTTGTTAATTACTAGCAATCATTAGCAAAGACAGCTTAGCAGTATCAACTGGTTAGTGTTAATTAGCTCCCTTTGTGGGCTGCCTATGTTCTTTCTGCGTTTTCCGTTAGTAATTGCCTCTATGTTCTTTGCAAACTTACGTGGCATATGCGTAATACTAGGATTCATTTTGATCTGATTTTTCTCTTGGTGGCTGTGTAGCCTGGACGACGCATGATCCCTTTATATTCGTGGGAGAGATGTAAATGGTCACATAAACAGCGCCACAATGTCCGTTTAATTAGTTCGTTGGGTAGCTCATTTCCGGGCAAAAGAACCTTTTCTTGAACTGTTGGACCAATAACTGGACTTAAATGGGCTTAAACGGCGCAGTTTATTTGACCATTTACATCCCTAGGGAGAGTGGAACCCAACATGCATTATGTTATGTTGTATGGAAAAACATATTCGGTTAGTTCTCACACACCTCTTTCTCGTTCTACATATTCGAGTATTAACTAGAAAGGTACCCGCGTGTTACAATTTGAATATTTTTTGAAAATGTACTTTTTTTCGAAATGGTGTATTTACCCCAGCCTCTGCATCAAAGAGATGCATATGGCTGCTTTATTTCATTTATTCAACAAAGACGCACGAAAAGCCTTACATTTATCATACAAACCGATGTCACTAAACAAGGTGAAAAAGCACCACCTACTAGTACAATGATAGAGTAAAAACGGGGCTTAAGGCCCCGTCCACAGCCATCGCCGACTCCCCGGCTAAAACCATAGATAGCGTCTTGTGCCCATGCTCCGGAAGCCACCGCCATTTTCCACGAACCCATCTCCGGGGTGTAGATCAAAGTGAGGTCCCTCGCCACGTGTGCCATCAACGTCGCCACGGCGCTAGAAAGCACCAACACCATGCGCACGCCTTCATCATGAAACCGCCGACGAGACCCAGCTGCGCCAGGCCGTAGAAACCCGCCGTCGTCGACGCGGAAGAAGCCATGCCGATTCACCCCTTGACCCTTCCATCCAGCTTCTGCTGCAAAACAGTGCCCCCTAGAGGGCGAGCGTTGCCGGGCAGGCGCCGCCATCGTCCAATGCGGGAGACCCAAATGTAGGGTTTCCCCCGGAACACACAACCCTTCCTATCAATACATGCAGTGGCCCAACACCGCCACTCCTCTCCTTCTCCCGCGAGCTCCAAAACAGTGCATCTAAGAAGATAGATGATGACACACGTCGTCGCCACTGTCTGGTTCGAAAAGCCAAACCTGAGGTTTCTCTCTCGGAGCTCAATGATACCGCCACCGCGACAATGCCCTTGAAGGAGGTTAGGGACGTCCACATACGTCACCGTGTCATCTGCAACGACCGAACCGTGTAAAATATTTCTCCCTGGCGGGAGTCCTGCGAACCAGGAGATCTGGAGGCACAATATCAGCTCGTCGGTGGTGCCGAAAAACGCAGGAGGAAGGACCTCGCTAGAACTAGAGGCGCCACATATGGCAGGGAGGAGATCCGGGTGCATCTACCCAGGATCCGCTGCCACCGCCTGATGCTCGGCTCCTTCCGCCGCGCCGTCCACCACGGCCACAGCCGGCGCTCCATAGAGCTATTTTTTTTAAAAAAATGACATTTTAAGTTTCACAAAAATGTGAAAAAAAATCTAGATGTCCACAATGATTATTTCTACCACTGTGCAAAATATTATATATTTTGGGCTGTTTCAAAATGACAATTCTGGATCTGAGATGTGACAGTGCAAAATTTGAAAATTTTCAAATCTATCAAAATTTATCATTTTTATGTAGGCCGGAATACAAAATATTTTGGGTTGAACATTTACATAACCATATATTACATCATTTTCAACATCTATAATTGTTTTGCAGATTTCTGAAACGATTTTAAAAAAAAGAGCACCATGGATCCAGTGCTCCAAATGGACTTACCACTCGATCTCCCTCTTTTAGACCGGGGAAAGAAACCAGCAGGCAGCAGCCAGCCGACTAAGAGGGTCAAGGACAGAATAAGCCCAAAAATGTGCTGTTTGGTTAGAATTTTTTCTTAGCTTTTGGCTTTACCTTATAAACCCAAAAAGCATCTAAATTTGTGCTTTTGGCTTTTGGATTACTAGTTGGTATGTACGTGCAACGCACGTTCACAACTAAAACGGAGAATTTACAAGTAAGAAAAACCTATACCAATAGTAGGGTATATCAATATTGTTCATATTTCTTTTTTTTGAACTTAAAAGCAATCGATCCTGCCGCCCGATTAGATAGAATAGAATGATAATTACAGAATTGTGTCAAGTTGCAGGATAGAGAGGGGACGCAAAAGTCCCAGCTCCATCCAAGAAACCCAAAAAAAAGCCTAGCCTCCGGGGTCCTGGGAATGTGCTAACGTCTGCTGCTGAATTTCCTCCCACACGAGGTGTGCCACCACATCTTGTTGAAGCGCGGAGCTGCGGAAAGTCCTCATGTTCCTCTCTTTCCAAACTCCCCACATGCTGTAGATGAATGCGCCGCTGGCTTTACGTCTTTGCTCTTTCGGAAGACCCGCCAACATGCCGTTCCACCAACTATCAATGGTGTGCCCTAGAGAAGGAGGGGCATTGCCAATGGTGCCGCTCCAAACAAAGATCTTTGCCCTAACCTCCGTTGCAAAGCTGCACTCAAGAAGAAGATGCTGCGCCGTCTCCGGGTGGATGTGACAAAGCCTGCACACAGGGTCATGGGGCCACCCTCGGATCGCCAAATTGTCCGCTGTCAAAAAAATTCCGTGGGTAGCCACCCAAGCAAAGTGGCGGCATTTCTGCTCAGCGCGCGCCCGCCAAATCTTCTCTGCCCGGAAGGGCGGAACGGCCCCAACAAATTGGCAGCGATAAGCCGACGCTGCAGAGTAGCAACCTGATGCAGTCCACCTCCAAGTGATGGTGTCTGGGCGCGGCAGCAGCTGAACATTCCGCAGCAAAGCCCACAGCCTAGTGAACTGAGTGAGCTGCACCGACGAGGAAATGCGGAAAAGGGAACGCATCCAATTTTTGTTGTGCAACTCCTTCTTGACTGATCTCTCTCCGTCGCCAATGGAAACATCCGTGGAGGCCCGGAAAAGCTCCATGTCCTTGACGTCACACGGCAGCGACATACCATGCCAAGGCCTACTCTGATCCCGCCAAGCAAACCAAGGCCATCTAAGACGCATAGCTCTTCCAAATTTTTCGATGTCAAAGATCCCCAAACCCCCAAGATCCTTTGGCCAGCTGACTGTACGCCAGTTGACGAGAGAGTGTGGCGAAGGGAATGAAAAATTATGCATCACAATTGTCCATATTTTAAGGTTATGACGGTGGAAAACTATTTTTTCTTTAAGAAAAATGTAGACTCTGAAATGCTACTGACTTGATCAATGGTTTCATACTTGTGCCAAGAGACCAAACTAAAAAAACGCGACTGCTAGTACATGGTAGAGTATTTGTACATTGCATGATTACCCAGTATATAATAGGCTTTTTCTCCAAGAAAGATTATCTGGTAGGCTCGAGAACAACAGTGGAATAGTTGGATAGTGACCGAAATTTAAGGAGAGAGGACCGCACCCGTAGCTGAGTTTCAAGTTGACTTGCTAGAAGACGGCATATGATTTCAAGGAAGAATAAGATTACCAAGATGGTGTTGGATAGAATCAACAAAAAGAAACTTAACACTCTTACCGTGTCTGCTTTGCTGTTAAACCGACCTGCACAAATATCTGAGTCATTCCCGTATGAGCAGTTTACACAGTTGTCTCCAGAATATTCACACTTCGATCTGAACTTAGGATGATTCCCATTGCTTTTCGATTTATCTGTAATTACACATCACGGGCGCTCCCCTGAATTTTGGAGGCGTCTAGCTGCTGCGTGCTGGACGTCGCCTTCGCGCGAGGAGTGGCGTAGAGGAGGCGGTGGTGCGGGCTCGTGGCAAGCAGTCTGCTCATGGAGTGGGCCAATGCTAGCGTCCCGGTCGCCGTGTACAGGTCGATACCTATAGGCTCGAGTGTAGGGCGGCGGGCAGGCGGCGACGTGCGCATTGATTGGGCCTTATCCGGCAGGACAGGGAGTCCGTGTGCATGAAGTAGAGTGACGCCTTGAAGACCTGCGGCTCCATCTTGTCCACGCGCACCACGCCGGCCGTGACTCCGCTTTGTTCGAAGAGCTCGGCGCGCGCGGTACGCTGGGACCGTGGCACGAGCAGCCAGCTGTGCACGACGAACTCTCGCCGGCCACCGCGGCTCCCGGTCTCGAGGCGTCCAAGGAGACAAACGCTTGGTGACGGCGGGGAGGTCGGCATCGCGTTCGCGCGATGGTCGCCGTATATGAATAACGATCGGTGACCTTCTGTTTCTTTTTTACACAAGGATAAAAAACGGTTGAACAGGTACGGTGGTAGTTTAGTAGTATAATGTGGTTTGGTGGGAGGGTAAAACGGTAAAAATAAAGTGTGTTGAGTTGCTCAACACGGATCGAACAATCTGGTTCGTTGATCAGAGATTATACGGCATAAATTTAATGTATCCGATCAAATTTGCTCTTTTAATAGTATCCCATCCGTTCCAATTTAATTGACTTGCTATCCAACATATGCGGATTACATGTCTAGATACATCTACATGTGTTGGATAGCAAGTCAATTAAATTGGAACGGAGGGAGTACCATTTTCCTATATATATATATATACATTGCATAAGTCTAACCAAGCCAAAGCCAAGAAAAAAAACCTAACAAAAAAACCTCAGTGACAGCACAGTCTACGTTTCGTTGAAGGTGCTAAAACCCATATCTATATTACTATTAAAAAAGCAAACTTGTGTTGATATATTAAATCTGAGCCCTTCAATATTTGGTCAACGGTACAGATCACTCCAATGTTTGACAACTCAACACATTTTTTCGTTTCGTGATAATTACGAGATTTGCCACCACTAAAAAACAAACGGTTTGTTTCGTGAGCGCCGGCCACCATGGTCAGCTGAGCGCCACAGAACGCCGGCCACCATCGTCAGCCGAGCGCCACCGGCCAGCTCCGGCCTAGCCATGGTGACCACGGGTAAAGGCGGCAGAGATACCTTGCTCCGCGCAGCTTCTCAGCCACGCGACAGAGCTTCTCGGTCACAGCCGGATGCGTCATGGCCATGGCGGCAGAGCTTCTCGGCCACGGCTGGGAGTGGCATGTTCATGGCGGCGGGGCTTCTTGGACACGGTTGGGTGTGTCTTGGATGATGAAGCGGAGATCGGATCCAACACGAACCGCCTTCCTCCCCCAACACTGCCGTCTCGCCCCATCTTCGGTTCAAGCAAGCCTCCCCTACCGAATCAGGCAAGGAGGCACCCGATCCGGCGACATACCCCTCCGTCCTTCAGTCCTTACTCCTCGCCACAAAAGGATCCTATCCCGTCCTCGCGCCGCCATCCTTTACCCATACCCAGTCCCCTATACGTACCGACGAGCAGCTCCACCACGATACCGCCGACTGTCCGTCCACCGGCTCGCCCCCCATGCTCACACATACTTCAAAGTTTACCCCATGGCGTCCGTGCCAATCCCGCCGGGCCGCCAATCCGTGTTGCGTTCCCGATTCGCGCGACCTCCGTGACTGCCGCCGATCCGCGTGAGCCAGCGAACTCCGTTTCAATCCACGCGAGCCAGCACGCGGCCAGAGCCTGCACGAGGCGAGCAGCACATGACTTCAGGACAAGAGAGCCTGCACACGAGGCCAGCTCCACGCACCGAGCAGACTTTCTTCAGGTTCGCCGTCATCCTCTACCTCTTGATCTTAACTTCTTTAGGATGCTATACTGTATTCCTGTCCCACGCCACAGTGAATACCGGACGCTCCCCTCGACCGGGCGTGACGACGACCCCGCCGAACCACTCCCCGCGCGAACGCCATGGACTGGAGGCGGTGGCCGTCTCAGCAGCGACACGGATTTAGGTATTTCTGAAATTCTTCATTCAAAATATGAAATTGTTGAATTTGTTAAAACTTGTCACGTTGATGTATGTATCTGAAAAGCTGATGCCATCTAGACTATTGCTATTACTGTGAGCTGCTTTCCCACTCCCTGCACAACCAAGCACAATTTTGAATGTGAGTACAGAAGCATTACTGAAGATGATCTGAGTACAGACAGTGTCTACTTACATCAGCTGTTCTTCAGAGTACTTTGTGTGGAGCTCGCAGCACCTGTTCCAGGACTTGAACCCGTTGATAGTGCACTGCGCAGTGTAGATGGCCGCTGCTGCAAGCATGGACGCCTGGAACTTGAGCATGCCATAGTCGACGAGGCTGAGCTCAATTATGAAGTAAGACAGCAGCTCCAGCTGAAGATTCAGAACACGGCACAAAGGACTCGAGTCAGACAGGCAATGCACATTAACTAATAAGCCTATTTTTCTAGCAGTGTGCAAGATCCCTGTATATACCGGAATAGTGTGAGCTCATTTCTTCCCTGGGTAGCACAGAAACACTTTCATTTTTGGTTTTCATTTATGTGACAGAGAACCTTCCATTTTTGCCTCCAAGTGATTTGAAGATTCAACATAAGCAACATGCATATTGATATCCGATGCCCTTGGGTTTCATATTATTTTCTTTGTAGAGATGCTACCTGTTATAAAGAAATATTGAATTCATAGGTACATTATTGTATATGCGCGCATATGTGTGACGACTTTTTTTGCATAGTAGTTGATTATCACTTTTAAATATCAGTTGATTTTCACGTTTTTTTTTATAAAGGGAGCTTTATTATTTAAGAAGTTTTAAACATTACACCCGGTCTCTGCATAGTTGATTTTCACTTGGATAATAATATTAAACTTCTTCTATGAATTTGTTCATACATGTACTAATGTTGCACGTTTACTTGACTTATAAATGTAGATGCACACACTATGCCCCTCTCGCAATCATTTCTGCTTTCACCGTTTGCCAAGCCAACAAACAACGACTCGACTCAATAGATGAACTTTGCTTGTGCATATATATGGTTGGTGATGTCTCGGTACTCGAGTGCGCCGAACTTTTAAGTTTATTTTGTGTTCTAAAAAACTACTCTTGTGACATTGCAGTTGAGAGATTTTTAGCCGGTACAGTATATACCGTTGGGCATGAGACACATTTAAATGGCTCGGTAAAAAACTTGTTAAGAGAGAAATAAGATTCAAAACAAATGTTTTTAGATTCTTTCTACGTGCATTTGCACGTTTACTATGAATGTAAAAACTAAAAAATGACATTCAACTTAATCATAAGATGTGTCTTGTAGTATGACGTGCGTGCACGTGCAAGGCTACTTAGTAAAAAAAAGTTGCTAAAACCTTAGCTCGTTCCCGTCTCCCTCTCGTCTTAACCCTCGCCTCCGTCACCAGAAAAAGAGGAACACCTAGGCGGCGGCGAGTTGTGACCATGGCGGAGCTGAAGAAGCTGTCGGAGAGCCGCGACCTGACCCGCATCGAGCGCATCGGCGCCCACTCTCACATCCGGGGGCTGGGGCTGGACTCCTCCTTCGAGGCCCGCGACTCCTCCGAGGGGATGGTCGGCCAGCTCCCCGCGCGCCGCGCCGCCGGACTCATACTCCAGCTCATCCGCCAGGGAAGATCGCCGGCCGCGCCGTCCTACTCGCAGGGCAGCCAGGGACCGGCAAGACAGCCCTAGCCATGGGCATCGCCAAGTCGCTCGGCACCGAGACACCCTTCGCCTCTGTTGCTGCCTCCGAGCTCTTCTCTCTCGATCTCTCCAAGACCGAGGCGCTCACCCAGGCCTTCCGCCGCGCCATTGGCGTCCACATCAAGGAGGATGCGGAGATCATCGAGGGCGAGGTCGTCGAGATATCAATCGACCGCCCTGTCTCGCCGGTGGCTCGGCGCGGCCGGGAAGACTGGAAGGCTCACTCTCAAGACTACTGACATGGAGACGGTGTATGAGCTTGGTGGAAAGATGATTGAGGCCCTGGGGAAGGACAAGGTGCAGAGCGGGGATGTGATTGCGCTCGACAAGGCCTCGGGAAGGTTACAAAGCTTGGCCGCTCCATCGGGAGGTCACGGGATTATGATGCCGTTGGTGCGCACACCAAGTTTGTCAAGTGCCCTGAAGGAGAGCTCCAGAAGCGCAAGGAGGTTGTGCACTGCGTAACCTTACATGAGATTGATGTCATCAATAGCAGGTAACTCCACATCTTATTTCCAGGAATTTGTCCATTGTAGTGTATACACATACAATTAAGCAACTTTTCTTACCTTCTGTAATTCTGACAAAAGTATTTGCATTGAACTTTTATAATGTACAGTAGTAGATAGAAATAGCAAAGGGCACTTGGTTTTTGCTCATTACTGCCACAAGAAAAGACTTGCTAGTAAAACATCTACCTAAAGGAATTTATGTTCTACAGTACTAAGTAGGATTCCTGTAGGCGATTTTGAGCTACCCTGGCTATCCGTACTGTGTTTTTCTGTCACATTTTGATAAGACTAGCCACCATCCAACTAAATGTTTTTTGTATTACTACAACAATCTGCACAATGGAACGACTGTGTTTTTGTCACCATTGTGATAAGACTAGCCACCATCCCACAAACTGTTTTTTGTATTACTACAACAATTTGCACAAAGGAACTTTTTTACTGTTTACAAGAGCTTATTCGCTTAACCCAAGGATGGCCTGCAGCCCTTTATTAATGACTGCCTTATACTTAACTTCCCCAGCCTGAACTGTGAAATTATCTGCTGTAGTATGCCAATCTGTTGTTGTTCTAGACCTGACCTATACTGATACAAGCATAACTATCTTTATGCTAGTTATGAGGATCACCTACATGGTAGTTTACTCAAGCTAGTCTTGTGCTCATTGCGAACAAAATTTGAGCAGATACTTCTGATTAATGTATTGATATTTTTTGGCATATGACATGCAATGCATAATTGGATGCAGAAATTATAATGTATTTTTTCATCTTCATGTCATGACCAAATTAATACTGTACTATAGACCAACCTTTCATGTTTGTCTCGCTGTTTGTTTGAATGTTAAATACTGCCTGGCTGACTGTGTTGAGGGCACAATGTTAACCCTTGCCGGAATTACCAGGTACCAAAATGCTAATTGTTACCCCAAAGCCGTAGTTCTGACGTGCTATTTGGTTTAGCAAATCATTCCTGAGGATTTAGGGAATCAAGATCCTGCAACCAACATGCACTGCCTATGAAACCCCAATCTGGTTAAACAACTGTTGATGTAAATAGAGTTAGGCGGATAATTCAAAGGTGCAATCGGGAGCACACACCAATTTTAGCATCCCATAGATTAGCTGATACCTTAGAAAAGATGGGTCTTGTATAGTATATCTAGTCTTCGATGCACAAACTGGGATCTGCCTTGTTTTTGGTTCACAGTTTATCCAGCAGATTCCTTTACCAAAGGAACGATCTGCAGTCTCTTGCTTCAGCTCCCAGTTTGATACAGGGATACTCATGTGAAGAAATGGTCTATGAACATAAGTCAATCCTATTGGTACAAGTTAGGCGACACATGTATAAGGAAAATAGAACTTGTGCTCAGAGATGAGTTAGACATATCTTGCATCCAGACATTCAGCAGATATATGCAACTGTTGATATCTGTAACTGATGTTGATGCTGTTTTTAGCTGAAGGCCTTCTCAACCAAACTATGGACATTGTTCTATGCTTCTCTTAGTTGATACTGCCTACTTTGAATAGTTTTGACCTTTTCAATTACAACCTTCCTTATACCAGCAGGGTGCTTTTCCCATCCCATCATTTATGACATCACACGATACAAAAGAGTATTTTGTTCCATATGCAATTTTGAGTGTAGTTTACTGTGGGGATTTAAGTGCCTCCGCCCAACTCACTGTTATTATCTTTTTATTCCTGTTCAGGACACAAGGCTTTCTTGCACTTTTCACTGGTGACACTGGTGAGATTCGTGCAGAGGTCAGGGAGCAGATCGATACAAAAGTTGCCGAGTGGAGAGAGGAAGGAAAGGCCGAGATTGTCCCTGGTGTTCTGTTTATCGATGAAATCCACATGCTAGACATTGAATGTTTTCCTTCCTAAACCGTGCTTTGGAGAATGACATGGCTCCGATCCTAGTTATTGCGACGAATCGAGGTATCACAACCATACGTGGGACCAACCCATCACCACATGGTATACCATCCGATTTCCTCGATCGCCTCTTGATCATAACAACACAGCCTTACACTGAGGGTGAGATCCGGAAGATATTGGACATCAGGTGCGACGAAGAAGACGTTGAGATGTCTGCTGATGCGAAGGTTTTGCTCACAAAGATTGGCACCGAGACCTCCCTCCGGTACGCGATCCACCTGATCACTTCCGCCGCTTTAGCTTGCCAAAGCGCAAGGGCAAGATGGTGGAGATGGAGGACATCAGCCGGGTGTACCAGCTCTTTCTGGACGTCAAGAGGTCGACGCAGTACTTGAGGAGTACCAGGACCATACATGTTCAGTGAAGTGCCAGGGGAAGCAGATGGGTATGACGCCATGCAGTCTTAGATGGATGATATTACGATGTAACTGGGGTTGGTTTGTATGGTTCGTGTATCTTGGATGCTTTGTGGTCGTTTAGGTTAGTGTTGAGCCTAAGATGCTGTTACCTGGCAAGCACGTTTGGTGGATGCAGTAAGCGATATTAGCTGCTGTAAGGTGGTGACTTAACAGTTCAATGTATCCTAGGAATTTTGTCCCAGTTTGCAGTCGTGAGGTTCTCTTAAATTCTTTACTGCAATAACACTTTATTGTCTGATGAGCAAAACAATATTGTATTAGTTGATGCGGCTCCATTACTGCTGTCTAATAAGATTATATTTTCCATGGTAGCAGCCCAACGATCATGCAGTGGAGGAGATATCATGTGTTCCATATTCAGTGGTGATGCAGGAACCGATGAAGCTGTACACTAAAGTTGGAGCTGTAATATATGGTATGTCTGTGCATATATTCTTTTATAACTTTTTTGTTTCTCTTCTTTTTATGATGCTTCTTTTTTATTCTGGAGAGTACAATGGTTTCTCACCTCTCAACTTGATAAAAAAAATTAAGTTCATATGTTCTTGTGCTTATCTGGTAGTATTGCTGCAAATATGATGAGTTTGAGTTAGATGGTTCGCTAAAGAGAAGTAACTATTTACATTATCTTTTGCGAAAGAGTTAAACATCAATGTATCGGTTGATGAGTTGAACAACATTGTTTAGCTGATGAGGCTCCATTACTGCTGTCAATGTTGTATTGTATTTATCTTATGGAGTAGTTTACATCTCGAGAGCCTTAACCTATTCTTCTCATTTGCAAAGATACATGATTTCAGTGTAAGGGGACTTAGATCACAACTTTTCTATAATTAATTTGGTTAAGTTAAACTAATAATTACATTTAGTATGCCCTGTTACACACCATGATTGAAGCATGAAGCCCACTGGAACTGCACCAAAGCTACAATGCAATTTTATTTATTGAATTAATTATTTTTGTAATGGCAGCCTCGCAAGTTTCTCAAACACATGTAGAGCCTAAGGCACACACAAAGGTAAGGCTCTTCAGATTGTGCCATAACAATTTTCTCAACAACTCCATGATAGTAGGGGGAATTTTTGAGGTTTTCTTGTGAGGATTTCTTGGCTCTATATGTGAGGAGCTCTGAGATCGAAGAAATGCGACCATGCACATTGTGACGATCTGTTTGGAATGCACTGCATCCCTTGCTAAATTATCTGACAAACTATGAACATGTAAGTTACTTATTGTTCATATGTGTATTTGAATTTAGATAGAAACTTATGACTGCATCTAAGTTATTTGTTGTCAGTATAGGAGGGTGGAATGTTGCATTGTGATGTCTCAACAATAACTCGAGGAACTAAAAGCTTGGAAACAGACTGCTCATCAGATTGGCAGGATTATAGGAGAGCAGCCTGACTCCTAACTTGTAAGGAACCAAACTTTACTTGCTTCGATCGGGATTAAACTGTGTGCCTACACCAATATGAACTCATAAAAGTATGAGTTACTTGTATTTTTTGCTGTTACTAATTGTTCGACTGATCAGCTGGAAGTTTGGATCAATGATATTTTTTATGGAAGATATTCTAAGCAGGCAGACACCATGCACTCTATCACTCCTTGGGGCACAAATCCTATTGAGTTGATATGTATTTTGTTAGGGCCTCTGTAATGGTTGGTTTTTACCTAATTGGTAATATTTCATATTTGACACAATTTCACAGCACACTTGGAAAAATAACTAACAAACTTTACCCAACCAAAATTGCTGGGTATGTTTAGCTTTCCGACTATCCAAGATCTAGCCACTTCATATGAGTCATTGTTGGTAAAAAGTGCACTGCCAGCATGTTACAATTTTTTTGTCAACTTACCACCATGATGCTGGTGGTAAAACATTTGAATTATGCTTTTAACATGGTAGATAAACTGTGCTTATGGTATCAGTGTAGTTAATAGTATAATCCATTTGAGAAGTCAAATTCCTATTTCTTGTTTTACTGTGTTTCTTACCTGAAGTCTAACAATGTGATTTTTTACTTGTTGATGAATACATACGTAAAGATTGATATGAGAGCTCATAGGTGTTAATTGCAGTGTTTACTGGCATTGGGGTTGTCCATGATCTCTAAATTCTCCCCACTTATGCTATGAAACCAAAGCTCGAGTTCATGTTACGAACCATGAACAAGTCTCTTGATGTGATCTTAATACTTGATCGATTCTCTCGAGTGGAGCATGAAACTAGACTTTTGGATAATCACGAGTAGGAACATTGACTGCCAGACGTGTTTTGCAGAAGACAATAATTTCTTGCTGAGGAATCATAAATTTTCCAATGGTAGACGTAAAATGAACATAGCAGAAATCATCCGTTTTTCTTGTGGGTTGGAAACATGTCAGTTCATTTGCCTATTTTTTGTACTTATGCTATTCAGATGAGATCAAGGTTATCTAATAAAAGTAATGACGTGTTTCCTGTTACATTGTTCCATCGATAAGACAGAAAAAACATGTGTGAAAATATATGCATATATGTAGCTCACTGGCAATTACTGAAGAACAGTCCACGACAGGAAAATAGATTATACAATATGAGGGAAATATGTTTTTCTTGGTGTAAAAAATTATAAAACACTCAGGGTAATATTTCTAAAAGCATGCACAATTAAGTAGGAGTACATATATGGATAAAGTAATGTTAATTTTTTAAAAATATATTGGATCATGCGTGGCATCTTACTAGTCAGAGAAATACTCGATTGTGGGTCTCTTGGAGAGGCCACCACATAGCACAAGGCAATTTTGCGAGTAGCGGCACACGCGGTCACCTGGGTCGTCCGTGCAATTGATCATCAGGAAACAGCCTCCTCCCCCATTCCCTAGTTCCCCCCATCTTCCACTCCCACTAGCCAACCCAGCAACCCATCACCACGCCCATGCAACTCTCTGAGACTCATCCAACCCGGGGTGTCTCTCTCCCGTGAATAGTGCTCCTGAGAGGCGGAGGAAAAGGCGACTCGATCCCCTGCTCTGCCGACGGCCGGATCGCTGGTCGCCTCCCTCTCCGGCTGCCCTTGTGGCGCCGGACGGGTGGAGGGGCCGTCGATCTGTGCCTGAGGCTTGTATATAGTAGGGTTAGGGTTCCCATCGGCGCTGGCTGGGTGGTGGTGGCGGCGGCGATGTGGTGTCGGGTTGCCGGAGCTTCTTCCCCACTGCGGCGAGGCCCTCCGGGGTGGATCCGCGAAGCTGCTGGTGTTTGGTGCCCACAGATCCGTCGATCTGTTGGGAGTTGGTGCTCTGGGCGAGGTCACCGTGGCGTTGGTGGTGGCCTCTCCGTTGAGCTTTTGTTCCCCGTCCTCGTCTTCGCCGCGGTAAGGTGGTTCCTGGCCTTGCTGTGGAGGCGCTGGGGATGCGGTGGGAAGCGGGTGCCCGGCGCCGGTCTTCCTTTCCGCCTGTACAGGAGGTTCTTCACCAGGATACTGGAGTTCGTCGCCGTCTTCTTCCTCGCCTTGCTCTCTCCTTCTCTGGCCGGCCGTGGTGGCGAGGGGGGAAGGGCTGATCAAGGTGGGCTACCGGTGGCGCCTCCGGCAAGTCGAGCTCGTGCTCTGCGCAGGGTGTGGTGGCTGGATGGTGGTTGCGGCGAGGAGGCATCTTGGCCGTGTTCTTTCAAAGTTCTTCGGTCCCGTCGCTTGCGGCGGGCGGCTGATGCGGTCTTCTTCTCCATGAGTGAGGTGCGTCTCTCCCCGTGGGTGGTGGTGGTCTGGGTTCTTCATCTCCGGCTTCGGTGGGCGTTGAAGATCTTCTCCAGGCGCTGCGGTGGTTCAGCTTTGGCTTCTTCGGTCGTTGCTGTTGTGCAGTGTTCGTCGACTTGTACTGCTGCGTTTTTCCAGTTCTTTCTCTTGTAATTTCTGTTGAATTCGCAGTGGTGTATCCTTTCAAAAAAAAAAAAAAAAAAAAAACCCATCACCACGCCCGACTGCCTGCGCTTCCTTTCTATCGCTTCAGCTACTTCGCGTAATGCTCTGTCTGCACGGGCAGCAGTGGTGCTTGCGTGTCGGCGCGTGTGGCGAGTTCATGAGTTTGCGTTCTGCGTGTAATGTGTCGACTCTGTTCGCTCTTACTCTCGGCATCTGCTGCTTACAGGAAGGAGGTTACTTATCGAGCAGGATACCGAGTTGTGAATGGAGCTTGTATAGGTCTCTCTCACAGCACACTGCTATGAGAAGAGGCGAGTGATCGCTTTAGCACAACTTGGATCGAGGTGTTCAGTTTAGTGGCCTGCCTGATCACATTCTATCATCAGCTACGAGCTTAAGAGATCGCACTTGTTCAGTTTAGTGGCCGCCGGGAAGCCAAAACTACACAAGCATCCGATGAATCTCATATAATTTCCAGTAAGAAGATTCAGTTGCAAATTAAGAAATCAACATTGTGCAGTGCATCATAAGATTAACTCAACTAATGCCTAAAGAGCTTACTACTTCTTCCTTTCTCTCATTTCATGGCAACTTACTGATTTCTTAAGCACCCACTCCCTGCAAGCTCACCCTATATCTGACTATCTTCGAAGCATTGAATTTGGACATGTTGTCCACATAAAAACCAGTGATTAATAAATATGTCCACATTTATCAGGCACTTACGGGTTTAGGTTATGATAATGTGAAGAGATGATGTCCAGTAACTCACATACCTTGGTGTTTGAGTTTATTTTCAGCACTTAGTACCATAAGCTTTGCCTAGTATCGTGGCGGCCGACGTAACCATGATTTTTTTTTCATGCAAGGCATGTGCATTACGACCAATATGTTCAGTTGTATGATGTATGCACAACTTGCACACTCACCGAGTCTTCTCAGTCTATTTGTTGTGAAATAGAAGTATTGGGAGCCGTTCTGGTACTTACCGATTCCTCCTTAGAAGAGGGAAAGTTCGTTGACCCCTAATGCTGCATCCACAGGAGGGTGGAAGTAGGTTTCCATCATTTCTTGTTTTTTCATAAAAAAGAATCTGAAGTGGATCAAGAACTTTTTTTCTTATTGAGTTGGGAGTCGCATCTACACTTAGTCAGAGTTAGCATGCATCTACACTTAGAGTTCGCATACAACAATAGCTGCTACCATTCCACCATTGAGGTGGCCCGTACAGGCACTATACTACGTACAGGCGGAAGTGTAGATCACCCGTCGGAGAGAAGAAGTTACTCGGTCCAGATCTTGTCCAGGAGGCTGATGAGAAGGTAGAGAGAGATTAGCACAATACGAGACCAACTCAATTTCTTCCTTGAAGAGTACAGTAAGAATTTGTGAGCAGGACGTATAAAACCACTTGCAATGAATATACAGATATATCACGTTTTTTTTTAACATTTAATCTATCTATTTATAAAAGCTGAGCTCTTCAGCCTTCAGCGAGCGCGTCCACGTCGCTGGTTACTGTTTACGAACAGTATTCGCACATGAACAGTAACCGGTGCATCTACAGTACAATTTTTTTCTATCTATATATAAAAGCTGAGCTCTTCAGCCTCCAGCGAGCGCGTCCACGTCTACAGTACAGTTTTTTTTTCAAAACCGACAGAAAATATATACACGAAAAATTTGCGCGTCGACGAGCAGGTTCCATTCCCGTGATCGGTTTCGAATTTGGTCAACTCTATCTCCTTAATTTCGGTTCCAGACTCGCACAAACATTCGGCGAGTTTTGTCAAATTCGTCGCTCCCAAACAACTTCCGTGGTTTAACTTTTTTATTTCGACGGACATATACCCATTTCTCTCCAATCTTCAAATTCGTTGTATTTTTAGCTGCGCAAAAAAGACAAATTCTGACGGATTTCAAAATTTTAAAACTCAAGGTGGCCACGTCGCCCGGGCACTGTAGAAACGCCGTCGCTTCGTCTTCCGACATTACGCGTGGCATTTTTGCGCAAAGGCCCATGCGTGTTTTGAAATTTGCGAACCGGTCCTCCACGCCCTCCTCCTCTCCTCTTTCCTCCTCCGCTCGGGCGGAGACGCTGCCGACGCCGAGCTCCTTCCCCGACAAATCGAAGCACGCAAGGGGCTCCGCCGTCGTCTCCTCTACCCTAAGAAAAATTCAAATTTAAGAAATTTTCAAACTTTTACACATAAAGGTTGCACCAAATATCCATTGTGTACAAAAGTGAAACTAAGAAATTCTTAAAATTAAGAAATTTTTAAACTTTCCACAAAAACTAAGAAATGTTCGTTCTGTTGCACATTTTTTGGATTAGTTTTCCAAATATTTTTTGTATTTTTGCTGAAACAGAAAAAACAAATTCCTGCGGATTTCACTTGCCATCCTTTTAATATTTTGAAAAAATTATTTTGATAATTACTAAAACTATGACAGTAGGTGCAGTTTGTCAGAATTTAAAACTTTCCTAACAATTTCAAAGATTTGTCCAGTTTTGTAAATTTAATAATTTATGTTCCATGATTCATAAAAATATGTTCAACATACCAAAATATTTAGAAAAATAGATTCTACATATTTGTGTCCAATTCATGCACTATCTTCTACAAAAGTGAAACTAAGAAATTCTTAAAATTAAGAAAATTTTAAACTTTCCACAAAAACTAAGAAATGTTCGTTCTGTTGCACATTTTTTGGATTAGTTTTCCAAATAATTTTTGTATTTTTTGCTGAAACAGAAAAAACAAATTCCTGCGGATTTCACTTGCCATCCTTTTAATATTTTGAAAAAATGATTTTGATAATTACTAAAACTATGACAGTAGGTCCAGTTTGTCAGAATTTAAAACTTTCCTAACAATTTCAAAAATTTGTCCAGTTTTGTAAATTTAATAACTTCTGTTCCGTGATTCATAAAAATATGTTCAACATACCAAAATATTTTGAAAAAATAGATTCTACCTATTTGTGTCCAATTCATGCACTATCTTCCGGTTAGAAGAAACCGAATATTTTATCTATAATACCAATTATGTTATCATAGATCGTTAAAGTTAGCTATCGGCATTCTAATTCCGCATAAAATATACTTCAAATTACGCAGCAAAATTAACACCACGGGCATAATTGTTTGAATCCTAACTAATTATGTCAAAATACAAACATATTTGAGCATTTCAATTTGGTTAATATTCATATATAATCTAAACTAACTTTATCTAATTATGGATTTAAATTTAATAGATGGTCACATATTGCATTTTCTCTAATTACGGAGTTAACTTAAAAAAATTATGCAAAAATACAAGCTTTTTGAACATTTTCAATTCACTAAATATTTGGAAATACTCTACACGACAAATTTCAAAGGACTTCAATATTTCGAATCACGACGTGCGCGACTTCAAATTATGCAACAATATTAACACCACAGGCGCGGCGTGACGACGCGCCAATTTTCCTAGTACTACAGAGAATATGGTCATGTATAACCACTATTTGGCAGAACAAGCCAAACAAAACTTCAGTCTGTTAGGCGGCACTTACATGTTCTGTACAAATCAGATATCCAACCTACCCCATAGGCGGCCACTGCGAATGATTTAAAAAACATACCATGGTTCCATCACCATCAGCATGAAACTAGATAGCAACAGACTCATATCATCCATTAGAAACTTAACATGAGAACAATTGGAATAAAAAAAGAAGAGCTCTCCTGAATATTATGGCCAATTACATTTTTTCATATCTACAAAGTTGAACACACCAATACACTCCAATCCTACATTTCCAAAACCTCACAGGACCAAAGAGGCACAAATATGCCACAGGCCATATTTACCAAATACGGACAGCCCGCAAGATCAAGGTTGCACAGTTCATATTCTGGCGCTGCTTTCAATAACCCCCTTGGTCTCAATTGTATTCATCCACTGCATTGACTGGATCTTGCATCGTATCAAAATCAAAAGCAAATTAAACCAGGGTAATTAGCAAGTCTCAGACATACAAGAAATTAGCAGCACTAGCTCTCAAGCTAGTCAGGGCGAAAGATCGTAGGCGGCAACTGCAAATGTTTTGCGAAACAAGCCGTAGCTATCATCAAAGCAATTGATTGACTCAACACTCATACCGATGCCAAATCATCTGGCCAATGCAACACAATTATACTCTATTCCTTGCAAACCTATTGGGTTCCCAAGCTACAAATGACACTGTTTATATTGCCACGGAGTTCTCCAGTAGACATGGCAAACATTTCAACAGCTGTAGCAATTTTTTTTGAAAGGAATGCGGTAGGGGAAGCCCCTACAACGGATTTTTTTTTTAAATAATAAGAACCCAAATCTGCGTCCGTGAGGATTTGAACTTGGGTGGCTGGGTTGTACATCCACTTCCCTAACCAAGTGAGCTGGGCTCACTTCTTCAGCTGTAGCAATTGGGTCTTGTGTGTGAATAAAAGACGAATGGCAACAGCAAATAGAAGAAAATCGAAAACTGGGGAAACTAGCATGGCTCAGACATCCAAGGAAGGAATTAGCAGCACTAGCTCTCAAGCCTGGCAGGGCGAAAGCTCTTAGGCGGCAACTGCGAATGTTTTGAGAAACAAGCCTTAGTTTTATCATCACCACCAAGAGTTAATTCCCCAGTTCTTAATCAAATAGAAGGAACTAGAATGTGCAAGAGTTGTAATCACACAAAACGGCTCAGGTTCCTATCAAATGTGAAACATCAAGAACTTCGATCTTGCCACAATGTAGCATCTTCGGTCAGTGCTTGTAGCTACCGGAGACGTGGCATCGGGCCCAAATTAATTAAAAAGAACGCTGACGAACAACTGAATACAGAATGGACAAAAGTATTTGAGAAATCCCTCAGAGACCCGTTTAAAATCTCACACACACAGCTGAATCAAGCCGGTGCAAAATGGGTATTTCCATCCCAGACCAAACCATAGAGGCTATGATAAAGGATGGACACTTGCAGCGCCACAGAAGCAGCTGCTGTTTACAGTGTCATACGGCACTTCCTGGTCAAGAGCTCTTCACCGAGATAAGATATACGATAATACAACAGGAGAGCAAATCCAGTTAACATAAGAGAACTTGCCAAGGCAGTTTCATCTGCAAAGATGCTTTTGCAGATTGTATTTCATAGCAAAGGGATGCATTTTTCTCCATTTAATTGTGAACATATCTAAAATCCAGATAACAAATAAGTCTGCACAAAAAAATTTAGAACAGCAATCATAGTACTTGCCACCAGCTAGGAGCGTAAGACTATTTGTTCAAGTAATCACGGTCAGATCATCTGAACTATGCCCTTGCAATCATCACCCGGCCTTGCAGATTTACTCCACGAAAGACAATTCCAGGGTACCAAAATAAATTATGCAACATGTTCCATTTCTTAACACAACAGCAAAAACAAGTGCAATCAATGTTCTCATTGATGATTAGGCTTTCCACAAAAAATTATGAAATATGTTGTCTAGACTTTTTGTTTAATTATCAGCAACAGAACATCAAATAAAATGAAATTAGAGACGACATTGTATCTGTAGGACTCAGAATTTGGGTGGTCGGCAAGGCAAGCAATGCCAGTTACGACGAACGAGACCAAATATCAATCTTCACCATCCTCTTACAAAAAACAAAATAGATTATATGCCAAAAACATTCAGTTTTGAATAGACAGCCATGCGTATAACAATGGTTATCTTTGTACCTAAAATATTGTAATCCTTACAATCATCAATCAAACATTGATTACCAATACAATGGTTTTAAATTGCGGAAACAAACTTGGGTAATCATGCAGGGATAAGAAAGACAATGCCGAATCCGAGATCACTAAGTAGTGTGATCATCATGGCTAAGATATCCAATAAAGGAATTAGTGGCATCAGCTATCAAGCCTACCAAGGCAAAATATCTTATGCAGCAACTGTGAATGTTTAATTGACTTCAACACTCATATCATCAATTATAAACTTGCAACATGGATGTTGAATCATCTGACAGTTCTTATAAAAATCATCATGCAACATAGTACACACTATTACTTGCAAACATACGAGTTCACAAGCTACAGATAACACAGTTCATATTGCCACGGAGCTCTCAAGTAGACATGGAAAACGTTTCAGCCGCTGTAGCAATAGGGTCTTGCGTCTGAATAAAATAAGACTGATAAAACAGCAAATAGAAGAAATCTAAAACTGGGGAAACTAGCATGGCTCAGACATCCAAGGAAGGAATTAGCAGCACTAGCTCTCAAGCCTGGCAGGGCGAAAGCTCTTAGGCGGCAACTGCGAATGTTTTGAGAAACAAGCCTTAGTGTTATCATCACCGCCAATGGTTTTAATTCCCAAGTTATTAATCAAACAGAAGGAACTATAATATGCAAAAGTTGTAATCACAAAAAATGGCTCTGTGTACCAATTGATTACAGCCACAGGTTCCTATCAAATGTGAAACGTCCAAGAACTTCCCTCTTGGCACAATGTAGCATCTTCGGTCAGTGCTTGTGGCTACCGGAGACGTGGCATCGGGCCCAAATACAGAATGGATAAAAGTATTTGAGAAATCCCTCAGAGACCCGTTTAAAATCATGCACACAGCTGAATCAAGCCAGTGCAAATGGGTATTTCCATCCCAGACCAAACCACACAGGTTATGATGAAGGATGGACACTTGCAGCGCCATAGAAGCAGCTGCTGTTTACAGTGTCATACGGCACTTCCTGGTCAAGAGCTCTTCACCGAGATAAGATAAACATTAACAAAACAGTAGCAAATGAAGTAACAAAAACTTACGATCCAAGATTTTGGCTTGTAGGCAATGCTCAGTGGAAAGAGAAGTCGTTTTTGGCTTGTAGGCTCACGGTGACTGATGCCACCACTGCCTTAAACCTATATGAATCATCATCGCATCACAATCACAAATCTGATAAAACAAGGACGGAAAAAGAAGACAGGAGATCAAAACAGAAGGAGAAATTACAGGCACAAAGAGACAAAAAGGAAAGGCTTCAGTGTGTGTAACAACATGAATCGATCAACGGCGAACGAGTTCGCCTCACCGAAATCCGCTAAGATCCTTTCGGACCTGAATCATCACCAGCCTACCTATTCCAATCTCAAAACATCGAATAATTTTGACACGAAAAGTAGAGATTAGAGGAGAGAGGACTCGAGAATCGAAACGGGCAAAAGGCTTCAGCGTGTGTAACAACATAAATCTATCAACGACGAACGAATTCGCCTCACCGAAATCCGCTAAGATCCTCTCGAAACTGAATCATCACAAGCAATCCCTACGATCCCAGCAAGACAAATCAAGAAACAAACGTAAATAAAGGCAAAGACGGATTCTAAACTATTATGAGGGGAACAAGGAGTTCGAGGGAGATGGCGGCTAGGGTTTCTGGGCTGGGTTATTGTGATATCGGGTGGTAGGCATATTTTCACTCTAGCAGGAAAATGTGACGTATCCGGTCGTCACCTGCACCGGCCCCATCTACGGCTGGCAGGACTTCATGATTTTTTTTTTTTTTTTGCGACTCAGTGATTCTCATTCATTAATCATCATCGGGCTTACAATCATTCTCAAGGCATCGGGCAATAAAACTAGGAATAAAATTAATCCAAATACATCTTCTACGTCTCTCCGATGCTTGCTTAGCACAAAGATGTGCTCCTTCATTCGCCTCCCTCCCGATGAATCTGATCTCAACCGACTCCAGATTGTGACTAATTTCCTCTATCTCGTGGATGATCGAAGCAATCTCAGAACGCCCCTGGTTCTAGCATTCCAGAGTGTAACTACCAGTTGGGCGTCCGTCTCGATTACTACTCTTGAATATCCTCCTGAAGCAGCAATAATTATCCCATCTCGGATAGCAATAGCTTCCATCACTAGGGAACTTGCAGCATGACCATACCATATTGCTTGACCCCGTATCATAGCTCCAGTGTGATCTCTAATCAGCATGCGTGAAGCTCCTTCACCAGAGGCTATGAGAAAACTTGCATCAACATTGATTTTCACAGTACCTTCAGCTGGTGGCTTCCACCTCGCTCGATTTCTTGGCGTGCTTGCTGAAATTCCTTTCCCTGTTTTGGAAAGATCCGAGGCAATGTCAACAGTCTATTTAACAGATTGCATAACTGTCCTTGAACTGCCATCATGATCACGTGCATTCCTCTCGGACCACACAGCCCAGCCTCCACATAAAATGACAGCGGCTATAGAACAGACGGTATAGAACAGATAATTTACGTCACATCTGGGGTGGGTTATTGTGATATCGGGTGGTAGGCATATTTTCACTCTGGCAGGACTTCATGATTTGCGACGTCGTTCAGGGCACTGACGGTATAGAACAGATAATTTACTGGATCGGGCCCTGTTTAGCTGGGCTTATTTTTGGCTTTGCGTGGCTTATAAGGCCCAGTTCTTTTGACGGTTTCTTCGACAAGCTCTCCTCAGCTTCCTGGATGTCGTCCCCAAAATTTAGCTAGGATTTTAAATTAGGAATCTTACAATGAGTTTGAAAAATTTTGGGGGCTGCTTCTCCAGAAAACTGGGAGGACAGCTTCTCGGAGAAGCCGCCAAAAAAACCCGGCCTAAGTCACAAAAGTATCTAATAGGTACTTTTGATTTTGGCCTTTAGTTTATTCCTGTAACAATGTCCAGTATAAAGCTAAAAGCAAAAGACTATTTGTGGCTTATAACCACAATCTAAAAACTGAAAATAGTAACAAACAGGACCTATATCTAAAAACCAAAAATAATAACAAACAGGGCCAAAAATAATAATAACCAAAAATAATAACAAACAAATGTCCCGGCCTTCTTCCTTCTCTTTTCCTCTCTCTCTCCCAAATCCTACGGAGTACTCTTCTTATTTTTCTGGAGAGCTTTGTAAACTGTAATCCCATATAGCCGGGCTGATCCCAGGTTCCCAATTTGCGTTGCTAGAATTTGGTGACTTGGCAAGTGTCTGCTACCAATATTGGCGAAGCTTTGTTGCTACCCCGGTTATTAGTTCATGAGCATAACTAATTCTAAATCTAACGAGAATTAAGTTATTTTTCAAGTAACGTCACTAAATCCCAAAATTCATGTTGTAACTCATGACTAGCACGAATCACAAAGCAAATCCAATGGTTTGGAAAAAATTCAGTTACAACAAAACTCATATGAGCATGAATCACGATGCAAATCCGACGAAGCGTTTGTCCGCCTAATCACAGGATTAGCGGTGCGTCCACGTACACCAGTTGGACAAGCAGGTTGTTGATGTAGCTGAAACTTGCTGCCGACTGCTATGTATACTAGATTTTTGAAAATTGAAAAACTGCTGCTGATGCTTGCATACTAGCTTTGAAAATGAAAAGCATACCATACTGAGGAAGCAGCAGTCAGTATTACAACTGAACAGTCAATAATTGAGGACATCATGCTAGGAGATTTGAGACAAAAACTGAACCACGTAATCAAAATTAGCTCCGATTAAAATGTTGAAAATGAAGGGATAGTTTCAACTAGTACATAGTTGCCAGCACTCAACATTTGTTCATTTTCAAGTAGTACATAGGATCAGAGACATGTAGTGTGCACAATCAAATAGTACATGCTGAAAACTATCCAGCAGCTATGTACTACTTGCAAAATCATGTAGTACTATTATGACCAATATTAGTTCGTGTGGATCACCGGCTTGAGCGGCAGCGCTCTCAGCTTAGACTACATCCAGCTCCTCCTCGTCTCACCCACGATGCCTCTGCGTCATCTTAAACAACACAACTTTTACATACAGATTCAGACATACAAAATTGAAAGGGACACATGTCGTCCCTCTTGATGATGTAGAGTCCAAGATTGTGTCGTTGTAATCCCTCGTGCAAGTGCAACAATGCATGTTTCTCACCAATGCTCAATAAATCATGGCAACAAAAATTGCTTTGACAGTACATTATAAAACAAAAATTTAGCTTCAACCAAGATCAATGGGCATTTTCAGCAATTCTGATATGCAGAATGTCATAGTTCACAGACTCACTTGGGCATTACAGCTAGAGCTTGCATCAACTGCCACAAGTTACAGCAATCGTGTTCCATCAGACATCAGACAACAAAGTTCACCTAACACACCCATTCATCTATCCATCCATCCAGATAACCAAACGTACAGCACAGACCATGTTAACCTGTGTTTCATAGCGGTCCGAAAAATTGTTGTCCCTATATTAATCGACTAATCTTTATCACTCAGCTAACCTGCATATAGAATTGAACTAGCAATACCGGGCTTGGTCGTGCAACAGATAAGTCTGACCCATAAGTTCTGAACCTTCCATGCAACACCGCTAGAACCTGATTATTATGTTCAGTTATTCCATTAGTGGGAGTTATGTTCATCCAAGGTTCAGCAAGATTGTAGATAATATATCAGAAAATTAACAAAATTTAGATGACATCTAGAACACTAACAGTGTGCATACACTACAGATATACCTAAATCAGACCTCCCTGGAGTGTAGTACTGTAGTTCTTCAATATGCTTTGGAAGCTCGTGATTTGAAAGCCAACAGTTATCTATGATACCAGAGCAGAATGCAAGAAAGACTGTCTGCTACGAAAGGCACTGATAGAGCAACCTTTAGGTTGATGTGGATGTCACCACCCTCGCTTGCAGATTTCTTGTCGCCTCCCCCGTCTGTTTCTTCTCCTCCTCTGCCGCTACCTCCATCTCGACATCTTGCTCTGCAGGCGGCGACGGGAAGGGCACCGAGCCCGAGGTGGCGTGGAGGATACGGGAAGGCATGTGTGTCAAAGAGGCATGGCGGCGATGGGCGGGTGCGTAATGCAAATACAAAAGCCCCGGCGCCTGGTAACACAAGAGAGGTGATCTGATATACTTTCTGGCTTTACTTTTACACATGGCAACAGGGCTTGCACGCACACGCCTAGTCTAGCCTTCTTGTTGGATAGAAATTCAGCTAATTGGCAAACAGAAGCATTTTTTTCTAGGGTGGTAAACAGATGCTAATTCTTCTGCTTTTCCATTTCAAAGTTGAAATACCCTTCAATGGTTTCATCTGACATTAAATTGGACTGCATATACTAGGTGGCATATGTGGTTAGCAACCCAAACCGGATAAACTTGATGAAAACAATTGAAATATATAAACTATTTCGAAACTTGAACTTGGCCATGACATTTCCCTTATTCTTCTAGACCAGGACACAGAGATTTTGCAGCTCCAAAAAGAAAAACTAGAGATCCTACGTTTACTACCAGGTATATTGGAGAAATGAATGCAGTTCCTTGTCCTTAGGCGTCGATAATCCTTGGTTCAGCAACGGCTGTTGCACCTCAACAAGCTTAGGGCAGTCAGATATGTCAACATGCTGTATGGATGAAAGAACAGCTGGTGATCCTCCAATGGATGATAACTCGGAGCAGTGACGAAGGACCAGGCATCTAATACTTGTGCTGATGGAGTCCAGTGAAACGACCTCCAAGTTGTGACAGCCTTCCAATTGGACAAGGGTGAGAGAGGCAGGTTCTCTAAGAAGCCTGGTTGAAATGACTTGTCAAGCTCGCCACAGTAGCAAATGGAGAGTCGTTGGAGTGAAGGAGGCAAAACAATTGCTTCGCTTGGGCACACTAACTTCCAGCAAGAATGGATCTTGAGGTCCTGGAGGCAAACAAACCCCTCAAAACTACAAACAGGCATCGATAGTAGACTTGTACACCACACAATCTCGATCGATTTGATAGATGGTAGATACTGTGGGAACAAGAAGTGGTCAAGATTTGTCAGCTTGCGACAGCTGAAAAGTCGCAAACTAGTTAGGCTTGGAAGGGGGGGTTGGCCACCATTGCTGCTTGCCTCCATGGCAGCACCGTCTGCAAGAGCTGTGAGTTCTTCGATGCCAACCTCCCATAGCACAGCTGACTGAGGGAGGGAAAGCGGATCAGCAAATATCTGAGTGAGCGACACCGTGAAAGATGCAGATTTCTCACATTCGGCAGGTTTTCAGGCTTAAACCAGCTCGGCGCAACATCACCCCCGAAGCATTCGACTCTAATTCGTTCAATTCTTGAAGGAGGATGCAGGCCTTCGAGAACTTCATTTTCAACCCTTCTCCAGCCGCATGTCTGCACTCGCCACTCCAGTACCAGCTCCTCGAGGTATTGCTTATCGACAAGGCTAGCCTCGGCAGCTTCTGCCATACTCTGAACTCTACCAATATATCTGATAGATAGGGCCCCACTGAGCTGGTTCATGCCCTTCAGCTCACCGATTTTCGTCCCTTCACCTTTCCGACCATAAAACAGCTCAAGTTCCTCAGACACGATAGACTCCCAATTCCACTAATCTTAGATAACTCGTGGGAGGACTTCATTGGTAGTGCCAGACGACGCAAGTTGACTAGCTTGGTTACTCCCTCATGAATTGTTTGCAACCTTGTACGACTGGCATCGAAACTTGTAAGTTGTAAAGGCACCAGAATTTGTCAGGGAATTCCTGAATACTACTATGAGATATATCAAGGTAGCGAAGACGATGCAGGACACAAAGGCTCTCTGGTAGCTTTACCAGCTTGCAGCCTTTCAGGCTCAAAAAGAGGATGTTGAGAGCTGATTAAACCATGAGATCCCAACCTCGAATTTGGTTCCAAACCTAAGAGAACGCAGTTTATTCAGATTTCAAAGCTTGTTGGCATTCTGCTTAGAGTTGCATCATCCACCTCGATTGACATATGGCGAACTGTTTGTGGCATTCGTCTCAGGCTCTGATAGCTACTAAAATCTTGCATCAAGAAGCACTCGCCCACTGAAACTGACTGTGCCATGTCATGGATCAAGTCATGCATTACATATCTGCTTAGTCCAGGGAACTTGGGATCAGCTTGAAGTAGAAACCGGCTACTCAGATCATTCAAATATCTACTCCCCACATCTTCAAGGCGCATGCTACCTGCTGGTGCAACAAAGCTCTGTGACGCCCAAAGGTCAATTACTCGTCTCTTTCGAAGCTATAATCCTTGGGAAACATACAGCATAGTGCAAAGCATCTCTTTAGTTTCTGTGGGAGGTACAAGTAGCTCAGACGAAGGGCCAGTAATATCTCATTATCTTGATGTGCTAGCTCCCACAGTTCACTGTTCTGGATACTCCTCCAATGTCGCTCTGTCAGCTCCGCATTCAACAAGCGCCCAAGAGTTTTGGCAGCTAGAGGAGACCGCACAACCTAGAGACAATGCCACGGCCAATTTCTTGCAGCTGAGGATATGACTGCGGACACTCTTTACCGAATGAGCACTTGCTGAAGAAGTCCCAGAATATATCAGTAGGCAGGCCTTGGAGTTTAACAGCAGCTGCGGGCTCAGTGGTCGCAACAAGGTCGGCAACCGTTAGGATCTAGTTGTCACTAGGACCATGCTGCCTTGACGTCCATATCTCAGTGGCGCTGAGAATCTCCGCCATTCCTCATTGGCACTGGGCCATACATCATCGAGAACAAGAAGAAATTTCTCCTCTTTCAGCTGTTTACTGAGCTCAACCTGAAGAGTGTTCAAGCTTGCTAGTGAATCCAATGCTTCAGCAGAGGTGTGTTCCAGAATTTCTTTGGTGATCCTTTTTATCTCGAACAGGTCGGATACACAAACCCACATTCTCAAGTCAAAATGAGCTTTCACCCTTGGGTCATTGTACACTAGCTGAGCAAGCGTAGTCTTACCAACCCCGCCGATGCCAACTATCGGCAACACATTAGGAGTAACAATATCCTCCACCACAGCAGGTTTGGCTCTGCTACTTTCTCCTCTCAATCGCTTGGCAGATGATCTAAGGATGGTGGGTGGCACGCCCAAAAAACTGATCACCCGGCCCTGTTCTTCGTCACGTCCAAACACCATGGGATCGCTTAGGACTGAACTTGTCTCTGGCATGCGCGCCCCCTTGCCCAGCTGCATCGGCTCGACATTAAGACCCATAAAATTGATTGCTCCCTCCATCTCAGCGACGACCTTATCAAGCTTACTCTGGGCATCATCCACTCTTGCTTTGCTTCGGCTGATCAAAACTCTTACACGGTTGAACAGGGAAGCAAAGAGTTGACCTATGCTGCTTCGGTCGATATCTTCCATCTTCTGCCGCAGCAACTGGTCATCCAGCTCGCGAAGAAGATCTTCGGCGTCGTAGGTGGCGTCCTTAAGCTGCGAGAGCAGCACCGCCAGGTTCAGATCTCTGAACCTGCCCCACTCGGCGCGATCGATGAGGAGGTGAGCCTTGGGAAAGCTGGCCCGGAGCCGTGACAGGTCGCTGCTCAGATCTGTTGCCTCCACGACGTTGGCGCCAGCAGAGATGATCTGCTGCACGGTCTCCATGGAGTCTTCTCCCTCCTCGCCTCTCTTGTTGAGAACTGAACTAGTGATAACTGTTGAAGTCCACTGATACAGCTGTAATGATAGATGTTCTTGTCCCGAGTGCTTACTCTGCAAGGTTTTGTGCTGATCTGGTCTGAACAAGACAGCTCGAACTCTAGATCAGTTTAGTAATCCTATAAAGAACCATTCCAAGGTTAGCTCAACAAACCCACAGCATGTAGACGTGATACCTGTCAACAAAAAAATAAGATATGTCCCTGTCAGTAGCAGCCTACTTGTCTGTTGTCTCATCTTCAAGTAAGATGGTATACAATTGTGAGTGAGAGGCAGGAACGTGCTACTTTTGGTTCATGTTCCAGATTAGAGAACAGATTTTAGCATGCATGTCGTACGTAAAGAAGATGAGGAAAACCATGAACAAGTTCCAAACTACCTTAATTTTTGGAGTAGGATGATAACTCTCTAATCAGCCCGGCTGAAGGACAAGTCTCCAATCATCCATAGAACGACAAGGTGATAGTTGTGAAAATTGTGGTGAGTTTAGTTGTAATGTAGACAAGTCCCATTCATCATAGAATGACAAGAAGACATGTTTGTTCTTGGTAAAATTTTAGTCCATTTTTTTTGTACTGTTTAGGAAAAACTGCAGGTTGGCCGGTTCTGTAGGTTGTACACATGTATAGTTCGTTCTATTGCATATTCTCTATGGTGATGGCACAGTGTCGATCAATGAAAAGAACTTGTTCAGTAACAATTGCAGAGAAGTAGGTGTCTGCTTGAATTGTTCAGTAACAATTGCAAAGAAGTAAACAGAACGAGCACCCTCTCAGAACAGGGCACACTATACGTACAGTGGTCACTGATGAAGCTCTCGTAAATTTTCTGAAGTGTTTCTAAGCTCTGTATAAACACTGCATATTCTCGTAACTGTGTCCGGTCTCCTCCTCCTCCAATGTTTGAGCCGCGAGTCTTCAGAGCGGCAGGCATGGACACGTCTATCTCCTGCGATTCTTCTGCTTCTGCTGCTTGGCTGCAGAAACAACAAAGAGAGTTGCAGACACGATATTCAGATAGAGGAATTGGAAAAGCTAATCACGGATTGGGGAGATTCGTGAGAGAAGAAGGTGATTTAATTACCCAGCTTCCTCTTGGCGTCGGCCTTGGCGAAGAACTCTGCCCACTCGTCCGTCAGAACGAACACCGGCTCCTCCTCATCCTCCTCGAGATAAACGTCCTCTGCTTGCTCCGCCTGCGGCGCCGGCTCCTCCGAATCCCTCGCCGCCTCTCCCTGCGGTCCGGCTGGTTGTACTTCCGGGTGCCAAGGCGCCACGCTCGGCGGGTAGGGGAACGAGTGTCACGAACTCGATAATTGGATACAATTGAAAATTGGATACAATTGAAAGGGGATTCGGGAGGGAATTGGAGGTTCGAGAAGAGATGGCAGCACAGGTTCTAGATATTCAGATAAGAGAGGAGAGGTTCAGAGTTTGCATACAACGATGATCAACCTCGGCCACACGGCACGACGAGGATAAGTAGTGGCTCACTGCTTTGCTTACACGGCCCATGGCCAACAACGGGACGCAGCCCAGTAGTGCAACGGGTCAGGCCCAATAGGATCTGACAATACCTCTCCCTCAGAAGCCGGCATGACCTCATGCCGATCACTCGCCACATGATGGAGGTGCAGTATCTTCCTTGTCATCGACAACTGGAGTCACCTGTTCTTGATCATCTGAAGTTGCTAATGGAGGAATGTGTTTCTTCAATAACGACACATGAACCACATTGTGAATTTTGCTTGAATCTGGTAACTTCAATCGATAAGCAACCGCGCCCACACGAGCAAGAACTCCGTAAGGCCCAAAGAAGCGTAGAGATAGCTTCTGGTTTGATCTTCTCTCCACAGATTGTTGGATGAAAGGCTGTAGTTTGAGATAGATGAAATCTCCAACTTCAAAATGGCGTTCAGAACGATTCCGATCAGCCTGTCTTTTCATCCGTGCTTGTGCTCTTGCCAGTTGTTGCTGCAGAACTTGTAAAGTGGTGGCCCGATCAGCTAACCAGGTATTCAAGTCTGGTGATGCACACTGACGATCATCCAAGATGCCCAACTGCCGTGGCTGCCTGCCATACACAACTTCAAAAGGAGTCTTGCCATAGTATTGTACCATTGTTCTGCAACGGCAACCACTCGAACCATTTACGAGGTGAAGAATGTACTGCACACCTCAGATATGTTTCGAGGCATTGATTCAGCCTTTCGGTTTGCCCATCAGTTTGGGGGTGATAAGAAGAACTCATGTGTAAGGCGGTATCTGACAAGCGAAACAATTCTTTCCACAGCTGACTTGTAAAAATCCGATCCCTGTCAGACACAATCACCTTTGGAAGTCCATGGAGACGATAGATGCCAGAAATGAATGCTTGAGCAACTTGTAATGCAGTGAATGGATGGGACAGTGGTATGAAATGCCCATACTTCGAGAATCGATCGATCACCACAAGGATCACATCACAATTGTGAGACTTAGGCATACCTTCGATGAAATCCAAGCTGATTACCTCCCAAGGTTGAGTAGGAATTGGCAATGGTTGGAGCATTCCAGGTGTCTTGACATGCTCCACTTTTGCTTGCTGACAAACTCCACAAGCTGCCACAAATTTTTGTACCGACTGTTTCATTTTAGGCCAAGCAAAGAGATGTTTCACTCGCTCATAGGTGGGTCTAACCCCGGAATGTCCACCAACTCCACTGCAATGCAAAGCTTGCAAGATGTGATGCTGGGCAAGTGTATTCTGTCCCACCCAAATGCGTCCCTTGTACTTGATGATGCCGTCAAGCAAGACATACCCTTAGTATTCTCATGAGATGGCACTGCACTCAATTCAGCTAGCAATTTTGCCGTTGGTGCATCCCAAGATAACCAGCCTGCAAGTTTCTAACCAAGATGGAGTTGCTTGCGAAACAGCTGCCAGATCAGCCCCTTCGTGCTGTCGAGACAGAGCATCAGCGGCAGCATTACTGATCCCTTTCTTGTACTTAATGGTATATTGAAGGCCAATGAGCTTGACAAAAGCTTTGTGTTGAACACCAGTGAGCAACTTCTGATCAGTCAAATGCAGCAAACTCTGATGGTCTGTCATGATTATAAACTCACGATGTTGCAAATAAGGGCGCCATCGATCAACTGCCATAATAATCGCCATACACTCTTTCTCGTATGTGGACAGTGTTTGAGTTTGTCTGGATAAAGCCTGGTTGAGGTAAGCTACAGATGTCCATTCTGCATTAATACAGCTCCAATGCCAGAATTGCACGCATCAGTTTCGAGCACAAAGTTCTGGGAGAAGTTCGGAATAGCTAACACAGGTGCTTCAATCATCGCCTTCTTGAGCAACTCAAAAGCTTGCTGGTGTTCAGAGGTCCAAATGAATAACACTCCTTTGTGCAGTAATTGTGTTAGTGGCCGAGCTATAATGCCATAATGCTGAATGAAATGTCGGTAATACCTGTGAATCCAAGCACCTGACGAAGGTCTTTCACATTTCTGGGACAGGGCCAATTTTTAACTGCTTCGATCTTGGACTTGTCAGTAGAGACACCATCTGTGCCAATCACATGACCAAGATATTCCAGTTCTTGGCTAGCAAATGTACACTTGCTTTTCTTGATAAACAGCTGATTCTGTTGCAACAACTCAAATACTGCGCGGAGATGTTTAACATGATTTTCCAAACTGTCACTATACACCAAGATGTCATCTACAAATACCAAAACACATTGCCGAAGTAATGGTGCAAAAACTTGATTCATAAACCTTGAAATGAGGCTGGTGCGTTTGTGAGGCCAAAGGGCATCACAAGAAACTCAAACAAGCCATGGTGAGTTTGAAATGCAGTTTTAAACTGCTCCCCTTCTGCCACTCTGATTTGATGGTAACCAGATCGAAGATCAAGTTTAGTAAACCATGCTGCACCTGCTAACTCATCAATAAGTTCCTCCACAACAGGTACTGGGTGGTTATGCTTGATTGTGATGGCATTCAGCTGTCTATAATCGACACAGAACCTCCAGGAGCCGTCCTTCTTGCGAACCAACAGAACAGGGGATGCAAATGGACTGGAACTGATTTGGATGATTCCATTTTGCAATATTTCTTTAACTTGAGCTTCAATCTCATCTTTCTGCTGTGGAGTATAGCGATAAGGCCGCGCTTTCACTGGCTGAGCTCCCGTAATCAGAGGAATCTTGTGATCTGCCTTTCGAGATGGTGGCAATTCAGTTGGCTTATCAAACACTTGCTGAATTCCTCGAGTACTGCTTAACTTTAGGCACTAATGGAACTTCAGTTTCTGCAGCTTGTCCTTCTGTAACTGCCAGCACCTGGAATATGTGTCCTTCAGGTGCTTTCTCAATTTGCACTATGTGAGATAGAGCTCCCAATCGATGCAGACCTTGAAGTTTTGGAAATTTGACAGGTTTACAGGTTTTAGTGTTTCCCGTCACTCCATGCAGTGTAATCATCCTGCCGTTGTGCGCAAATTTCATCATCTTGCGCTTCCAATGCACCCACATTGGACTGTGGCTTTCCAACCAATCTTCTCCCAATATCATGTCGTAGCACCCCAATGGTAGAATTTTAACATCTTGGACAAATGTGTGTCCCTGACTGCCCCACTCCAGACCAGGAACATACTCAGAACACTGCATCTTATCACCATTAGCAATACATAAGTGGAAGGCAGCAGTGACTTGCGAGAGCATTGTAACTTGTCCACCAAATCAGCATTTATAAATGACATGACACTACCAGAATCAATAAGAATAAGCAAATGATGCTTTCCCACAGTACCATGTAACTGGAACGAGCGCCTTCGAGTTGATCCAGCAGTGGCAACATTTCCAAAACCATAATGGGGTCTTTATCAGAATCTGAAGAATCATCTTCTTGTTCTGGAGACTGCTGTATCTGTAACACTTCAAGGAGTTCTTCTATAATATGTAGAGGCACTTGAGCTGGACATTTGTGTGTTCTGCTATACTTTTCACCACAGGTAAAACAGAGCCCCATTTTCCGGCGATAATCTTTCAATGCTTCAAGCTTGTCATCATGTTTGGGAATCTCGTTCTTCTTGCCATCACGCTTGTCATCACTGATTCTAGAAGACCACTTGTTTCTGCCATTCTCTTTATAATCAAATTTAGAGAATGGTCTCTTCTTACTTGGAGCAGCATCTTCTTCCTGCATGAGAGCCAACAAATGCGCAGTTTCCAAGTCTTGTGGACGATGTAACCAAATAGCAGAGCGAATGTCTTCCCGTAACCCCGCTAGAAATTCATCTACAAAGTGTCCCTCATCTAAATGTGGATTATAAAGCAGCAACTGATGTCTAAGTTTTGAAAATTTCTCCCATACTCTGAAACAGTACCAGTTTGCCTGAGGACTCTCATTTGGTGTCTATAGCTAGCTTGTTTATTTTTCCCAAAGTAATCATGAACTAGACTACACATCTCAGTCCAACTTTCTACTCTACCCTTAGCTTCTACTCCTTGAAACCAGAGAGCCGCATTTCCTTGGAATCCGAGAACAGCATAGCGAGTGCGTAAGCATGGCTGCACTCGAAAACCTCAAAATACGTCTCGCACTGCTGTTACCACAGTTTGGATTCTCGCCATCAAATTTAGGGAACTCAATTTTAGGAGCCGGAGCACGCACTCCACCCTCATCCCTCTCATCATGATGAACACGAGTATTAAGCGGACCCAAGTGCGTCAAAGGAATCACATGTGCCCGGGGCTGGCAACGAGATCCCAAGGATACCCGGAGCGTTACCCCGGAGAACGTTTGGAGCGCGGTGGTCCTGAGACCCATGTACTTATACTCCGAGCGGTGGACGCGCCCCTGCCGCAGGTGTTGTCGCTGGTCTCGCAGCCGCAGTCGATGTTCCCGAATTCGGTGGCGGAGTTGGTGGCGCGTGCGGACTCGGCGGTGCCGAACCCGTTCGCTGCTCGAGAATCGCAGCCTGAGCTTCAATCGCCTCGGTCCTGGATTGGATTGCGATGAGCGCTTCCTTGGTCTCGATCTGGCTGGCCTTGAGGTCGTTGAAGCCATCCATCAGCTGCTTCATCATGTCCGTCAGTGCCTGGTTTTGCTCGACGACGCCCGCCATGGATTCAGTAACGCTCGCGCGGAATTGCGCCTGAGCCGGATCTGTCGCTGCCTTGTGCGGTGCCAGCGTGCCTTGCCCCTGATCTCTAGATCGACGCAGAATTCAACCAGCCGTGGGTGTTCCGAAGAACTTTGCGCGATTCAAAATTGAATCGCACCCGATCGACTAGGAGAAATCGAATTTCTCGTGAAATTTCTGCCCGGTCTCGAGATATAACCTCGGCTCTGATACCAAAATTGTCACGAACTCGATAATTGGATACAATTGAAAGGGGATTCGGGAGGGAATTGGAGGTTCGAGAAGAGATGGCAGCACAGGTTCTAGATATTCAGATAAGAGAGGAGAGGTTCAGAGTTTGCGTACAACGATGATCAACCTCGGCCACACGGCACGACGAGTATAAGTAGTGGCTCTCTGCTTTGCTTACACGGCCCATGGCCAACAACGGGACGCAGCCCAGTAGTGCAATGGGTTAGGCCCAATAGGATCTAACAACGAGTGGGCAGGAATCGACGCCTACTGGTACTGGGACTGGTGCTGGTGGTGGGCACAAGTAGCAGCGGGGTGGAGGAGGTGGGTGGTGTGGTGGCAGAGGTGGATGTGGATGCGGTGGTGGTGGCCGTGATCGAGACGGAGGTGGAGCCGGTGGTGGTGGTGGGGGTGTGAAGGGTGCGGCGGATCCATGGCGTCCGCTCTGTTGCCCGAGCGCGACGTTCTGTCTGTGACTGCCGCGCTGCTGCCCAAGATTTGTAGGGTTCAGGACTCAACAGTCGGTACTTTTTTTAAGAACCAAGAGCGTTTCCTCTTAATATTATAGCAGGCTACACTCAAGCTGATTACAGGAATAGAAAACGCTAAACATGTTTTTGATCTCTGCTAAAATAAGCTCAATAGCAGTACGGTTCAAGACTTTGATCTTCAGAAGGTCGATGAAAAAAAAGAGAGAGAACTTGAGAATCAGTCTCCATGATGACTCGATCAAAGCCCTGGCTGTGGGCAAAGTTCAGTCCATCTCTGAGTGCATGGGCTCCGCTGTGGAGAGATCGCAGGATACCAAAAATTACAGCCACCAATAAAAGTTCCATTAGGATTCCTGCACGACACCCCTGTTTGCACCCTGCATAAGAACAACACCAAAGGCTCACCACGAGGGGAAGTTTCCATGCATTTTCATTTTGGGGAATTTGATTTTTTGCCCCACTTTACTTTGGAACACTCCGATTTGCCCCGGTTTACTTTTACCTCTCTTATTTGCCACAGATTACTTTGGTAAGTTTCTTATTTGCCCCCTGACAGATCAGGCCCACAGACAATTACCAAAATACCCCCTTTTCTTTACCTGGATCGATCGAGTCGAGTAGCATCTGTTCGTCTCTCACCTCGTCTCTGCCCTTGAACGAATAGAGCTCCCGGCCCGGTCCCGTACGCACCAAGCAGAGGAACCAAGCGGCGGTGGCGGCAAGCCCACGGCGGCCGGCGCGGAGGTCGACGGTGGGACTCTGGGTAATACGGCGACATCTCCCCGCGACGCTAGGTACGAGCTCCTTTCTCAGGGCAGCAGCAACCCCCACGGCTGAGAGCTAGGGTTTAGGATTGAGGCGCTCCCGCCGTCTGCGACGAGCTGTCTTGGTGCTAATCCCTTGTCTTGCTTCGTGAAAGGGCATGGCGCCCCCATGTGTGGTTTTGGTAATTAATGACAATTCCTATGGACTAATGGTTGCATTGAGTTGTACTTGTAGTGTTTGTCCATAGACCATGCTTGAACTCCATATGTTGGATTCAAGGTTGATGCCATGAATATATTGATATAATGAAGTATTTGGCATCAAGATCATCGAGTTGAGCATATTGCAAGTATGTCTTGAAGAAAAGAATTATGTGATCATTCATGGTTATCTTCAAGACATCATCTATTGAAAAGAGAAGAAAAGATACAAGGTTGATCAAGTATTGATCAACACACAAAGGTACAAGATGTACCAAGTGGGATCATGTATCTCTTGGTATGGTAAGCAATTGTCCATATAGCTTTGTGAACTAACCCATGATATGTGTGTAGCATTTCTATGTGTGGTTAGGTATCTTTCTATGGGCTTGCATCAAATAAAGATTTCATATGGCCCATGATCGATGACATCAAGTGGTGATCGTCATCAATGTTGAGAAGCGCAAGTTCAAGAGGCATCTCGAAGAAATCCTAGGCTTGAAGCTTGCCACCCATTTAGAGATAATGTTCATGTGAAGATGTGCCTAAGAGAGGCTCTCCCATAGTGGAGTATGGGGAGCAATGTTTGAGTCTTCACCAAGCGAAGCGCAATCAAGAAAGGTGGTCCACTTGAAGAGATCAAGATCGACGTCATCTAGCTCAAGTGGAATGTGCAAGGCAAAGGTATGATAGGGTTTCTATTTTACCGGTCTCGTGGTACTAGCTGGGAGACCGGGTTATAGGATAGATACCGTACTATCAAGAGGGGTTCTCGATTGAGCTTTAGCGTATAAGTTGGAGAGAGCCCAAACCTTTGCATACTTGCCTTCATCATCTTTCTTGGTTCTTATTTGGATTTTCTCCTTGTTGGGTTTTGGTGCTTGTTGTGATCTTCATGACAAGCCCAAGTTCTCCGAAAACGGATTTCGTATGGAAAACTTGTTGCGTTTTCAGGTTGGAAATATTATCGGTCCACCTTCGAGATAGGGTCCACACCTTCCCATGTGTGGTATCCCCTCTATATTTGTGACCCTTAATATTTCCACTTTTTGTAGGAATGCTCTTGTCGCTACCTTTCCAACCTCGTTGGTTTCATCTCGTTTGGAGCTTCCTTGCAAAAGTTATTGCGGTTCTCTTTTTCTGGTTCTGTAGTTTCTTCTTAGGCCGGTAGTACCGACCCTCGCCCGGTACTACCGGGTGACCCCTTGCGGAACTACCGTGGCCAGTACCGGGCCCAGTACCGCATCTCCGGATGGCTCTCTGCCTCTCGAAGTTTTCACCCGGTAGTTGCCCCGGTAGTGGCGCGGTACTACCGGGAAGGGAGCACTACCGGGCCAAGTGGTCCGGTACTACCGTTGCGCGCCGAGTCAGGGTGCGCTGACTGGTCTTCGTTCTTCCTCGAGTCAACGCGGCTCGGTACTACCGGGATCGGCCCGGTACTACCGCTGCGGCCTTTTTCGTCTGCAACGGGCAGATTTTTGAGAGGACCTTTTTAAGGGGGTTTCTTCCCCAACGGTTCTCTCACCCCTTGAGCTAGCTTTCCCCTCTCTCTCCTCCATTGTTGACCTTTGGAAAAGCTTGCCTTCCTCTCAATCCCTCCCATGATTCTTGCATATCTTTGAGGGAATTTGAGAGGAGATCTAGATCTACATATTCATCCAATCCATTCCTTCTCTACGTGAGGGGAACCTAGTAGATCGCGATCTTAAAGTTCCATTTGTTGAGTTCTTCCTTGTTCTTCCTCTCTTCTCCCCCCACAAGCATTAGTTGCTTTTGGTGGGATTTGGGAGTGAAGGATTTGACCACTTCTAGTGGTCTTGCCTTCTTGCATCGGTTGCATCGGTTTGAGTTCTCCACGATGATACGTGGAAATCGAAGTTGAGAAGCTTGTTAATCTTGGGTACTTGGGGTGCCCTAGAGCTTGTCCTCTTGGGTACTTGGAGTGCCCTAGACGGTCCTTGTTGATCTCGAAGTTTTGGTGGCTCGCGGGATAGTTGGAAGCCTCCAATTAAGTTGTGGAGTCGCGCCCCAACCTTGTGATTCTTGTGGCTTTGGGAGCCGCGGGAATTCGGTGAGAGCCTCCAATTAAGTTGTGGAGTGTGCCTCATCCTTGTACGGGTTCGGTGACCACCCTCAAGTGTCCCATAGTGGTTCGTGGCACTCCGCATTGGTGGAGGCAGGAAGGAGATTACGGTGTGCCATTTGACGGCTATTCGGGGATCACTTTGTGACTCCGCACCGCTCCAACAGAGACGTAGCTTCCATTGGGAAGTGAACTTCGGGATAAATTATCGTCTCCAAGTGCCTCGGTATTTCTATACCCGAGCTTCTTACTTATGCTATTTACTTTGTGATAGCCATCGAGCTTGAAGTAATATATCTTGCTATCACATATTTGCTTATCTTGTTTAGCATAAGTTGTTGGTGCACATAGGTTAACCTAGCTTGTTTAGGTTTCGTGCTTGATAAATTAAACGCTAGTTTTATTCCGCATTTATTCAAGCCTAAACCGCAAAGAATTTTAATCGCCTATTCACCCCCCCCCCTCTAGGCGACATCCGTGTCCTTTCACTTCGTTTCTTTGCTCTTCCTGCTCCTGCTAACCATCCGTCATTTTTGATTTGGATGCAGAAGATGGATTTTGGATGGATTTCTATGGTTAATTGTTCGTGATGGCTGAAGTGGATGGAAGTGATGGCCCGGGTCCCGTCGAGCCTGTCGCTGCAGTACCGCGAAGGTGAAGAATTTTCTTTGACCATTGTAGTGTATAAGCTTTAATTGTTAAAACTAACCCAAAGTTTCCAAACTTTGCTCTGAGTAGGGATCCGTGTGTGTATACGGTAACCGTTAGAGTAGCATCTTATGTGGCAATATTCGAAGATGGTAGGCAGGAAGCGGTGGAAAAACACGATGTTGTGTTTCAAATTGATATTGCAGGCGGGCTCACATTTGATAAGTTTCAACAAATATTGGCGAAACATATCCAAATTGGGCCAGGCCAGGTGGTGCAGCTATCTGCACTTGACAAGAATTTTATGACTCTTGAACCAATTAACTATGGTGAAGAGCTTATAATGCATTTTATTGGGGCTCATAGAGACTTTGAGAACAAAGTTTCATTTATGTTAGGTGACATGGTTACCTTGGCTCCCAAAAAGCCACCCGCTCCCAAAAAGCCTCGAGCTCCAAAAAAGCCACCCGCTCCCAAAAAGCCTCGAGCTCCCAAAAGGCCACCCGCTCCCAAAAAACCAGCAGCCCCCAAAAAGCCACCAGCCCACGAGACAAGTACTACCGAAGCAGCTCCAAATTCTCTAGATTGCAGTGCCACCTCATCGGTTGTCGCGGATAATGTCTCATTGTCTGCTTATGAGATGGGGCAAACAATGGGTAGTCAATACCGTGTTGATGATGAAGAATTCTCTTCCATTGAAGATGAGATGCAACCCACTGTGCACTTAGAAACTGGTTGTCAAGTGAATGACAACAATGATATGTCTGTGTCATCTATGGTGGTTGGTGTAGAATCACCTATTAATTGGAGCCTCATTGTGATAGCTCCTCCTGAAGAAGATGATGCTGATGTTCCCATATCTGAAGAAAATCTGTGCAATGTGCTTGGTATCGAGGATGATGTTGAGCTTCCTGAACCACCTCCTTCTCCACCCGGTGAAGGCGTGTACATGACAGACGAAGAGGACAAACAACTCTTGGTTGAGGCTGCCATACCCGTTGATGATAGTGTACCCGTCGAGGAGGAGATTTTATATGACAAAGAGAATCCTTCTATGTACGTTGGAGCATTGTTTCCTTTAATGGGAGATTTTAGGATGGCTATTAAACAATATGGTATTAAAAGAGAAATTGAAATTTGGGCTTCTAAAAGTGACAAAACAAGATATCTTGGGCAATGCATGGCAGAAGGTTGTCCATGGAAGATAACAGCTCGTTTGCGGGCTGATGGGAAGACAACAAGGGTGAAATGTTTTACTGACATTTATCTTATTGTAGACTTTTTTTTTGTTATGTTATTCATATCTTGTGTGTCATACTTCCTTTTTTGATGGGCTTCATTTCTTTATACAGGTTAACAAGATATCTTTGAAACACAAGTGCTCATCTACCAGTAGGGTCACAAGCATCATGGCAACTCAAGGATGGATAGCTAGCAAGTCAATTAGCATACTTCAGAGTGAGCCTACCATTGGATGTAAATAGTTGCAAGGGAAGCTGGAAGAAAAATATGGCTTGGCACTTGAATATCGAAATGTGTGGAAGGGCAAAGATAGAGCAGAGAGGGAGATTTATGGTAGTATGAAGCAAAGTTTTTAGCGTTTGTTTAACTTCAAAGTGGAAGTTGAGTTGAGATCCCCAGGCAGCATTGTAGAGGTGGATGTGAAGAAAGTGAATGGTAAAATTCATTTTAACCGATTCTTTATGGCTCTTAAGCCTTGCATTGATGGCTTTCTAGCTGGTTGTAGGCCTTATCTTAGCATAGACTCAACTGCCCTCAATGGTCGGTGGAGAGGCTTGCTTCTTGCACAGCATTAGATGGTCACAATTGGATGTTTCCTGAAGCAATTGCATTTATTGATTCTGAAACTGAAGATAATTGGACATGGTTCATGTCACAGCTGAACAAAGCATTAGGCCCGGTTTCTCCTCTAGCTATATGTACAGATGCACGTAAAGGCTTGAAAAATGCTGTCAAAAAAGTTTTTCCTGCTGCTGAGCAAAGAGAGTGTTTTAGGCATTTGATGGGTAACTTTGCTAAGAAATTCAAGGGTGACATTTTTAGCAGAATGTGGCCAGCTGCAAGGGCCTACAGGCCACAGGTTTTTAACTATCACATGAACAAAGTGATAGCATAATCGCCAGAAGTTGATGCATATCTGAAAATGTACCACAACTTGAAATGGATGAGATGCATGTTTGACCCTTCTATTAAATGTGATTACATCAACAACAACCTTGCTGAGTCTTTCAATGCATGGATTAAGGATTATAAAGACTTGACGGTTGATGAGCTTGCCGACACGGCACGAGAGTTGACGATGAAACTTTTTCACAAAAGGAAAAGAATCGGGCTGAAGTTGTGTGGAAGGATGATTCCTGCTGTCATTCAACAGATTTTCAATAGGACTAGGGGTCTTCATCATTTGAAAGTTGGGAAATCTGGGAATGGGAGTTGTGAAGTGAAGGACATAAGTAAATATAATTTGAGGCATGTTATGAAGATAGACAAAAAAGAATGTACATGCTTGGAGTGGCAGCACACTGGAAAGCCTTGTGACCATGCACTCGTATTCTTGCTAGAGAGAAGGAACCCCGTTTGGGAAGACTATGTTGATGATTATTTCTCACTGGAAAAGTTTAGGGCAGCTTATGCCAGAGAGATTGAGCCAATGACAGATAGGTCTCAATGGCCACATGTTGAGATGGAATTTGACATGCAAGCTCCAATTGACAAGCCAAGATCTAGTGGCAGGCCTAGAAAGAATAGATTTAAGGGATTTCTCGAAGGTGGAGATGGTGGACCTAAGAAGAAGGAAGAGCCTAAACGCTTGGGCAGCAAAAACAGGTGCAAAATATGGCCAAAAAATTTAAATTTGAAAACAATCATGTAATTCAAGTCCATGTATATAAGAAATCTGGGAAAGTTTCAATTAATTTGGTTGAATTGTTTGAGGGAAACGTCCATCTGAATGTTCAATTTTAAATTTTGGCCGAAAATTCAAAGTTGCCAGAAATTTTTGAAAAAAATCATGTAATTCAAGTCCATGTATATAAGAAATCTGGGAAAGTTTCAATAAATTTGGTTGACTGGTTTGAAAGAAACGTGCATTCGAATATTATTCACTTATGGGCACATACTGCTGTACGGCAGAGCTGGGAGGTACCACGCGGGGTGCTCTGCGGATGTACCCTTACCACGCAGGCAGCGAGGCGGAGCTGCACGCCGCGCGGCGGCCAGCTCTTAGCGCTGGTGGTGCAGTGGCGACTGGCGAGCGGCCGGAAGCAACAGCGAGCTTGTGTTCTTGAGCTTGTGTTCTTTCGTCTGGGAGGCAAACAGGGGATTTTTCCTTTTGATCCGGGTGTCTCCAAATGGCAGGGGTATATTTGTCTTCTGTTTGTTTCCAATTCCCTCAAAAGAAAAGATACTAATAGAAAAGGGCAAATAAGAAACTAACCAAAGTAAAGTGGGGCAAATAGGAGAGGTAAAAATAAAGTGGGGCAAATCGGAGTGTTCCAAAGTAAAGTGGGGCAAAAAATCAAATTCCCCTTTCATTTTTGGTTGTAGAACTCACCAAGCTCTCAGATTTTGCAAGCTGCATCACGTCGTAGGGCGCGTTGGTAGTATGCAGCTCCTCTTGCGCCCCACCAGACTAGGTTGCGTAGTACAGGTCCGACTAATGCAGACTCTGGGCCATGTTATGCATGTCGTGCGGTTGCTCGATGGTCTTTTCCTTGCACGAGCAGAAAAACGAGAGCTACATGTTTGGTTGCCTGCAAAGTTATAGTTCGGCTATGGTTGATGACGTGGGCCTACCTTTTCGGGTGCCCCACTGTAAGGATACCTGGTGCACGTACATGGAGCAAGATATACACGAAGACCCATTAAAGGATCAAGTCCGAGGCCCATAAGGAGGAGTATGCTCCAAGTCAAGCGTAGATAGGGTCGGTTTTGACTAACCTTACTTGTAAACCAAGTCGGTTGTTGATCCCCGAGACCCAGCCTCCTATATAAAGGCTGGGAGGGGCGCCGACCGGGACACGCAATACCCTAGCCATCAGAACCTTGGTGAGATTGACATCTCGCCGAGTCCCCTTGTAACACTATTGTTCACCTCCATCAATAATCAGACAAGCAGGACGTAGGGGTGTTACCTCCACACGAGGGCCCTGAACCAGGGTAAACCTTGCTTGTCAGCCATAGTCATCGCCAGCGTTACCAATCTCCTTCCTGATCTCAACCCTAGGTGCCTAGCCATGGGATTTGACGAGTTAGCACCTCGTCAATTGGCGCCGTCTGTGGGAACGAGTGGCGCTGGATCCACGGTTTCATCGGCTCCATCCGCATCAGCAACCGGCAGCCCACCGGTGACCATCACATGACCAATTCGTTTTGGCTCCTTCGATTACGACCCGCACTCGCCGGAACCACAACCGGCAAAATCGGATCTGCAATCAGGTGAGAACGTACCCTTTGGTCCTTCAAACATTACTGCTAACCAATCAGGAACGTTCGGCGCGGTGGACTCGCGTCAATCCTTGACACCTGCATCACCATCGACTGGATCTGCACCAATGGCTGCATCAGCACCCGCAAAATCGGCGACTTCGCTTGCATTAACTCTGCCGCGATCGCCGACGCTCTCCGAGATGATGTCATTGATGGCCACACCTGCATCAACTCCGGTGCCATCGGCCACACCCTCAGAGATGGCATCTCTGATGGCCACGCCACCCGCCACACCAACATCGGCACCCGCGTCTCCATCGACTGCATACTACGCACCTTCATCAGAGAAGGAAACTGCATCAGACGACGATGCGATGGATGTCGAGTTCGTCCACATCGACAACGACTGCGGGCGCAGCGCCATGATCGACTGCTACTTCAACACCGCCGCTGCCTTCCTCAACAATCGCAGCAACGGCGAAAAAGGCGAAATTTCGCGTGGAGCTCCCCGCCAGATCTGCATGGTGCAGATCGAGAACCAGGATGGCCGAGCACCCGAATCGTCCATGAGTGGAGCAAGTCTCCCCGACGTCAGGAACTATCTGATGACAGACACCATGCCAGTCGGCAGCACGGTCGTCATCACTAAGGAGCAGGCGATCAAAGCAATCAAAGCCATACATGACTGTACCATGATACCCGAGGACTCGACACCCGAAGAACTCGCGGCGCATAAATACATCTTCTGGCAGGAGAACTTGAGGCTGAAGAACCTGCAGGCAACCCTCGACCAGCGAAGGAAGGCTGCTAGCGCGTCGAGTGCATGACGTGCCGCGTTGTCAGGTGTCCACTCCTATGGAAGGATGCAACACTCGTGATCTAGGCTGGCACAGCTGACAGAAAGAGAGAGGGTGGCGCTGACCCGCAATCTCAGCGTGTCGTTCATGACACATGACGAAGACGGGATCCCCATCCCCAAAATAGCTCAGGGAGCCCTCATGTCGGTGACCACGTACCTGAAAGCAATACAACCCCCGGATAATGACCCGAACGCAGCCCTGCATCGCCAGCAAATCAGGTCGCTCCACATGGCGGGCGGAGCCCTGGCCACAGTCGACGAGCGCCCCGAAGGAAGCAGGCCCCGTCGTGAGGCCAGCCCACGACGAGAGTTACAAGCAAGAGAAAACTGCGGCCACGCAGTCGCCACTCATGAGGACCGAGACCGGTCAAGACGCGATCGACGTGGAACTCAACAACACGAGGCGAGTGGCGATCGCCATGATGTCATGACACAACATCGAGTCAGCAGGGGCAGAAGCAGAAGATCCACGCGATCTCGAAGCAGCGACTCATACTCAGATGAGGCATGGGACCTTGCGGGGCGCTATGCTTTACTCGACGCATCCGCGAGACAAAGATGCCCAAAAGATTCAGGCTCACATCCGAAACACCCAAGTTCGACGGCAGGCAGGAACCGTCGTCCTGGTTGGAGGATTACAGGACAGCAGTCTCCTGTCAGCGAGGCTCGACGACGACCGCAATGCAGTATATCCAGCTCATGCTGTCAGGAACTGCGCGGGACTGGCTGAAAACCCTACCCGAAAACTCATACGACTCCTGGGAACGTTTCCAGGAGGACTTCATCAAAAACTTACTCGCAACATGCGAACGACCGGCGACGTTCGCAGAGTTGCAAGCCTGTAGGCAGTGATCAGACGAGCCGCTGCGAGAATACATCAGACGATGGACGACGATGCGCAACTTTGTGGGTGTGGTATCAGAAGACAGGGCAATCGACGCGTTCATAGCAGGAGCCGCCAGGCATGACTTCTGGGAAGCATTAGGACGCCAAAAACCAAAGTCCATAGCACAACTCAAGAAAATCGCCAATGAATGGGCGTATGGAGAAGACTTGGTGCAGGAACACCACGAGTCACCACGCGGTAACAGCAACCACGACAGTTGGAGCCGAAGGGATGGCCGTGGCAGTGATAGAAGACACAAACGCAAATCCCACCACTATGATGACCCAGACAGAGTCGAACTTGTGGCGGCTGGCTACGTCGACACTCGCGACAATCGCAGCCGCAGTGCAGGCCGTCAGGATGATCGCGGCAGGGGCCGACAGGATGATCATCGTGACTACGGGGCGCGCAGAGACGGGTACCGCAAGCCAGAATGGCGCAAGCGTCGTGATGACTCACCCAAAGGCTCGGGTGACCAGGAGCTAGACGAGGAATGCAGGTTCCACATGTTCAAAGGCCAAGATGGCAAGCTTCACTCCAGCCACCTGGTAAAGGACTGCGGAAAATTCACCAGGTTAACAAACGCCTACAAAACAGCTCAAGGCACAACAGCAAAAGGAGGTCCCCTGCACCACCGCCTCCTCCTCCCACTCCACCAACAGGTCAAAACGCGCACATGGCAGGCGCAGTACACCACCAAGCTCGCCTAGAAGCCCCAGCAGACTCGGCAGACCGGTACCCTGAGGCTCGTGGACAGATGAACATGATCCAGAAGGGACAACCAACCAACAGGGAGCAGAAGCTAATCACTCGACAAGTCAATATGGCTGTCATGGCGCCTCTGGCGGTACCCGAATACCTAAAGGGGTCAGAAACAAGCATAACGTTCTCTCGCGATGATCACCCCCCGGCCGTGGTGCGACCAGGGCACGCTGCCCTGGTACTCGACGCCCAGATTGGGGGCTACGCCATGACCAAAGTCTTCATGGATGGAGGGAGCGGAATCAACATCATATTTGCAGACACGCTCCGCAAGATGAATCAATCAGTCGAGAACCTCCCAAAATCCGACACCACTTTCCATGGCATAGTCCCAGGCAAAGCAGTCTTGCCTCTCGGGACATTACAGCTCCCGGTCGTTTTCGGTGAGCCAGGCAACTTTCGATCGGAGAAGATCGACTTCGAGGTCGTCGATTGGAAATCACAATATCACGTGATCCTTGGGCGCCCGACATTCGCTCGGTTCATGGCGATCCCGCACTACGCCTACCTGATGATAAAAATGTCGGGACCCAAAGGAATCATCACCGTGAAGGGCAACTTCCAGCGCTCTGACAGCTGTGACAGAGAATTCAACAAAATATCCGAGCTGTTCGGGATGCAAGAGCAACTCCAGGAAATCTCCCTCACCAACGATCACACAATATTCCCTCAAACGAAGAAGCCGGCACCTGACGCCGCTTTCAGCGCAACAAACGACACAAGATCACACCAGGTCCACCCGACGGACCCGGCAAAGACGGTCAACGTGTCATCAAGCTTAAACTCCGCATAGGAAGGCGCGCTCGTCGAATTCCTCCGTGAGAACTGGGATATCTTCGCCTGGTGTCAGCTGACATGCCAGGTATTCCCAGGGAATTCGCCGAGCACTCTCTCCAACTCTTTCCTGATGCTAGACCTGTGAAGCAAACAATGCGCCGGTTCTGTGAACCGAAACGCGCAGCTATTGGAGAAGAAGTCGATAGACTCCTCGATGCAAAATTTATTCGGGAGATCAAGAAATCAGACTGGGTCGCCAACCCTGTCCTGGTGCCAAAGAAGAACTCGGAGATACTGTGCATGTGCGTCGATTTCACCTCCCTCAACAAATGTTGTCCCAAGGACCACTTCCCTTGCCGCGTATCGACCAGATCATCGATTCAATGGCAGGATGCGAGCGCCTATCCTTTCTGGATGCCTACTCGGGCTACAACCAGATAAGGATGAGAGAAGAAGATGAACACAAGACTGCCTTCATCACCCCTTACGGCGTCTACTGCTACACAACTATGCCCTTCGGGCTCAAGAACGCGGGTGCTACGTACCAGCGTATGATACAAAACTGTCTCAGGAAACAAATCGGATGCAACGTTCAGGTCTACATCGACGACATCGTCATCAAAACAAAAAAGGAGTCGACACTCCTCGACGACCTGCGCGAAACTTTCGTCAACCTGAAACACTACAAGATCAAGCTCAATCCCAAGAAGTGTGTCTTTGGTGTGCCAGCCAGACAACTCCTGGATTACCTTGTTTCGGCCCGGGGCATCGAGGCAGACCCAGAGAAGCTGCAAGCCATCCTTACCATGCCGCCACCAACCAAGCTTCGAGAGATCCAAAAACTGGCCGGTCGAGTCGCGGCACTCAGCCGCTTCATCAGCAAGTTAGGTGAAAAGGCGCTCCCGTTCTACCAGCTGATGAAGAAATCAGACAAATTCGAGTGGACACCTGAAGCACAAGAAGCCTTTGATGATCTCAAGCGTGTACTGACAAGCCCTCCGATCCTGGTGGCACCTCAGGAGCGCGAGCCTTTGTTCTTATACGTTTCTGCAACTAATCGGGTGGTGAGCACAGTACTTGTGGTCGAGCGCATGGAAGATGGACATCCTCATGGCATACAGAGACCCGTCTATTACCTTAGCGAGGTCCTCTCAGTATCAAAACAATGGTACCCGCACTATCAGAAGCTAGCCTACGCTGTGTTCATGTCATCACGAAAGGTGGCACACTACTTTGCCAAGCACCCTATAACCGTCGTCAGCTCGGCGGCGATGCGAGACATCCTCACAAACCCCGATGCAACCGGGCGAATCGCCAAGTGGGTCATCGAGTTGGGACCTCGAGACATTCGATATGAGCACCCGAAAGCAATCAAGGCACAAGTTCTTCCTGACTTCACCACTGAGTGGATCGAAGCCCAGTTACCCGACGTTCCAGATTTGTCCAACTCTTGGACAATGTACTTTGACGGGTCCAAAAAGCATGAAGGCGCAGGCGCATGCGTCATACTCATATCACCAAAAGGCGACAAGCTCCGCTACGTCCTACAAATGGACTTCCCCACACCCTCAAACAACGAGTCAGAGTACGAAGCCTTGCTGCACGGCATGCGGATGGCAAAGGCATGCGGCTACACCCGACTCATGATCTACGGCGACTCGAACCTGGTGGTGCAACAAACTATCAAGGCCTGCGACGCTACAGCAGACAACATGATCGCCTACCGCGACCTATATAACATCATGGAGGGCGACTTCGATGGGTGCGAGTTGCGCCATATTGGGCGCGAAAGCAATGAAGAGGCAGACATGGTCGCCAATATCGGTTCTACAAAGGCACAAGTACCACCCGGCGTCTTCCTCAAGAAAATCGAGCATCGATCTATCAAAACAAAGCAAAAGGCGGAGCCGAAAACTTCGACTGCCCCAGCAGCAGCCCAGAATGCTGCACCCAGCGTCACAGATCCACCAGTCGAGGTCTTCCTCATCGAGCCAACATGGACGCATCGATTCCTGGCGTACTTAAAGAACGGCGAGCTACCAGAAGATGCAATAGAAGCATGACGGGTCGCCAGACGCGCAAAAGCATACACCACCATCAACAGTGAACTGTACAAGCGCAGCATCTCGGGGATCCTCCAGAGGTGTATAGCACACGAAGATGGCGAGGCCATCCTTCGAGACATACACGCAGGGACCTGCGGACATCATGCAAGCAGTCGAGCTCTCGCTGCCAAAGCCTTCCGAGCTGGGTTCTATTGGCCCACGGCACTCAGGGACGTGGAAGACATCGTCAGGAAGTGCATCGGCTGTCAGAAATTTGCAACCAAGCCACATGCACCGACATCAGAACTAAAGACAATCCCGTTGGCGTGGCCTTTCGCCCAATGGGGACTCGACATGGTTGGGCCACTCAGGAAATCCTCTCGTGGAGGACACACTCACCTCCTGGTGGCAGTCGACAAGTTCACCAAGTGGATCGAAGCAGTCCCCATCACAAGCTCGACTGCCTCTACAGCGGTCAATTTTATCAAGTCAATCATATACCGCTTTGGGGTCCCTCATAGCATCATTACTGACAACGGCACCAACTTCACGGCGGAGGAGTTCCAGGACTTCTGCAAGGACCAAGGAATCAAACTCAACTACGCATCGGTGGCGCACCCGCAGTCAAACTGCTAGGTAGAGAAGGCAAACGGACTCGTGTGCAACAGGCTCAAGAAGCGACTCTTGGTCCCGCTCAAGCGAGCAGCAGGCGCATGGGTCGAAGAACTACCGTCTGTCCTATGGAGCCTCCATACAACTCCAAACAGGTCGACTCAGTACACACCCTTCTTCATGGTGTACGGTCCAGAAACAGTCCTGCCGTTCGACCTTCGATTCGACGCACCCAGGGTCATCACATACGAGGAAGATGAGGCAGATAAGGCACTCGAAGATGACGTCGACAGACAAAGCCCGTGACATCGCCCTCGCCCGTACATCCGTCTATCAACAAAGCCTCCGCAACTATCATAATCGTCGACTGCGCACTCGGTCCTTCATGGTTGGAGACCTGGTCCTTCCCTGAAACAGAAGAAGGTGTACAAACTTGCCTTTCCATGGGAGGGACCATTCATCGTCACTGAGGTCATCGACGATGGAGCTTATCGACTGAAGCATGCGAAGACGGGAGAACCCTCCCACAATCCATGGAACGTTGCGCAGCTGCGCCGTTTCTATGCTTAGACTGCTCAGTCATCAAATGTAATAAGCGATATGTCGGATAGCTGTAGGTTTCAGACGCGCCCTTTTCCTTACCAGGGTACCTAAGGGGACTGGAAGGTTTTTAATGAGGCGACCTGCAGCTTAACTCACAAAGAGTGGAATAAAATCATGGTTCCCCTCGTTCATTCTTTGTTTCTCTGCATAATACACAATGCAAACTCCGACCACACCCGAACACTCGGGGGCTACATCGTGCCATAAAGCAACGTACCTTAGTTACACTCGAAGACTCGGGGGCTAAGGCGCCGAAAATTTCAAAAATGCACACAAAAACAATCGCACCCGATGGCTCGGGGGCTGCGCCAAATAAATTAATTCAAAACAAGACAAATTCAGCCACACCCGAAGGCTCGGGGGCTGCGTCAGGTCACAAATTTAAAGTAATCGTCCGAATGCCTGGGTGCTCACCTCCGCTCAAATAAGGAAATTTCCTTCATATATACATACTGCAGCAACGCAGCAAAAATATCCATACATTACAACTTTACAAAACACACTGGCTATTCTTCTTTCGGCGCCACCCAATTCTTCTCTTCCTCCAAAACCTTGTGAACTATAACAAGGGCGTCAACGCGAGTCGCTTGGTAGTGTTCGAGCATTGGCACAGGACCGCCACCGGGCACAGGCGGTGGCCCTGCGACAACCCTTTTGAAGTTGAAATTTGGGAAGTACGAGCGGACAAAGCCGAGTGCAAGGTTGGCCCCACCAATAAGCTGCTCTCAAACAAATTTCTTGATGGCTTTGCCTTGGCAAAACTTCGCCAACAGCACGGCCAGACCTTGCGGCTGCTCGTTCATCGGAAACAAGGCTTTGTGGACCCGTGACAATGCCAACCTGCAAGTTTTCATATAAATGGCAGTGTGCCAAGCACGGTCCAAGAGCTTCGCCAGCACATGACCCCTCGCCCTATCTGACCAGAAGGGATGGGACGAGTAACGCGAGTCTCTGGCATATGCGTCCAGCCTGCCACGCAGACGCAATGCTTCGGCTGGCTCGTCAAAACAAGCGCCTACGCACAACACAACTTAATTATCCAAAGACCCGAAAGACTTGTCAAGTTGACTCGAAAGTACTTACATTCGAGTTGCAGATTCACTCTCTCCAGTTCGGCAAGCAAAAACGTTTCACGCTCAGTGGCCGGAGATGGCTTCGACTTCAGTGCAACCAACTCGTCTTGAACGGCCTTCAGATCTACCTCCAGCTGCACGATTCAAGTCGTCATCCATGATATAAGTTTCTCATCGTTCTTGCTGCGAGGGGCAGACCGAGGCGGTGCATTCGTCAAAGGAGAAGCATCAGGCACGCTAGCCATACCGGGCTGTTCAAAAGCAAAAGGGAAGAAAAAAATGAGAGACCTCCCTACACAAGGGGAACAGCAAAAATATACTCGGGGGCTACAGCCCCGCGGGAACAGTCGAAAAACAATTAGGTAGCAAAAGGCAGCTTGATATTAATTGACAAGAACTCGAGTTCATTACAAGCATAAACCCAAAAGGCATCCAGCACTACACCCTACGATGTCGACTCGGACCTAGCCCTAGCAGTGCGGGCCGCACGCTCAGCAATGTTGGCAGCCCACTTCTCCATCATAGCATCCATGTCCGTCCCTAGCCGGGCAGATCGCTCCTTGATGACACCCAGGGGAACTATCGACAATTCAGATTTCTTCGGGAAACCGGCCACGACCTTCTCGTAGTCGCCGGCAATCCCGTGCATCTGCATCAGCATAAAGGCGGACTCCGAGCCACATACCGTTTGGGCGCACACGAAATCCGCCAGAGTCGACGACCCAGGACCAAAGAGCTTGACCAGCTCGTCAGTCGACGAAGGAGGGGCGCCTTGCGGAAAGATGCTCTGGTAGACAGCAGCAAGGGCACCTTTGTACTAGCTTAGATGGTCCTTCACTTGGGCGCACAGCAAATCGAAGGCGCTAACAGCACCCTCGAGTGAGTCATCCCCCACTTCAGGAGCAGGGTCCACGCCAAGAGCACCTAGTGAAACGCACATACCAAATCAGTACAAAAAGTCCATCGCCCTTCATTTTTATGAAAATGCACAAATTTTACCTTCGACCACATCAGCAATTGCGCGGAGCCGCGCTGCCTGAAGGCCTTCAGATTCCTTCACCTGCTTCATCTTCCGCTCGGCGTCCGCGCGCTGAGAATTGAGCTCCTTTCGAGCTCTTGCATGTGGTCGAGGGCGGCCTGGCGCTCGCCTGCGAAAATGGCACGATTTGCCTCAAGCGCAAAGGAGGCCATGACATAATTAAAGTAAGAATCCTTACGAGCAGCTTGCTCCATCGTCGCTCGAAGCTGGTCGTGCTCTTGCTCCATTTGCACATACGTAGTGCCTGATTCCACCACAAGGCGGAAGAAGGGCTGCACAACAACGGGAAAAAGCTCAGCATCAAACAAAAGAAGAGTCGAAGTTTTCTTGTGCCTATAGCCAACTATACTAGTCGCATATAGCCTCGGGGCTACTCCCATCGGGAGCGCTGTCACGCACCCGATAGGATTAAGAGCAAAGTATGGACTTACGTGTTCGCAGTGCAAAGATGGAGCCGTGCCTGAAGTAGAAGGCATGTGCTCCGGAGGGTTCGGAGAGGCTCTCGCAACAGTTGTCGGGTGCTGCTCTGCCCGCACCACTTCGTCAGTCGCTGCCACGGGAGTCACCTCTGGAATCCTCGAAGGGCTGACAACCGATGGGGGTGTCGTCTCTCCCAGGGCTGGCGTAAGAATAATCCAGGTCCACAAAATCAGCAAAGGCAAAAGAACGGTGTTATAGCAGATGAAAGCGTAGCAACCAGCAACAAGGAAGTATACTTGGCATCATCGTCATCATCCATAAGGCTGTGGACGTCGAGAAGTGTGCCAAACCCGGGTGCTCCTTCGGGAGGCGCCATCTGAAGGGGAATTGCCGCCACAGGTTCCCTCGTTATAGGGGATGATGAGCTCGAGTCATCATCGTCGACAAGCTCGGGCTGGTGCTCCGATGGCAGACTGGCAGCAGTCGAAGAGGCCTTTCTCAGTCGACGCTTCTTGCAAGCCTGCTCCTTTTCCTCTCCCTCCTCCTGCTCCGAGTCCTCTGCCTCTTCGGGTGTGTGTGTGGAGACCAGAGAAATCTCGTCATCCATCTCAGCCTTTAGCACTTCAACCTCCGAGGTCTCTTCACCCTCGGGCAGTGGAGGCAGGCAAATAAAAGAGGGGTGACCCTGCATGCACAGTACAACAAAATTTCATTCGAGTGAATGCAGATAAACGTACACAAGGCAAATTAGTCCTACCTCAAGCAGTGGGTGCTCGCTGTCGTAAGCATCAACTGGACAGTCGAGAGGGCACGGGTCATTCTTTGTCAACTTGGTGATTGAACGAACCCGGGCCTCCACCTCCTTCTTCGCAGGCAAGGGTTCTGTCATCAAGTGTGTCGGGTCCTGCGCACCTTGGAACTCCCACATCGGGTGCACCCGCACTCGCAGAGGCTGCACATCCCTCTTGATGAACGTCGAGATCAAATGTAGGCCGCTGACTACGCGACCAGTGGTCTTCATCAGCTTCTCGATCTTCTCCATCAAGGGCTTGGCTTCGGCCTCTTCAGCAGGAGAAGTATGGTGCAGCCACACTCGGCTCTTCACCAATGGCGTGCGCGCATCAAAATCTGGCAGTCCCTCTTGCGGACTCGACTTGCCGGATGTCGAAGTACTCGACTTCCTTGTGAGCCCGGATGTTGAAACCTCCAACACCATAGACTCCGGCAGGGCCGGCATTCCTCTTCACATTGAAGATCTTCTTCCAAAGACCCCAGTGTGGGTGTACCCCCAAAAAGCACTCACAAAGCACAACGAAAACAGCAATGTGCATGATGGAGTTGGGGGAAAATCATGCAATTGCACCTTGTAGGCGTACATCAGAGCACGCAAGAAATCGTGGATAGGGAAGGAAAGTCCTCTAACCACGAAGTCATGGAAGCAGACGCGCTCGCCCTTCTTGGGTTGAGGGGTTACCTCGTCACCAGGGACGCACGTTGGCAGCACATCGGCCGGCGGCAGTAAGCCATCTCGCCGGTACCCGTTGAGCTTCGCCACCACAATGTCGGACCGCGTCCAGTCGCCAGCCTTCTTCTTCAATGGGGCTGCGGCGCTCGTGGCCGCGGCAGCCGGAGCTGCATCCGCAACGGTGGCGGCGTCAGCGGCGGCCTTCTTCCTCTTGTCTCCCTTGGCCATGGTGCCGGAGAATGCAAAGCTCAGGAGGTTGGGGGAGGCAGAGTGCTAGTAGAATCGCGAGGAGGAAGAAGATGCACAGGAAGCAGCAGCGGGGAGAAATGGCAAGTAAATCAATCTATCCCACCGCCGCATTACTTATCATTACAAGCCCTCAATCCTGATCGTGGAAAACGAGCTTCGCACACCGCGGCACATCTGGCCGTACACGTGGCAGCGTAAGAGAGCAACCGTCGCCGGCTGCTCTGCCCACTATGCACGAGAAAAGAGGAAGCCATCATCACGCACGCCGTGAAAACCGCGCCAGGGCGGTCAAATCCAGTCCAAACGGCACCACCATTGGTCAACACTGCAGGCTGGGGCCCATAGGTCACGTCCCATCTATCGCACCGCGCATGACACCGCTTGTCAGAGGGCGCAGTCGCCAAAAGACGTCATCCCTGATGTCATTATCGGGGAAAGTGGAAACACATGCAAAGGATTGTTCGGGTGACACCGGTTCAAAAGAAAAATACTCCCATCGGGAACGAGTCGAAATTTGGTCGACTGATGCAAAAGATTTTAAAAGAGATTATCCTCAACTGCAAACAATTAAGCATAATCTCGGGGGCTACTCCCATCGGGAGCGCTGTCACGCACCCGATATGGCACAAGTAAAAGTCACTATGTTCAGTCGAGTAATATTCGAGTCAGCTACTTAGTTGACTGCATAACGCAAATCTCGGTCACAATCTCCCCAAGATGTATCCTCGACCCTTGGAAGCTGCACGCATGGTGTATAGGTAAGACCCTTCGATCCGTCGAGTGGGCCGGGGCCCGCACGTACTACGTTTGCCCTGAAACTTTCCGTGTCTGACGACATGAAGAAAATCCTAGCGGACGCGTTAGGTACCCGCAAAATTATGCTACAGGTCGACTCTGTAAGACCTCCGCGGCCTGAGTCGGTCCTGACCAGCTGATGACTCCCAAGTGCAGGAGATCAATTGTAGTACCTTTCGATTAGAAAAGGTTGTCGAACCCACGAGGAGCTGAAGGTATTGGTTAGCAAGATTGATAAATAAAACAATGAAAGATGCAAGTGTTTTTGGTATTTTTTGGATGTATGGTTGCAATGCTGAAAATAAATAGTAGCAAGTGACAGCTCTCAAAGAGAGAAAGCCCAATCCTCTATGCAGCAAGAGGACAGGCTCAAGTGTGTGTTTCTTATAGGAACAATGGACATGGGTTCATGGGTTCACTTAATCCTCTCTCTCTCTCTCTCTCATCTACGGTGATTATCATGTTATAGATAAAGTACACACAATTGTCATGTTTTAATGGTAGCTTTTATGACGGCTATATGTCCTAAAACACATAGTTGAAAGAAATACTCATTTGTGTTGCTAGGTCACCCTCGTAAGGCTAGCGTGGTTGATGTCACTCCCACATCATACTCTTTCTTTTTACCCCCAGATAAAGGATGTTGGGCTGTATTTCACATGTCACTCAATACATATGTCGTGTCACATCGGCCATCCCGTACCTACATACATCATACTTCATAATGGACAATATTCTAAACACTAGTGCAATGATTCATAATTCTTGTGCATGACCACAACTCTCTCATCTATCCACACTTGGTGGTGTCAATCACCTCATGACAAGGATAAACAAGGCATTATGCATAAATCAAACCATCACATGCATCATAGAATATCTCCAAAGTATGACAAATCATAAAAGTTCCAACACAAGAGTAAATGCATAACAAATCATCTCATACCACAATATCCACCATAGAATTACATAGATGACCGTAATCATGTTCAAGCAGCTCATATACTAATTAGTGAAACTCAAGAGAGAGAGATACATAAGTTACCACCACAAACCCAATCCAGGGGGTGGACTACTCCCCCTTCATCATGGAGACGGTGGAGAAGTCGTTGGAGAAGATGGAGACCACCCCGGCAGCCCCGCCGGAGTTTTCCCCCTCCAATCTGCAGCTCCAGGTCTCTGTTTCGTGGTTTCTGTGTTTCGGCGGCGCTCCTTCCAGAGAACGTCGGGGACTATTTTTATAGGCGTTTTTAGGTCAAGACGAAGCCACGGAGACGAAAACGGACGGCATCGGAGCCACGAGGAATAAAAGCGGCCTATGTACCTGGCCACGTGGGACCATCTAATTTCTTCCTCGGACTTCCTTTTTCGCGGATTCTTGGCTGGTACGTCTTCTTATTTCCAAATATTGGGCCCCGTAAAATATTAGGTCATTTGGACGTCGTTTGGTCCCTGAAAGTCAAAAACATGGAAAAAGGGGTTTTCTGCCTGTGCAGGGTTAATTCCATAAAAATAGGAAACATACCAAATATTCCCAAAATCATTATAAAACAGTGATATAACCCTTATATGATGCAAATATGACTGGAATATAAGTAAAAATAATGCAAAGTTCATGTATGCATTTTACATGCATCAACATCCCCAAGCTTAACCTATACTCGTCCTCGAGTATGAAGGTGATAAAACTAACATGGACTTTGCAATTTAATACTAACAATGGATATCAAAGATGATTACTATTGCTACATAGAGTCAAATGATTCATTCTTAAAAGGAGTAGCAATATGCAAGATAGTTTATGAAGTGATATCAAGTATTCAATGCAAGGATGTTCAATGATAATTCACAAAGTGTAACATAAGAGAAGAGTACTATGGACCACATGTATGCATAATAAAAAGAACATCCTATAATGGTCATAGAGTATTGATGAAAATCTGAATATAAAAGGTGGACACTTTGGAAAGATATATATGAGTAGAGGTAAAGCATGAATAAGTTTCATCTAACTTCTGAACTTCTCTACTTAAGTCAATGATTGTAATATGGTAATCCTTGGTGTCAAGCTCTCATTCCCCTATCATAGCATCTTGAATGATTAAGTTTAAAGTGAAAGCAAATACGAGTAGTGTGCTTGACAAAGTACAGGTTGAAAGTCTCATGCCCCTTGAATACAAGTACCTACTCCATGTGTTACTCAACTTGGAAACAAAGCAAGTTCAAGTTAAATATCATTGTAAGTAATAATAGTATCATTAAGAGCGTCAACTGGGGTACCTCTTGTCCCAGGATATGGAACAAGCCCATATCAAAATGACAAGACAAACAAACACAATGAACAATCTCAACACCCTTTTTATTTACCATTAGATAGCTTTTTATTGTAAGGTGTATCACAGAAGGTTCACCATAGCATGTAAGTAAATTTCCACCATGAATGATGCATGGCTTAGATTAGCGGCCCAGGCGTCTCTCTAACCATTTATACAAACTCATTTAAACTCACTTCATTTCCACATTTATTTCACCCATGGTAAGCATCCATAAACAAAAGTACATGATATCAACTAAATGAGATGAAGTGCATGTTGAAAGCTTGCCATGTGACAGCACATATGAGCTAACTCTCAACCAAAGACATTTGTCAAGCCCACAACATCATAATTTTAATCACAATGGGTCATGTTTTATTTATGCAATGAAAGTAAAGTGTGCATCAAGTTCGAGAGAGCTCTATAACCAACTTTTCCCATAACAATCAACAACATAAGCATTTTCATTCAGAGGTATAGATAACACAAATATCATGATAAACATACTCGGAATAGCATAAAGCTAATAGGTAGATATGGTGGACTCACTGGAAAAACTTTGGTTGAAGGTGTTGGAAACAAGTTTTTGCTTGTTGGAATTTTTGGGCTAGCAAGAGGGAGAAAGTTGACCATCTAAATGCATGCATGAGTGTCCATAGAACTAACTAATCCATGTTAAAACAAGGTAAAATAACATTTAGCATCAAAACATGAATAAAAGATAGCTCTTGATAAAATATTTGCAAATTATTACTCATTAACAAGCTCATGAATCATGCAACTATATGTATCTTTTAAAATTAACTCAACATCCCTTTTCCCAATCTTATAATAGCATCCAACATAATTCAACCCAAATTTCCAGTAGCTCTCTCATATATAAATGATAGTGTGGTGGTCTCACAAAATAAAAATCAAACCTAAACAAACAAAAAGACGCTCCAAGTTTATGCGATAAAGTGTTTCGATCGAAAAACAGAAGTTAGACGTGTGCAAACCGAGAGTGTGTAGGTCCAGTGGGGTTGTCTTCACATCCCCAAGCTTATGGTCTTCACCATCCTTGGATAGCTCTTGGTGCATCTCCTCTAATCCCTGTGAAAAAACTTCAAAACACCGTTTCTCCCATTTCTTTTTCTGTGGGGTGCATTAGTAGTGATAAACAAATAGATTTCTTGCTGCATATAATCCTTAGACAAAAATTCATATGAATGTCCAGAAAGTGTATAATGTTGTATGCCTACTCATAAACTCAATTGGATCAAAAAGATTCAAGTTAAAAGTTCTAAGCATGCATCAAACAAAATGGGACAGAATCTGTCCAGAAAAACAGCAGCAGCTAAACGTATTTTTCTACCCTACTTAACTTTGTCGGAAAATTCCGAAAAATTCATGCATACAGAGGATGAAAAGTTGCCATACAGTTCAAATATGAGCTCATTCGGAGTTACAGAATAAGAATTAAAAATCATACCGTGCACAGATTCGTGCAGGAATAAAATCTCCGAACGCTATAAGCAACTTTTCAAACCAAAATGAGTAAAACTTGGCACTTTATTAAAAATTCCAGAAACTAAACTAAACACAAAGTCTCTTGTTACAGCAAGAGGACACAAATAAAAACAACCGGGTTGCCTCCCGTAAAGCGCTTTCTTTATAGCCATATAGCTAGGCTTCTTACTTGGTATCTAGATGGTTGGAGTGAGGTGCTTGGCATAACTTGATGTGTCCCTCTTCTTGGGAAGTGTTCATGCATAATACCAGGATCCCATGGTGCTCTCAAACCAATCAAAATAATAGTCAAGTTGAACCTAGTAGAGAGAAAAACAAAACACAAAAGTAATAACAACGAAGTCTAACTTTCTTTCTATGCATTGGCATTTTGTATATGAATGAATCATAAATAGAAGTTTCCAATGCATATTAACAATAGCTACTTGCAGCCCATAATTATTAGTAGCATAAAGAGGGTTCTCATCACCTCCTCTTCATAATAGTTGCAAGTAGTAGAAGTATTCAACCATATAACCAATAGAATCTTCAACTTAGATAATTTAGGCACATAAAGAGGATCATTAAATTTATTTTGGAATTCATTAGCATGCTTCCCTCTTTCAAAATAGTTATTAAGATCAATATCAAGTTTAATATCATGGTTGCAACAAAGATTTGGAACTAAAGATAATTGCAAACCACATAAGTATTTCTCAACATAAGCAAATTTCTCCTCTATGGTGTAAGTAGGAGAGTTCAAGAACAAAGTAGGACTCTCATGAGTAAGAGCACTATCACAAACAGCAAGTATATCATTTTTATCCTCGCATAAATTAGTAACAACTAAACATGGAGTATTATCAATAAGCATAGGACCATCATCTAAAGCATTATCATATAGCATATTTAAGCAACACTCCTCATTATTATCCATAACTTCACTAGTAGCATTATTAAAAAGTAAAGGAGTATTATTAGTTTCATCATAATAGCATGGGTTATCATATAGGACCATAGCATTTTCAGTTTCACACTCATCATAACATGGATTCTCATAAATAACAAAAGATTTTTGAGTTTGAGTGTTACTATCATTTGTTGATGGTGAAGCTGGGAGATCCAATTCTTCCCCAAGCTTAGATTGGAACACATCCATTTCAATCTCCTCTTCACATACTTCCTCTTCCAAGCTTATGTTTTCATCATCCTCTTGGGGTTGCACGGGCATCCCCAACCTTAGGTTCTTATCCTCCTCTTCCTGCAAAACATCAGTGCTCTCTTGGGGGGTAAAATATTTAAGAAAAACCTTCCTCAAAATACCCCATTCAATAGTGACCTCTTCATCCAAAGACCTGAACCAAACATGAGCATTACCAGATAAAGACAAATATAACAGATTCCTTTTTACTTGATCATCAGAAATACCAGGAAGCCTAAATAAACCACATATTTCTTCAATTGTCTCCACGTGTTCACGTGGAGACTTAGTTCCATCCCCTGTAAATGGATTTTTCATAACTCTTTTAACATGACCATGGGGAATTTTATATCTCACTTTAGGTATCTCAGACACACTAGTTTCAACCACTTTAGGAGCAGTGGCATAGGCACTTTCATATAAAGCAAGGTGCAGCGATGCACGATTCACAAAAGCCATAGTAACAATGAGATAAAACAGTAAATAAAATTCAGCTTTCAAGTTTCCTTACCAAACTTCTTACCAATAGCGCTACGCTCCCAGGCAACGGCGGCAGAAAAGTATCTTGATGACTCCCAAGTGCAGGAGATCAATTATAGTACCTTTCGATTAGAAAAGGTTGTCGAACCCACGAGGAGCTGAAGGTATTGGTTAGCAAGATTGATAAATAAAACAATGAAAGATGCAAGTGTTTTGGTATTTTTGGATGTATGGTTGCAATGCTGAAAATAAATAGTATCAAGTGACAGCTCTCAAAGAGAGAAAGCCCAATCCTCTATGCAGCAAGAGGACAAGCTCAAGTGTGTGTTTCTTATAGGAACAATGGACATGGGTTCATGGGTTCACTTAATCCTCTCTCTCTCTCTCATCTACGGTGATTATCATGTTATAGATAAAGTACACACAATTGTCATGTTTTAATGGTAGCTTTTATGACGGCTATATGTCCTAAAACACATAGTTGAAAGAAATACTCATTTGTGTTGCTAGGTCACCCTCGTAAGGCTAGCGTGGTTGCTGTCACTCCCACATCATACTCTTTCTTTTTACCCCCAGATAAAGGATGTTGGGCTGTATTTCACATGTCACTCAATACATATGCCGTGTCACACCGGCCATCCCGTACTTACATACATCATACTTCATAATGGATAATATTCTAAACACTAGTGCAATGATTCATAATTCGTGTGCATGACTGATGGCCTTCACGTAGTTCCCCCACAATGGTGCCAGAAAACAGTTGCTAGCCCCTTCGCGTGGTACCTGCGTGAAAAATAAATGGGTTAGGTTGAGACTCCAAGTGCAGAGTGTATGTAGTAGTGGAAGACAGTTTTCCCCACGAGGGGTGACTCGAGGGTTTAATATCGAACTCTCGGGGAACCACTATTTCAGGTGTTGTCTCCTTATCCTTCTCTTGAGAACCTGCAACAAAATAAATTGTTTTGTGCCATCAACCTCACCAAGTGGTTGTCAAGCACAAGGTGTGAGAATGATAATAAAATAAATATGCAAACAGTAGTAAATATGCAATGATGGTAAAATAAATATGCAATGATGGTGGAAACAATGATAAATGATATTTTTGGGTTTTTTATGATGAATGCAAGATGTAAAACTATTTTTGTATTTTCGGATTTAATAATGGCAGCAAACAAAAGTGGTGATAAAAGTGTTGGAAAGGTGTTTCTTATGATTAAAAATGGACTGGGGTTCATGGTTTCACAAATGCACTCTCTCTTGATAACGTGGTAGACAATGGAACACTAAAATTAACATGAAAGATGGCAAGACATGGTTTGACAAGTTATTAATAATATGGGCATCACGTCCTAACATAGAGATCTCAAGTATAAGTTGTTCTCTCTCTTATGCTCCACCAAGATGCGAACTAAATCATAACACCTTAGTAATTAAGATAAATCAGAGTATAGCAATAAGTTCAATGACATGAAGTTAAAATAAGAACATGCTAGATCTAGTCATGGAGGTAGTGGCCAAGGTCACATCCACTCTCCGGTAGCATGGTATTTTTGTTTATCCCTAGTGAGGCAACAAAGTAAGGTAGAAAACCCAAGTGGATCGCAGAACTATCTGTCACGTTCACTGCACTAGCCACCCCCCCGTTACTCCAACTAATGCACACGTTCCCCCTCACATGCTCTCATAAACATGCTTGATCATGACAAGTAAATAAGAACGGGGTACATAATATGCATCTACTTTCATAACTCAAACAAAACCATTGCAATCTCAAACATGTATTAACTCATAATAAAGATCCACCACAAAGGAATTACATAGATGACCGTAATCATGTTCAGCAGCTCATACGGTACTAATTAGTGAAGCTCATAGAGAGGAGAGATACATAAGTTACTTCCACAAACCCATAGTCCAGGGGTGGACTACTCCCTCTTCATCATGGTGTCGGTGGAGATGTTGTTGGAGGGGAAGGAGACCACGCCGATAGCGCCCCGCCGGAGTTTTCCCCCTCCAATCTTCAGCTCCAGGTCTCTGTTTCATGGTTTCTCTGTTTCTGCGGCGCTCTCTTTCGCGAAAGCCCTGGGGGGGGTCTATATATAGTCATTTTTAGGTCAAGACGAAGCTTCGGGAAGAAGGATCGACGACAGCGGAGGCCCGAGGGCCAATTTGGTGGGTCCCACGCGGTCAGGGAATCTGGCCGCGTGGGCCCACCTCTTTCGGTCTTCTGGTCTCCATTTCTTCGTTTTCTTTGCGCCTACGTTTCGTTCCTTCCAAACAAGTGATCCCCGTAAAATCTCAGGTCATTATGACGTGATTTGGTCGCCTGAAATGTAAAAATATAGAAAAAGGGGTTTTCTGACAGTGCAGGGTTAATTCCAGAAAAATGGGGAAGTTGTTAATTATCTCCAAAACTCAATATAAATCATGAATATAACCCTTATATGATGCAAATAACATGGAATAACATGTAATAAAATGTAAAGTTCATGTATGCATTTTACATGCATCAATGACCACAACTCTCTGATCTATCCACACTTGGTGGTGTCAATCACCTCGTGACAAGGATAAACAAGGCATTATGCATAAATCAAACCATCACATGCATCATAGAATATCTCCAAAGTATGACAAATCATAAAAGTTCCAACACAACAGTAAATGCATAACAAATCATCTCATACCACAATATCCACCATAGGAATTACATAGATGACCGTAATCATGTTCAGCAGCTCATACGGTACTAATTAGTGAAGCTCAAGAGAGGAGAGATACATAAGTTACCACCACAAACCCAAATCCAGGGGGTGGACTACACCCCTTTCATCATGGAGATGGTGGAGAAGTCGTTGGAGAAGATGGAGACCACCCCGGCAGCGCCCCGCTGGAGTTTTCCCCCTCCAATCTGCAGCTCCAGGTCTCTATTTCGTGGTTTCTATGTTTCGGTGGCGCTCCTTCCAGAGAACGTCGAGGGACTATTTTTATAGGCGTTTTAAGGTCAAGACGAAGCCACGGAGATGAAAACGGATGGCATCGGAGCCACGAGGAATAAAAGAGGTGGTCCCACACGGCCTATGTACCTGGACGCGTGGGACCATCTAATTTCTTCCTCGGACTTCCTTTTTCATGGATTCTTGGCTGGTACGTCTTCTTATTTCCAAATATTGGGCCCCGTAAAATATTAGGTCATTTGGACGTCGTTTGGTCCCTGAAAGTCAAAAACATGGAAAAAGGGGTTTTCTGCCTGTGCAGGGTTAATTCCATAAAATAGGAAACATACCAAATATTTCCAAAATCATTATAAAACAGTGATATAACCCTTATATGATGCAAATATGACTGGAATATAAGTAAAAATAATGCAAAGTTCATGTATGCATTTTACATGCATCACCAGCCAGTTCCAGGTTCGAGTCTGGGGACTCGAACTTGATGTAGGCTAGTATGGTTTTGCCCAAGAGTAGTTAACTGGTCCCGATCCGTCGAGTGTACCAGGCCTACTATGTCATTATCCCTAAACAACTGTCATAAAAACAGCAAAGCTGTGTCCAAGGCATCAGTCGACTCAAAGTCGGCTCCAAAATATTTTTGTACCAAAACAAGCAAAATGGTCAGTCGAAAGGTTTGTCGACTGAGTAGGTACCCAAGCAAGTTGGTTCAAGACGTGCACTTACGGAGGAGTCCCTGCCCGAATCTTCGAGTCAGCCAGGCACTCGGGGGCTACTGACGTGGGCCTACCTTTCGGGTGCCCCACTGTAAGGATACCTGGTGCACGTACAAGGAGCAAGATATACACGAAGGCCCATTAAAGGATCAAGTCCGAGGCCCATAAGGAGGAGTATGCTCCAAGTCAAGCGTAGATAGGTGATGGATTTAAAATGCATACATGAACTTTGCACTTTATTCACTCATATTCCAATCATATTTGCATCATATAAGGGTTATATCAATGTTTTATCATGATTTTGGAAATATCTTAATGATTTCCTATTTTTATGGAATTAACCCTGCACAGGCAGAAAACCCTAGTTTTGTATTTTAATGTTTCAGGGACCCAAACGTCGTCCAAATCACCTACAAATTTAGGGGCGTCATTTTTTGGAAGGAAGAAGACCTGTGGGCAAAGGAAGCGATCAAACGGAGGCCCGAGGGCCAAAAGAGGGGGGCCCACGTGGCCACAGTGCTAGGCCGCGTGGGACCCACCCATCTGGCCCTCGAGGCTCCGTTGCCGTTGATCTTTGCTCCACCGACTCTGTCTTGACCTAAAAACGCCTATAAAAAAAGGTCCCCCGACGTTCTCTGGAAGGAGGCGGCGGAGAAACACAGAACCACGAAACAGAGAGTCAGAAGGCTGCCGCCGGAGAAGATCGGAGGGGGGAAACACCGCCGGAGTCACCTCCGGAGGGCTCCACCCCCCTCCGGCGTGTTCATCATCAACATCTATAGCAAGAACTTCTCCACCATCATCACCATGATGAAGGGGGAGTAGTCCACCCCCTGGACTAGGGTTTGTGGTGGTAACTTTTGTATCTCTCCTCTCTCTTGAGCTTCACTAATTAGTACCGTATGAGCTGCCAAACATGATTACGGTCATCTATGTAATACCTTTGTGGTGAATATTGTGGTGTGAGATGATTTGTTATGCATTTACCGTTGTGTTGGAACTTTTGTGATTTGTCATACTTTGAAGTATGATGTATGTGGGTACGGGATGGCCGATGTGACACGACATAGGTATTGAGTGACACAGTACCGCCCAACATCCTTTATCTGGGGGTAAAAAGAAAGAGTATGATGTGGGAGTGAGAGCAACCACGCTAGCCTTACGAGGGTGACCTAGCAACACAAATGAGTATTTCTTTCAACTATGTGTTTTAGGACATATAGCCGTTATAAAAGCTACCATTAAAACATGACAATTGTGTGTACTTTATCTATAACATGATAATCACAGTAGATGAGGGAGAGAGGATTAAGTGAACCCATGAACCCATGTCCATTGTTTCTATAAGAAACTTACACTAGAGCTTGTCCTCTTGCTACATAGGGGATTGGGTTTTCTCTCTCTTTGAGAGCTTTTGCTTGCTACCATTTGTCTTGTCCTCTTGCATTGAAGAGGATTGGGACACTTTTACATTCTTGCTTGGTTTACTTCCATCCATCAACCACCTTGTTCTCCAAACTTGTTTAGTGCATAATCAACTAAAACTTGTGACACTTTAGTTGTGGGGAATAGATAACTTTTCCTTCTTGCTCCTGCGGATCGATACCTTACTTCCACATTGAGAGGTGCTATAGTGATTCCTTGATCTTGGGGGTTATCAATAGGGTTGGTTTCGACTTACCTTACTTGTAAACCAAGTCGGTTGCTGATCCCCGAGACCCAGCCTCCTATATAAAGGCTGGGAGGGGCGCCGACCAGGACACACAATACCCTAGCCATCAGAACCTTGGTGAGATCGACATCTCGCCGAGTCCCCTTGTAACACCATTGTTCATCTCCATCAATAATCAGACAAGCAGGACGTAGGGGTGTTACCTCCACACGAGGGCCCTGAACCTGGGTAAACCTTGCTTGTCAGCGATAGTCACCGCCAGCGCTACCAATCTTCTTCCTGATCTCAACCCTAGGTGCCTAGCCATGGGATTTGACGAGTTAGCACCTTGTCAGTTGGTGCAAATACTTCTTGTTTGGTTGTGTGGTATGGTCTGTTATGGTACCTCTTACCACTAGTAGTGAGGTTACCCAGCACATATTGAACATAGGATACACAGGTTCAGAAGTAGCACATCGTGAACATAGTGACAGTTCAATATGATGATAGAGCAGTTCTAGTTCGTCATGATCATATCTTACAATGGGGACAGAGAGTACCACGAGTTAACCAGCAACTCATCGTGATGCATCTGAAGTTCATCAGTTTAGAGGTTAATATATAACACCTCCCAAAATATTACAAGCAGGAATCAAACCTAATCAAGTTGTACAAAGGGGCAATGGCGTACTGCTCTTGGCAATAGGCACGCAACCAGGACCTTCTCTCAGTGTTTGTCATGTCCGCATAGAGGCAAAGCTCATCTTCGTGATCCGCAAGATAGTTCAAAGCCTGGATCACCAACGCTGGAGTGTAGAGAGTAGGAGCTGGCATGTTTGTCATTGCGTAGATTGTCTTCATCTGAGCATAGTTGATGATGGGCCTATTCAGCAGCTCCTCGTGCTTGGGATGCACCTAAGATTGAGAAGGCAGAATGTTAGTTGTGCTTCATGATGAACAAGCGAAAAGAAAGCCAGATTGTGAGTTGATTTATCTAATCGTGATCAACTTGTCTTCATCTATCTTGAGGGTGGTGGTATGCTCACACCAAATCACTCCTCCAATTTTCTACACACGGGTGATCCTAATCCACCTTTGTCTCCACTTGCCTAGATGGTTGTAAATCTGCGTAGTGTTCACAATTATCCCAGTGAAGTCAAGAACATCATTGCTTACCTTGTTAATGTAATGCCTTTTGAAACCTTTATCAAAACGGATCTCCTTTTCTACCAGCTCACAAATCCTATTCAGGACGATGGGGACATAGGAGCTGACCACTGCATTTGAGGCCGTCGAACAAAACGAAGAGGAACGGGAGCTATTGGAACCTCAGTACGAATGGCCGGCACGGTGTTCATGGCAGGCACTGCATAGCGTACTGAAGCATAAAGATCTGGATCGCTAGGCGCAACGATGTCCTACAATACCGATAGAGTAATCATAAATCTATCACCGAAGATGAAGGAGAAGATGATAGTAAGCACGATACAGATCAACCCCAGATTATGAAGGCAGAGTACTAAGCATTCAACCTACCAAATCATTCAGTCTACCACACGAACGAACACAGTTGAGGCAGAGTACTACCATAGATCTAATACAAGAACATAGGGTAGAGGTTCTTATAGCTGCTTTGGTATGCCTGAGTTGCCGCCGACGAGATCTACCACCGCCTTGCACCACGTAGAGTTGTTGCCGACGAGATCCACCACCGCCTTGCACATCGCAGAATTGTTACCGACGACCTTGACCTCATCCTTTGTGGCACCCCGCTCTGCCACATATTTCCAGAGAGGCGGTCGCCCCGTGCGCCAGCCCAAGATATCTGGCCGCATGTTACGACAATGCAACATAGCAGAAATCATTACACAATCAGGCACAAAGTGCTACAAAAGGGTTTACAAGGCCATCGTGGCATGACCGAAAGTCAAGCCAAGCATGGCCCAACTCAGAGTTTTAACTGGCAGCGGAAGACATAAATGAGGCAACAGCTTGGAGCGGCTCCACTCCACAGGCATCTGGCTGGGCTACTGATCCTAGCACGCTCTTGCTCCCCTTCTGGCTAAGGTAGAAGATGAATCCTCGCCAATATCTGGCCACAAACACAAGGCCCGTGAGTACATTTGTATGCACTCAGCAAGAATCGCCACTCACTACAAACAATCCAACAATCATGCAGCAAGATATATATTGGAAATAAACTCCTACAACATGGCAAGTGTACTCTAGATACATGATATAAAAGTAGCATGGCATTGATAACCAAACATGTCATAAGCAAGCAACGGGGGTATCACCAGTACAGAGTCCAAGCCAGGTGGGGTTGGATCGTGCACCGGCAATCATACAAAGGGCTTACCTGTGACGAGTAAACGAGTGTACCATTTGGTACCAATAATACACAACAGCACCTGTGATCACTGCTAGGCCCACTGGCCTCATCTTTCCACTCTGGGCATGCACGGTTGATGTTGGCTCAGGCCTAACTCTAGGCTTCCAACGATCACACCGTCATCCCTAAACACGGTAACCATCGACAGCTCAAGTAACATTCCCTGCATCATCTTATTGTTCATTTAGTGAAATCAGGTTGTTCATCTTTCTTTCAAACAGAACTTATGTTTAACCTCCTGACTCGACAAAGACAATAGTGTGACCGACACTGAACTGTTGTTCCATAACCTTGGAACGAGGCTAGACATCCAGATTTGACACTCTCGAGAGGTTGCAGTTTCCACCCATCTAGGTGCACCATATAGCCGGTACTTTAGGAACTCTTCCTTAAGACGACCTAATACACGTACATGATCGTTCACGCTACCAAGACACTCCCTGTATAGCTACTGACATAACTCTATGTCTTATGACGAAGTGAATCCGGCACGTCCCCAACCCATGAGCAACGCCTAGCTCCGGAACCTTCACAAGACTAGCCCCGACCACAAAGGTAACCGACTAGTCTTGCCAAAATGGCAGCATCAAAGGAGGCTCAATAGGACACGTAGGTCAAGGCCCGCCCATATGAGCGACAGTGGTAGTGCTTTCGATGTTCAGATTAGTGGCACTATGGACTGACCCTATCGAAGTTTGGAGGGGTGTTCATTTAATCAAGTTTTATCATAACAAGTCCAAACATCAGAGGATTAGTCCAACACAACAATCACAATATCATAATAATATATATCATCAAATATCAAGACATTAGCAACATAATATCTCAAGCAATAGTAGTATCCATGTCCAAACTTAGCAAAATAAAATGGCGTCAACCGGATGACTACGGCGGCGATCCCGCCGACCAGCGCCTTCTCGTTTGACAAGGAAAAAGAAACGTCAACCGGAAGACTACGGCAGCGAACCCGCCGACCAGCGCCTTCTCGTTCGACAAGGAAAAGAACGTCAACCGGAAGACTACGGCGGCGATTCCGCCGACCAGCGCCTTCTCGTTCAACAAGGAAAAGAAACGTCAACCGGAAGACTACGGCGGCGATTCCGCCGACCAGCGCCTTCACAGATCAACTACAAAATATAACACAGGTTGTTGGCGTCGATCGGGTGACTACGGCGGCGATTCCGCCGACCAGCGCCATCACATATCAACTACCAAATTTAGTAGGGCATGTAGTCTCCAAAATGAACCGAAAAGCACAGATCAACTACAAAATATAACACAGGTTGTTGGCGTCGATCGGGTGACTACGGCGGCGATTCCGCCGACCAGCGCCATCACATATCAACTACCAAATTTAGTAGGGCATGTAGTCTCCAAAATGAACCGAAAATCACTCATAAGAAAGAAAGCATCCATTCCACTCGAGGATTAACCTGACGTGGTGTTAGCAATCTTGGCAAAAAGAACCAAATGGAAAGCAAATGTCCCAAGCGTCGCAGTCCAGGTGGGCATATGCCAACCACGTTTGACGGCGGGAGAAGAAGCAAATAACTCTTTTGGCAAATGCCCCCAACTCCGAGGATCATAAGACGACATTCGTCCGCTCCTCACCTCGGCGAAGGAGAAGAAGCAAACAATCATAGGAACGCAGGTTTTATAGTTGTTTATTTAGAGGGTTCGACAAAGCCACGCAAGTGTGAGGCGCACAATTAATTCACACGTCATTCTAATGCATACAAGGATGATGACAAAACATGACAGGAGCAATATTCGAAGTAACATATTGAACACAACAATAGCAGACCGACATAATATATACCGAACGCAGACAAATATAAACACTTGGCATGGCAATAAGCAAATAACAAACAACATTGCGGGACAGCTCATAGCAAGGGGTTAGCTTGCCTCCGAAGATCGACACCGTTTGGCTTGGAGGGTCACGGACACGTCACGGGCCAGGGTCTCGGTTTGCCAGTACCGCGGAATATACCTAAGCATGCATACAAGGGTGCTGAGTATACAAGTATTTTACAAAAATGTAAAACCTGCACCATTGGACAGATCCTTTCAAACTAAGAATTTACAAATTTGAATCACCTCAAACGGAGTTACGGATCAAAAGATCCAGCCGTGCGACGGATAGCTATTCACTGCTCACGCGCGGCGGATAACAAACCGACGCTCTGCTGGCTGGGAGGTTTGCGTATTTCACTGGAATACGTTTTCCAGTGCAGAAACGGAAAGCAGAAGGCGCTTTCAAAGCTAGCTCCAAAACGAGCGATTGGAACACTGTTCCCGCGTCTTCTTCGACGGGCCGACCCGCGGGGAAGCTCGAGGAGAGGCCGCCGGCGATGCTCCGCGCCGCCGGGATGGCTGGGACGACGGCCGACGGCGGGGACGGCTCCCCTCCCGCCACACCGCGCCCGGGGAGGCTTCGGTCTTCTTCTTCGCGGCGACGCGTACGCGCGTACGGCCGTCGCGCACGTCGTCGACACCGGCCACGGGGAGGGCTCGGGCGCGGGCTAACGGCGGCGACCAGCTCACGGTGGAGGACCACGTCCAGTATAGGGAAGCCGACGGCGGGGAGGCTTCCCAACGTCGCGCGCGAGCTCAACTAGCTCGGTCATGGCGGCAGGTCGCCGGGCCGGCTGTTGGGGATATACCTACTAGGGGTATCACCAGCATGGATCAATCCGGCTAGTCCAGGGTGGCCCGCAGTGGTGGTGAAGGCTTTGCCTACCGGGCGGCCCAGATAGCTGACGACCAAGGAAGGCGGATGCCGGCAAGGAGGAGGCCCAAGACTGAAGCCCATGAAGCCACCAAGACCAAGACGGAAGGCGGCATACTTGCCGGCTAGGTTTAGGACTCCGTATACTTGCTGGATACGTAATCACCTTGTAACCCTAGGTCCAGCCGCCTATATAAGCTGGACCTCGGGACGCCTTTAGGGCAACTCTTTGATACACAACCAACTCATTGTAACCTGTTCACGGCGATATTGCCTTATAGTGAGTTATAGCAGCACGTAGGGCACCGCCACCGCCGTGGTGCCTGAAGCTGGGTAAACCGCCGTGTACAATCCCGACCTTGACGACGTCCACCTTCTTGCCCTACGTTCACCCTCGGCTAGCAGGACCCCGTCTCCTATCCAAGATGCCGATACGACGACAGTTGGCGCCCACCGTGGGGCCTAAGGCGTCAGGCGTCACGTTCCAGGCGGGAACTCTTGGCGGCATCGGCGAAACAATCGCCGTCGGCCGCGCTGTTCGCTACGGCGACAATCACTACATCAGCTGCGACGAGTCCTACATCCCCGCAGACGACTACATTGTCGGATGCGGAGTTGTGCCGTTTGGCGGCGTCGATGTGTTCATCGGCTACACTTCTGAGGCGTATGGGTTGCCGCGAATTTATTCGCCATCCCACCCCCCTACAATCAAGACGGATCTGAGTTTGCCTCCTCTGAGGAGTCCGCAGATTCAGATCTACACTTTGTCGGCATGACGGGACTGGGATCAGACTCCCAGCCCAACAGTCAAGATCCCGAATCTATTCTTCCTGCACTCCAGGATGATGCGATGTCGGATGCCGGATCCAGATCTACCGTTCACGTCAACGTAGATCTGATTCCGAAGAAGATTCTGCCAGCATGTTTGAGCAACGGGTCAAGAAGTGTTTTTTACACCTGATCCTCCGCCATCTGAGGCGGCTACGGGCTCTTCCGTCAACATGCAGCAGGTTTTGTGGCGGATGTCACCGGCGCAGCTTCAGAGAAGGCGGCAACTGACGCCGCCAACCTGGGGACCCCGGCAACCGATCCACAGTTTCCAGAGCCTCCTGGGGCTCCAAAGAAGAAAATTCTGGAGAAGGGCGAGCCCAGCAAGATAGGAAGCATGGCGGCTCTGGCGGAAGTTCTTCACACGCCGGTAAACGACAAAACCAATCCGGCTGATTTGGAGAAACTTCGGAACACCTTGGTGGAGCAAACTGAGTACCTCAAAAGCAAGCAAGCAGAGGTCCAGAGCCTCCTCGACGAAGCCAAGGAGGAAAACGCCAAGATAACTGCCAAGTGCGACCCCAAGCGTAATCTTTTCACCACCACCCCATTGCCCAAGCCGGCAGGACAAGTGGCGGAGAAGAGAGGTAGGAAAGGCAGGGATCATGACACCTTCAAATCCCCTGCCCAAAAGCTTGGTTTCGAGTGGGCTACAGCGCCGCAGCGTAAGGACAAGAACGGGGACGTCATCCTCGCAACCCTGTCCTCAACACTGCGCCGCCTTGGACATCCTCAACAATGATGACTATGACAAGGACGAGAAGATCTACTACGCATCGATCCTTGCTCACAAAGCTCTAGAGCAGCAGGCCCGTGCTGATTCTCGCGCCGACATGGCGGACGCAAGGGGAGGAAAGTTGGAATCAAAATCCAACGCTTGCAAAGCTGCGGCCGGTGGCAACCCGAAGATCCGTCCGGTTCCAGTAGCCACGGAAAAGGGAAGGACAAGGAGAAAGACCCACGCAAATCACCACCTCCAAAAGGCAGCGTGATGAGGCATCCAGGACCGGCAACAGGCGCAAGGCCTCACCTCCTCCGCCTAGGCGGGATGAAGGCGGAAGCAGGGGCAGCAAGCAGCCGCCAAGGAGTGGCGGCAACCGCGACGATGCCCCGCCGCCAAGAAGAAGCAGGGACCGCACACAGTCCCCACCACCAGTGCCCAGGCACGAAGGCGGAAGCCGGGGACACAACAATGAGCCTAGGCACAGCCGGGCAGCGCAGGACGAGCCACATGCTGATAGATCTGGCAAACAGCTCAGTCCGCAAGACGCGAGACATCGTCTCAATGACATCAAGGCTGGAAAGCAAGATGCCTATCTAGGACCTGAGTGCTTTGGCCCAGCCATCCGCAACGTTCAAGTACCCAGAGACATGACGTCAGTGTCAAAAACTCATCAAAGGTACAATGGAGCGGACAAGCCAAACTCATGGTTGTCGGACTACGCGCTGGCAGTTGAAATTGCTGGAGGCAATGGCCTCGTCGCTGCACGCTTCCTTCCCCTCATGTTGGAGGGGACAGCCCGAAGCTGGATCGAAAACTTGCCGGAGAAAAGCATTCATAGCTGGCATGACATGGAAAAGGTGTTCACGCAGCACTTCCAAGGCACGTACAAGCGACCCAATACATACACAGATTTGGTTCGTTGCGTGCAAAAGCCAGATGAAACAGCTACAAGCTTCTTGGCAAGGTGGATTCAAACAAAGGCAAGCTGCGAGAACGTAGACGACAATCAAGCAATCCATGCCTTCACCACGGGCCTCCTGAAGGGCTCAAGTCTCAGACATAAGCTCGTACGCATGCAAGTCAAGGATCTCGGAGTCATGCTCGAAGTAGCAGCCATGTACGCACAGGCGGATGACGATGCACGCGATGGAGATGGCGCACATGATATGGCGCCAAACAGGCGAGCAAGTCACAAACGCAAGGCTCCCCAGGATGACAAAGCCGGACCATCAAACGAGGTCGCCGCCGCCTTCGAAGGCAAAGGCGCAACCGCAAGTGGAAAGGAAAGGGTAAAGATGGCGGCTCCAGCAAGCAGCGCCTGACGTATGATCAGGCGAAAGCCTTGCCTTGCCCAATCCACGCGTCCTTAGGCAAAGTCAACCACACATTAGGGGAATGCCGGTTCATGGAGGACTTCAAGAAAGACCCCGAGGTTGGCTGGAAATCAAAAAAGAGCAAAAAGGCTGAGAAGACAAAGAAGGAAGACGATGATGGGGCTATGTCCATGTCAGAGGATGAGGAACCCAAGCTGATGCGTAAAGAAAGGAAATATCCCAAGGTACATGGCCAATTGGTGTGCTTCCTGGGCACTCCTTCGGCAAAAGAAGAAAAGGCGGAGATGCGCGAGCTAAACGCCACAGTACCAGACGTTCCCCAGTATCTAGACTGGTCAGAGGAGCCAATAACTGGGATAGAGATGATCATCCAGATCACGTTCCTCACCCCGGCAAATACGCCCTTGTCGTCGACCCTATTGTCGATAACTTCAGGCTCACCAAGGTGTTGATGGATGGCGGCAGTAGCCTCAACATCATCTACGCGGACACTCTGAAGCGCATGAACTTGTCGGAAAGCCAGCTTGACTATAGCAAAGTCAAGTTTCATGGCATTGTTCCGGGAAAGCAAGCAAGTCAATGGGAAGCATCAGATTGGAGGTTACTTTTGGGCCTGAGACAAACTACCGCTCGGAGTATCTCAGGTTCGAAGTAGTCCCCTTCAAAAGTGCCTACCACGCCATTTTTGGACGGCCAGCTTTCGCCAAATTCATGGCTCGCCCGTGTTACATATACAGCAAGCTGAAGATGCCGGGACCCAATGGTACAATTACCATCAGTGGCAACTTCAAGAAAGCAAAGGAGTGTGAGCGTGGCAATGCCGCCTTCGCTGAGGCAGTCCTCCACGCAGAGGAGTTAGCCATGTTGAAGAAAGAGCTCGATACATCACAGTTGCCGGAGCATGTAAAGACCGCTGAGCAAAAGAACACTTTCAAGGCGTCCGAAGACACAAAGAAGGCGGATCTGGTCCCAGGTGACAGCTCCAAGCAAGTCACCATAGGGGCTGGCTTGGACGACAAATAGGAAAGCGCGCTCGTCAGGTTCCTCCGTGAGAATCAGGACATCTTTGCATGGTCATCAGCCGACATGCCAGGTGTCCCGAGGGAACTTGCCGAGCACTCTCTTAACGTCTACGAAGGAGCCAAACCAGTGAAGCAAGGAATAAGACGCTACGGTGAGAAGAAGCGGACAGCAATAGGGAAGGAGATCATCAAGTTGCAAGAAGCCAAGTTCATTAGGGAGGTAGTACACACTGATTGGTTGGCAAATCCTGTAATGGTTCCAAAACCTAATAAGGAAATGAGAATGTGCATTGATTATACCGGTTTGAACAAGTGCTGTCCTAAGGACCACTTTGCTTTGCCTCGTATAGATCAGGTCATAGACTCCACAGCCGGCTCCGAGCTGCTGTGCTTTTTGGATGCGTACTCCGGGTACCACCAAATCAAAATGCGAGAATCCGACCAAATCAAAACAGCGTTCACTACACCCTATGGGACCTTCTGCTACATCACGATGCCCTTCGGTCTAAAAAATGCCGGCGCAACGTATCAGCGGTGTATGCAAAGATGCCTTCACGAGCAAATTGGCCGCAATGTTCACGTCTATGTTGACGACATTGCCGTCATGTCAAGAAAGAAGGCAGATTTGCTTGATGATTTGAGAGAAACCTTTGATAGCCTCCGGGTATATAGGATGAAACTCAACCCGAAAAAATGCGTCTTCGGGGTTCCTGCCGGCAAATTGCTTGGCTTTATCGTTTCCGAACGAGGGATAGAGGTGAATCCAGAAAAAATCAAAGCGATCCTCAACATATCCAGGCCCAAGGACCTGAAGGACGTGCAGCGACTTGCCGGATCGGCGGCTGCCGTCAGTCGTTTCATTAGCCGTCTTGGTGAGAAGGCGCTGCCTCTCTACCGGCTTCTGAAGAAATCCGACAACTTCGAGTGGACAGACGAAGCAGACGCCGCCTTGCAGCAACTCAAGGACGCGTTAACGTCTGCTCCAATTTTGGCAGCTCCTCGTTCGCAGGAACCAATGCTGCTCTATATTGCCGCAACTAACTTAGTTGTTAGTGTGGTACTGGTTGTGGAACGCAAGACGGAAATTTCAGACTTGCCGGAACAACGTCCGGTTTACTTCATCAGTGAAGTATTTTCCGCCTCAAAACAGCGTTATCCGCATTACCAGAAATTGGTCTACGGTGTTTTTTACGCCGCCAGGAAGTTAAGGCACTACTTCCAGGAACATTCAATAACCGTGGTGAGCAAGGCACCTCTGGGGGATATCATCAATAATACAGATGCAACAGGCCGCGTTGCCAAATGGGGCATTGAACTTGCCGCCTTCGACATCTCGTATAAGCCCAGAACGGCCATTAAGTCTCAAGCCTTAGCAGATTTCGTAGCTGATTGGACGGAGGCCATGGACGAAGTACCTCTCCCTGAAGATGCATACTGGATCATGCACTTTGATGGATCAAAAATGCTCCAGGGCTCGGGGGCTGGCATTGTTTTAAGAAACCCTCAAGGAGACAAGCTTAGTTATGTGTTACAAATACACTTCAAGGCAACTAATAATGTTGCTGAATACGAAGCTCTCCTTCATGGTTTACACATTGCCAAGGAACTTGGCGTCCAACGTGTCCTCTGCTACGGAGATTCAGATTTGGTGGCGCAACAGATACGTGGTACTTGGGACACAAAGAGCGAAACAATGGCGGCATATCGAGCTACCGTTGACGAATTCGCCAAGTGTTTTCTAGGCTACGAGGTCCGCCATATCCCAAGAACTCAAAATGAGGCGGCAGATACACTTGCCAGAATGGGGTCTGAACGCAAAAAGGTACCAAAAGATGTTTTCCTGGAACACCTACACAAGCCGTCAATTAAAGGAGCAGACCTCCTTGACCCAGAGTCGGCAGAACCAGTTGATAGTGCTAGCTATGCCGTCTACTTGGTAAAGCCGGATTGGACGACGCCATATTTGGACTTCCTGATCAATCAGGAGTTACCGGATGATGAGGTTTTGAAAAGGCAAATAATAAGAAGAGCCAAGGCATTTACAATAATCAAAGGTGAATTGTACAAGCGTAGCACCACTGGTGTTTACCAACGCTGCATTTCGCCCGAAGAAGGCAGAGAATTGTTGGATGAGATACATGCCGGCGTATGTGGACATCATGCTTCTTCACGCGCCCTTGTTTCAAAAGCCTTCCGACAAGGTTTCTATTGGTTGACAGCCAAGCAAGATGCAGAAGACATTGTTAAAAGGTGCAGGGGCTGCCAACTTTATGCCAGACAATCACATATGCCGGCTCAAGAGCTTAAAACAATACCCATCACGTGGCCTTTCGCAGTCTGGGGCTTGGACATGGTTGGTCCGTTTAAAACGGCGCCTGGTGGCTACACACATTTACTTGTGGCTGTAGACAAGTTTACCAAATGGGTTGAAGCTAAGCCTATCAAAAAGCTAGACGGCGCCACAGCCGCAAACTTTCTGTGGGGAATAATCTCTCGGTTCGGGGTGCCTCATAGCATTATCACCGACAATGGCACTAACTTGTCGCAAGGCGAAGTCGAGGAATACTGTTATAAGCATGGTATCCGCCTAGATCTAGCCTCCGTCGCGCATCCGCAAGCAAACGGTCAAGTAGAGCGTACAAATGGTTTAGTCCTACAAGGAATCAAACCACGTCTCGAAGTACCATTGCACAGAGCGGCTGGGGCTTGGGTGGATGAATTGCAGTCTGTCCTTTGGAGTTTACGCACAACTCCAAACAGATCAACCAAGTTTACTCCTTTCTTCTTAGTCTATGGCGCAGAAGCAGTGTTGCCAACCGACATGATGTACGATTCTCCCAGAATCCAAGCCTACGTCCAGGAGGACGCAGAAGATGCAAGACAGGATGGCCTTGACCTACTTGATGAAGAACGAGATGTTGCCCTTGCGCGATCCGCCATCTATCAGCAAAGTTTGAGGCGTTATCACAGCAGAAGGGTGAGGCAAAGAAGTTTTAGAGTGGGTGACCTGGTTCTCCGCCTAATCCAAGATAGAAAGGGCTTGCATAAGTTATCCCCGCCTTGGGAAGGACCTTTTGTGGTCAGTAAGGTGTTGCTCAATGGTTCTTATTACTTGGTCGATGCACGTGACGGATACAAGAAGAAGCGAGGTCGCAAGCGCAAAAGGAAGGTTGACGACAAGTACGAAGAAACCAAGCGACCCTGGAACATTGAGCAGCTACGTCCTTTTTACACTTAGCAATTTCCACATTGTAATAAGTACTATATGATTATGAAATAAAAGTCTGTGGTTTGCTCATTCAGTTTTGGGATCATGCCATCTTTTGTCTTTTCTCGCAATCATATATCTGTTGTCATAAAAGTTACCAAACAAAATAAGTTTTGCTCCGTGCTAAGGTCCAAACTTTTTGACATTTGCCGTCTGCCGGCTAAAAACGCAAACAATCTTTGCACCGCCTAATATGCTTATCTGTCTGTTTGTGTGTGGGTCGCCTAGTAGTATGTCGTTGGCACCAACATGCTGGCTTTGGTCTCTGAGTCTAAATTAGTTGGTATTGCACCTGGTTGGCTCAGCTAAAGTAACTAAGATGAGGTTCCGCCAACATATGAAAAAGCTAAACATGCAGGCGAGATACATATTAAGGCGGGCCACTTAAGTAAGCCTACCGCCAAGTGTAGCATAAAAGTTGGCCCATAAATATTTACAACCCAAAATAAAGTTTTATGCGTTAACAGATTAACGCAGTGTTTTGTGCTGCCTTTGCAGGAGGAAGTCTAAGGGATTGCCGCCTTCGTAGAGCTGGTGGAGAGATCCTGGGGGCTAACGCCGGCATTCTTGGGGCTGGCTCCGCCATCCTTGGGGCTGCGCTTGTCGGTTCCGGCTTCGCCTTCTTCGCCGCGGGAAGCTTCAGGATCTGCCAAGGAGGGATCAGCAACGGCAACATGCGGGTCCGGGTGTTCCTTGTAGAACTTGCGGATGTCAACCATGTTGGCAACCCGGGTCGCATAGCCGCGAACAGACCGCAGCACGTCCTGCATCACGATGGCTTGGCTGTTTTCGTCTTCGGTGGGGAAGTACTCGGTGACTTGATGAATATCAGCCTCCGGGTACCACGCCGCCGTCATCGCCAATGCCAACTTGGCACCGCCTCGTGCTGCTGAGCGTAGTGTGTTGTCGTGTTCAGCTGTCGCCTTCTCCAGCAACTCCGGCAGAGCATCGAAGATGACGGGATCGCCGTCTTCCCCAGGGTAGAACTTGGCGGCAAATGATTTGCCGGCGCCGACAATCTGGTTGACGATTTCGCCAATTTTCAAGATCCGAGCAAGGCGCGGCGTTGTGGCCAGGTCATCTCCCAAGCTAGCCGGCACTGCACAAACACAAAGTTACACACTGCAGCTTCAAGTATCAAGAAAGCAAGGTGACAAAAATGAAGGACTGGAGGCATACCCAAGACATGGTCGTGGATGGCGTTGACCTCATCCAGATGGTTCTCAAGCGTTTCTTGGGCTAGCTGGACCGCCTTTGACAGTTGGTCCTGCTGCTCCTTGGCGTTCTTGTTCACCTGGTCAAGGTTGTTGCTCATGGCCTCAAGTTGTCCAGTCAACTTGCTAACTTCGGCAGCATGAGCCAACGCACGATCATCCAGCTCCTTGGCGTGATCCGCCTTCAGCTTGGTCACCAGCCCGGCAAGATCTGCAGCTTCGTTCATCAAAGCTTGCATGTCAGTGGAGTTCTTGAGAATATCTTGCGCAGTGTTTAATAATTCTACAAATAAAAAGAAAAGACGACTAAAATACTTGTCGGAAAAGGAAAAGAAGTCGGACGAAAAGAAGGCAAAGAAAGCTTTGTCACCTTCATCCTTCTTGCGAGCTTCTTCCAAACTCGCAATTTGGGCGTTCTTCAACTCCACGTCCTGCTGCAGTTCCTCGCATTCCTTCTTCTTCATCTCTTGAGCACGAAATAGCTCAAGATTGGAAGCAAGAACGGCCTGCATGCACGAAAGCAACATTATGGTTAGCGCTATTTAGTCAACGAGACCACTTTGCCGGCTAAATTTTTCAGCCGCCAAAGTGCTCGGGGGCTGGGACCATAGGCTATTTTACCTCAAGTTGTCCGTGCAGGGTGTCGTGGAGTTCGTCCATGTGTGCGTACCAGTTGCGGGTACCGTCACGCATGGTCTTCAGTGTTTGCCGGGGGTCTTGCAACCCTTTGCCAGGTTGGGAGCCAGGATGAGGACGATCCGCCTTGTTCGGCCGCCATCTGGTCATCCATCTCCTGCTTCATGGCGATAAATCGAGCGGCATCACTAGCCGAAGCTTCAGCCGTCTTGGAAAAAGTTATGCCGGCAACTGATTTCTTGCCCGCCATCTTCTCTGTAGCCGCCTCTGCGGTACCGGCAGCTGTGTACGTTCCCTGGCACACAACCACGGGAACGCCAACTGTGGGCGTTGTCGGCGCAGCAGCTGGAGAAGAACGTGGTGGCTTGCCCCTGCCGGCAGCAATCTTCAAGTTGGAGCGGAGTTTGGGCATGGTAGGCTTGCCTCTGTAAGCAGAAACATGCAAGTTTGTCAGCACAAACATATTAAAATATCCAAGTCAGGGAAGCCAAAGTTTGCTAACCGCTTCAAGGGAACGTTCCCCACGGTCTCATCCTCTGCGTCGGCAGAGGTGGCCGCCTTCTTCCTCTTCTCCAAATCCTTGGTGGAGGAGCTCAGCTTGCGCTTCTTCGACTTGCTGGCACCTGTATCATACCAGTTTGGGGCCAGCTCGTCCTCTCCCAAGGTTTGTAGCTGAAAAGGAAGCAAGACAATATTAATTCAGTACCTAGTGGGCAAGGATGTTAGTGAAATAACAAAGTAGCTTTCACTTACCGCTGGGGCTGGGTTGTTATGAGTGAACATGGCGACGCCTTCAGCCGCCTTCACCGACAGAGGCTTGATAAGCTCTCTAAGCCGGTACTCCAAGGCATCCTGATCAAGGGTGCTGTTGCCGGCGTCGTCCGCCTTGTACTCGCACATCTTCAGTGGGCGATGGCGGAGAGGCATAATCTTCCTCGACACCCAGCAATGACGGTGTCAACTCCGTCAAGTCGTGGAGCCAACATCGTCTTCGTCAAGAACTCGATCCGCCTAACGGCAACTCGAAGTTCTTCCGGCAAGCTGCTGAGCGGCACTTTGCTGTCCAGCAAGCCTTGTGGGTTGGCGGACCGTTGACGAAGGCTGGCATCCCTTGCGTGCTGCCAGGTGTCGGGATGTCCTTGCAGTAAAAGAAAGTGCTGGTCCAGTGCTTCACCGACTCGATGTATGGTATTTTTGGGTACCAGTCGGGTTGGCGGCAGTTGAACGTAACACTACCGCAGGTTGCTAGGTGGCCGCCTGGTATGGTTTGCCGGCGGCACAGGAAGCAGTACTTAAACAGCTCTATGGACGCAGCTATGCCTAAGTACCCTTCGCACAAAGCCTGGAAGCCGGCTAGCACTAGAATACTGTTGGGCGCTATGTTGTGTGGCTGCAGCCCATAAAAACTAAGCACCGCCAAGAAGAAGGCGGAAAGCGGCAGAGACATACCGCGAAGGCTATGCGAAGCCAACATGACACGCTCGCCGTCTTGGGGGTCAGGCACCGCCTCGTCGCCTGGAACCCTCCAGGAGCATTCCGTCTTTGGCGGAATGTATCCGCCTTCCTCCAGTTCCTTCAGATATGCTGACGTCATAACTGACGGCAGCCAGTACCTGGAACCCAGGTCTCCAGCCTCTTCCTCGACGTCGTCATCCTCGTCGGCGGCAGATTCCGCCGCGGCCTCTGAGCTGGTAGCCGCGAGGGATGGGAGGGGAAAAGTTGGAGCGGCGGTCGCAGGCGTCGTCGGAGCTGGGGAAGAAGTAGAAACCCCGCCCGTGGCCACGGTGGCCGCGGGGAGGTAATCGATGCCCTGCGGGCACCGCCGCCGCCGCTGGGATAGATCCAGATCCGGCGGGGGTCGTGAAGCCGCAGCCAGTGCCGCCGTCGCCGCCGCATCCTGCTGAGTGCTCGCCATTTGGGGGAGAGGCGCGCTCGTGCTCGCCGGAGTTGAGTTCGAGGAGGAGTTGAGCTCGGGAAGGTGAGGAGGCCACGGTGGGTGTGCGAATGAGGAAGAAGTGCATCGATGTGCCCTTTGGGGTATTTATCCCCACGCGCCAAGATCCGTGCCTAAAATTAGGGGGACGCGAGATTTCCGCCACGTGCCCACGATTTGCACGTCGTGGCAACGGCGTCTGCGGCCTCGCTCCGATTTCTGTGCGTAGTGGAGAAACCATCATGACGCATGCCCAAGTCCAAACTGTCGTGGACTGCATGGCGTCATCCGTCAACATTTGACGAGCCTAGTCAATTGACAAGACTGGTGCCAGGAAGATTCCTGACAATGGTCAGGCCGTCTTTCCCATGATGGCGGCAAGTTGTCCGACTACTTTAGGCGGACCGCCGCTTACTTTCAACTATGGAATGCTTCAAGCTCTTCAGACGCTTACAAGACAAGGCGGACGTTGCCGACAAAGAAGACGGCGCCTGAAGAACTCGAACCCTCCCAGGGGCTAATGTTGGGGATATACCTACTAGGGGTATCACCAGCATGGATCAATCCGGCTAGTCCAGGGTGGCCCGCAGTGGTGGTGAAGGCTTTGCCTACCGGGCGGCCCAGATAGCTGACGACCAAGGAAGGCGGATGCCGGCAAGGAGGAGGCCCAAGACTGAAGCCCATGAAGCCACCAAGACCAAGACGGAAGGCGGCATACTTGCCGGCTAGGTTTAGGACTCCGTATACTTGCTGGATACGTATCACCTTGTAACCCTAGGTCCAGCCGCCTATATAAGCTGGACCTCGGGACGCCTTTAGGGCAACTCTTGATACAAACCAACTCATTGTAACCTGTTCACGGCGATATTGCCTTATAGTGAGTTATAGCAGCACGTAGGGCACCGCCACCGCCGTGGTGCCTGAAGCTGGGTAAACCGCCGTGTACAATCCCGACCTTGACGACGTCCACCTTCTTGCCCTACGTTCACCCTCGGCTAGCAGGACCCCGTCTCCTATCCAAGATGCCGATACGACGACACCGGCCGCTGGGCGCACGAGGAGGCTGGGCGACGGAAGGGACGGAGCGTCGGTGGCGTACCACAGCCAGGGGAGAAGGCTCGGTAATGGCGGCCGACCACGAACGGCTTGCGGCAGCGCTCGGTATAGGACTTGGGTATGGGAATCGGACGCGGTGGAGACGGAGATGCTTCTGGTTGTTGGCTCGGGCTGGGAGGGAAGAGGGAAGAGCTGGGTGTGCCTGCGAGGAGAGCTCGGGTCCTTTTAAAGGCAGGGGAAGGGGAAAACACGGGGAAGCCCTCACCTCACTGTATCATCGGTGGAGAGGATAAGGGGAGATGAGCTGGAGGTACAGTTCCGCACGAGGTCGCACTGCAGCCGGAGATTACGCAGAGGTTTAGGCTAAGCTAGGTTTAGGTCACGCCAAAACGTGCATGTCCGGGACGTCCGGAGCGCGACGCGGGTGGCATGACGCGTTCCGGTGACTCGGAGGTCCAAACGGAGAATGGATCGCACCGCTGGGTTCGTAACGACGAGAACAACACAACCAAACAAGAATCCTCCAGGATTCCAAACTTGGAAAATAAGATGTTTAGAAAACCAAAAGCACCGAAGGTGCTCGATGAAATGACAGGGGCCTTGCACAACTCAGAAAAATCCCAAACAATTACCACCGGGGTATGTTGGGTATATGGGGGTGTCTAAGGAGTTTGAGCTCATTTGGAGTTGTGGAAAAGGGGTTTTGCAAAAATCCGCTAAGCCACGTACCGGCATCGATTTTCGGCTTACAAAGGAAGTAAGTCAAACATTGCTCGGATGTGTGGGTTCAACAGAAGAAGTGTAGGAAATGCAAAAATTATGCATCTCCCTAAATTATGAGAATTTTCAGAGGTTCCTAGGTGGACTGAATAAATTTGGGATCGGAGCTGACATTTAACAGTTAACTCGAAGTCGGGAATATTGAATTGGAGTATGATATTTTTTGGGCGGGTCTTCTGAAAATGGGTAGGGGAGTCCTCCGGAATTCCAAGAGAGAGCAAACTCTATGTCAAATCTCCTCGAAGATTTTAGGAAACCCTTATTAAAACTAGAAAAGTTTTCCGGCGTCCAAAAATAATTTAAAACTCGATCTGAAATTTCGGGGTGTTACAAACCTTCCCTCCTTAAAAAGAATCTTGTCCCGAGATTCGGAGACTTATAGAGATTCCCGGAGTTAAACAGATACTTCTTGTATGGTCTTAACACCCCTATTTTTTTTTAAACCATTTCAAAACTTTTTCTTCATGACGCTAGAGTTTCAAAACACTCGGAGGGATCCACGCATATCAAGGTATTTCTCAAAACCAGACACTTTGCAAGCATGCAATTACCATCACACAAGATGCACCCAAGAGAAATGACATGGCAGGGGCTCACTGAATCAAACAAGATAGGATCTACCACCACGGTATATAAATATAAACTAGGGTTCTTGCTTAACGATCAAACAAGGCAAGGCACACATAAACAACACAACCATGGCAAAAGCAACCAAGCATGTCTACAAACAAGCTAACATTCAACAAAACAGAGTTTGACTTGGGTAAGGAGTTACCCAAAATTTTATAAACAAAAGGATTGTGATATGTTATCATATCTCTCATCTAGGGTTTTATTTTGGAAAAGCTATATATAACTTCCATGCATACATAGGTTTTGAAAAAAAAATTAAGGTTTCTTTAGGAGAAGGATGTTTGTGCCACCCAAAATGGGCTCACAAGCACCTAAATTTTGAGGGGTAGGGCCACACCCCAAATTTGTTTTTGCAAAGATTTTTCCCTATGGAACACCATAGATACGAGGGAAGAACTTTCAGGGGACCTCCTCGCACTGAAGTAATTGTTAGTTCTAGCTGGAATAGAACTTACATCCTTCATTTCTGAAAAAAAATTCAACCGGCCATACTCCTTGTCTTGCAGCAAAGATAGCATGGCTGGAATACAAGCATATAGACAGCGGAATTTCTATTCTGAGAAAAACATCATTTTAGAAAAATAGTCCTGCATTTTTATGTCAACAAACAAACAGTTGCAGCCGTATGGCATAATCATTTCAACCATACCGGATAAGTAAACACACAACGGTTAACAAAACACTCCACGAAAATCCTTTTGTGCTCCAACGATGAGGGGACCCTCAACAAGCATACTAGAGCTTGTGATGGGTGGTCATCGTGGAGGGCTTGGGCCCTTTCTTTAACATGGGTTGTCACAAGGTTCATATTGGGTGAGGAACCTTGCGTTGTTACATGTATGAGTTTTTCAAACCTATGCATGAGCCAACATTAAGTGAGCGGGAACCGTGGTGACAGTGTCTCATTAAATACTTCAACTTAATAGTTAAACTTGTGCCACACACACAAAATAATTTTCATACTAGAAAATAATATCATTCAGAGTTTGCATTAATTTTTTCAGGCGTGCATATGTGTCTAGGTTCACATATACCACTTCTGCTTTTATATGATCTGTTATTTCTTCAAAACTTTTCAACTGAAGAAAAGGACATGGTATTCCGTCACATGTCAACCAAGTGGTTAACAAGGGAATCAGAACATCAAGTTTTACACAGGGCTAACCTAAGAACAACTTAACTGCGGACAGAACAAACATGCAACACAAGAAAACACAAGAAGTTACAACCAACTTCACAAACTCTCACCTACCAACTTAGGACTCTCACTGGTGGGGGACTTGGTCTGGGCATCCACTTTGTTGCCTTCTGGATCTTGCGGTTTTGGTCCTACGCAAAGCTTGGTATCCACTAGGCTTGTCAGTGGGCTGCGGGACTCGGGCAAGGGCTTGCCTATTGGAATGGCATTCCTCCAAGTGGTAGGCAAGAATGCTCTCCAAGGCGTGGTGGTGTAGGCTTCGAGGTGGGACAAGGTTGAGTTGAGCATCACTTCGATGCTTACCATGGGATAGCTGGGGCTTGCAAGGATCTTGGCGGAAAAAAGCGAGGGGCGGGAGGTTCCATCGCGGCTTCAAAGTACCGCAGACGAGCGAGACATTTCCAAGCTGCAACTTGGAGAGCCATCTCAGGGGAATCCACGAAGTGGCTTTGAATCACATATGGCGCCGCGCTTCCTAAGGCACTTGTGGCGACATACACACTGGCATGATACTCGCTCACGCAGGAGATGTTAGACCGATATACATGGTACACTAGCGAGAAACACAACAAAGAATGTCGCGAGCAGCTTCCCACAGCAGAGGTGGAAAACGGGGCGAAACTCAGCGGTGGTCTCGAAAACAAGGGTAGGTTCCATCTACAACCTCAAGCTAAGGTACTTGGGAGAGAGGAGAGCGCGAGATTCTGAGCGGGATCTGCTTCAAGAGAGTTGGGTTGCAAAGGATAGCAAGCGAGGGCGGGGATTTTATAGGTAGCCAGGACTTGGGTCTCATCTAATGGGCAGTGTCGATTCCTTCGCATGGAAGAAAAACCGGCGAGCCTCACTCGGGGATTGGGACAAGTCCTACTGCACCATACTGTTGACCAACAATAGCCTTGCCGGTTAGTCGGAGATGGGTCAAATCCATCGGGCTCCTTGTCGGGCAAAAGTAAGGCTGGGCCTTCCATGCTAGGGTAGTCTACAGCCAGCCTGGTGCTCTGATACCATGCTCTCTGGCACCCGCTCTGGCACATATTTCCAGAGAGGCGGTCGCCCGTGCGCCAGCCCAAGATATCTGGCCGCACGTTACGACAATGCAACATAGCGGAAATCATTACACAATCAGGCACAAAGTGCTACAAAAGGGTTTACAAGGCATCGTGGCATGACCGAAAGTCAAGCCAAGCATGGCCCAACTCCGAGTTTTAACTGGCAGCGGAAGACATAAATGAGGCAACGGCTTGGAGCGGCTCCACTCCACAGGCATCTGGCTGGGCTACTGATCCTAGCACGCTCTTGCTCCCCTTCTGGCTAAGGTAGAAGATGAATCCTCGCCAATATCTGGCCACAAACACAAGGCCCGTGAGTACATTTGTATGCACTCAGCAAGAATCGCCACTCACTACAAAAAATCCAACAATCATGCAGCAAGATATATATTGGAAATAAACTCCTACAACATGGCAAGTGTACTCTAGATACATGATATAAAAGTAGCATGGCATTGATAACCAAACATGTCATAAGCAAGCAACGGCGGTATCACCAGTACAGAGTCCAAGCCAGGTGGGGTTGGATCGTGCACCGGCAATCATACAAAGGGCTTACCTGTGACGAGTAAACAAGTGTACCATTTGGTACCAAATAATACACAGCAGCACCTGTGATCACTGCTAGGCCCACTGGCCTCATCTTTCCACTCTGGGCATGCACGGTTGATGTTGGCTTAGGCCTAACTCTAGGCTTCCAACGATCACACCGTCATCCCTAAACACGGTAACCATCGACAGCTCAAGTAACATTCCCTGCATCATCTTATTTTTCATTTAGTGAAATCAGGTTGTTCATCTTTCTTTCAAACAGAACTTATGTTTAACCTCCTGACTCGACAAAGACAATAGTGTGACCGACACTGAACTGTTGTTCCATAACCTTGGAACGAGGCTAGACATCCAGATTTGACACTCTCGAGAGGTTGCAGTTTCCACCCATCTAGGTGCACCATATAGCCGGTACTTTAGGAACTCTTCCTTAAGACGACCTGATACACGTACATGACCGTTCACGCTACCAAGACACTCCCTGTATAGCTACCGACATAACTCTATGTCTTATGACGAAGTGAATCCGGCACGTCCCAACCATGAGCAACGCCTAGCTCCGGAACCTTCGCAAGACTAGCCCCGACCACAAAGGTAACCGACTAGTCTTGCCAAATGGCAGCATCAAAGGAGGCTCAATAGGATACGTAGGTCAAGGCCCGCCCATATGAGCGACAGTGGTAGTGCTTTCGATGTTCAGATTAGTGGCACTATGGACTGACCCTATCGAAGTTTGGAGGGGTGTTTCATTTAATCAAGTTTCATCATAACAAGTCCAAACAACAGAGGATTAGTCCAACAAACCAATCACAATATCATAATAATATATATCATCAAATATCAAGACATTAGCAACATAATATCTCAAGCAATAGTAGTATCCATGTCCAAACTTAGCAAAATAAAATGGCGTCAACCGGATGACTACGGCGGCGATCCCGCCGACCAGCGCCTTCTCGTTTGACAAGGAAAAAGAAACGTCAACCGGAAGACTACGACAGCGAACCCGCCGACCAGCGCCTTCTCGTTCGACAAGGAAAAGAAACGTCAACCGGAAGACTACGGCGGCGATTCCACCGACCAGCGCCTTCTCGTTCGACAAGGAAAAGAAACGTCAACCGGAAGACTACGGCGGCGATTCCGCCGACTAGCGCCTTCACAGATCAACTACAAAATATAACACAGGTTGTTGGCGTCGATCGGGTGACTACGGCGGCAATTCCGCCGACCAGCGCCATCACATATCAACTACCAAATTTAGTAGGGCATGTAGTCTCCAAAATGAACCGAAAAAACACTCATAAGAAAGAAAGCATCCATTCCACTCGAGGATTAACCTGACGTGGTGTCAGCAATCTTGGCAAAAGAACCAAATGGAAAGCAAATGTCCCAAGCGTCGCAGTCCAGGTGGGCATATGCCAACCACGTTTGACGGAGGGAGAAGAAGCAAATAACTCTTTTGGCAAATGCCCCAACTGCGAGGATCATAAGACGACATTCGTCCGCTCCTCACCTCGGCGAAGGAGAAGAAGCAAACAATCATAGGAACGCAGGTTTTATAGTTGTTTATTTAGAGGGTTCGACAAAGCCACGCAAGTGCGAGGCGCACAATTAATTCACACGTCATTCTAATGCATACATGGATGATGACAAAACATGGCAGGAGCAATATTCGAAGTAACATATTGAACACAACAATAGCTGACCGACATAATATATACGAACGCAGACAAATATAAACACTTGGCATGGCAATAAGCAAATAACAAACAACATTGCGGACTGCTCATAGCAAGGGGTTAGCTTGCCTCCGAAGATCAACACCGTTTGGCTTGGAGGGTCACGGACACGTCACGGGTCAGGGTCTCGGTTTGCCGATACCGCGGAATATACCTAAGCATGCATACAAGGGTGCTGAGTATACAAGTATTTTACAAAAATGTAAAACCTGCACCATTGGACAGATCCTTTCAAACTAAGAATTTACAAATTTGAATCACCTCAAACGGACTTACGGATCAAAAGATCCAGCCGTGTGACGGATAGCTATTCACTGCTCACGCGCGGCGGATAACAAACCGACGCTCTGCTGGCTGGAAGGTTTACGTATTTCACTGGAATATGTTTTCCAGTGCAGAAACGGAAAGCAGAAGGCGCCTTCAAAGCTAGCTCCAAAACGAACGATTGGAACACTGTTCCCGCGTCTTCTTCGACGGGCCGACCCGCGGGGAAGCTCGGGGAGAGGCCGCCGGCGATGCTCCGCGCCGCCGGGACGGCTGGGACGACGGCCGACGGTGGGGGCGGCCCCCCTCCCGCCACACCGTGCCCGGGGAGGCTTCGGGTCTTCTTCTTCGCGGCGACGCGTACGCGCGTACGGCCGTCGCGCACGTCGTCGACACCGGCCACGGGGAGGGCTCGGGCGCGGGCTAACGGCGGCGACCAGCTCACGGTGGAGGACCGCGTCCAGGAGAGGGAAGCCGACGGCGGGGAGGCTTCCCACGCGTCGCGCGCGAGCTCAACTCGCTCGGTCATGGCGGCAGGTCGCCGGGGCCGGCCGCTGGGCGCACGAGGAGGCTGGGCGACGGAAGGGACGGAGCGTCGGTGGCGTACCACGGCCAGGGGAGAGGCTAGGGGCGCGGGGAAGACTGGCGTTGCTCGGGTGCATGCACGCCGAGCTCGGTAATGGCGGTCGACCACGAACGGCTTGCGGCAGCGCTCGGTATTAGGACTTGGGTATGGAATCGGACGCGGTGGAGACGGAGATGCTTCTGGTTGTTGGCTCGGGCTGGGAGGGAAGAGCTGGGTGTGCCTGCGAGGAGAGCTCGGGTCCTTTTAAAGGCAGGGGAAGGGGAAAACACGGGGAAGCTCTCACCTCACTGTATCGTCGGTGGAGAGGATAATGGGAGATGAGCTGGAGGTACAGTTCCGCACGAGGTCGCACTGCAGCCGGAGATTAGGCAGAGGTTTAGGCTAAGCTAGGTTTAGGTCACGCCAAACGTGCATGTCCGGGACGTCCGGAGCGCGACGCGGGTGGCATGACGCGTTCCCGGTGACTCGGAGGTCCAAACGGAGAACGGATCGCACCGCTGGATTCGTAACGACGAGAACAACACAACCAAATAAGAATCCCTCCAGCATTCCAAACTTTGGAAAATAAGATGTTTAGAAAACCAAAAGCACCGAAGGTGCTCGATGAAATGACAGGGGCCTTGCACAACTCAGAAAAATCCCAAACAATACCACCGGGTATGTTGGGTATATGGAGGGTGTCTAAGGAGTTTGAGCTCATTTGGAGTTGTGTAAAAGGGGTTTTGCAAAAATCCGCTAAGCCGCGTACCGGCATCGATTTTCGGCTTACAGAGGAAGTAAGTCAAACATTGCTCGGATGGGTCTGGGTTCAACAGAAGAAGTGTAGGAAATGCAAAAATATGCATCTCCCTAAATTATGAGAATTTTCAGAGGTTCCTAGGTGGACTGAATAAATTTGGGATCGGAGCCGACATTTAACAGTTAACTCCGAAGTCGGAATATTGAATTGGAGTATGAAATATTTTTGGGGGGGTCTTCTGAAAATGGGTAGGGGAGTCCTCCGGAATTCCAAGAGAGAGCAAACTCTATGTCAAATCTCCTCGAAGATTTTAGGAAACCCTTATTAAAACTAGAAAAAGTTTCCGGCGTCCAAAAATAATTTAAAAACTCGATCTGAAATTTCGGGGTGTTACATCCTTGTCGCCGACGAGCTCCGCCACCGCCTTGCAAGGAGAAGACTTACCGACGACGAGCTCGAAAGCCCACAGTCCAGTCGGAGAAGAAGATCCCGTCATTGCCGTTACCATGGAGCTCGAAAGACGGGAATGGTGATTTGGATTTGGGCGACGAGCGGTGACGAATTTCTCCCGCCGCAAAATTCGTGCTCGCACCATTTCCGTCTCTCCGGTGCCTGCAGCAGCTCGCACGCGGCATTCGAGATCGCATGCCGGGAGCCTGGCTCAAGGGGAACACGTGATTCGAGCGTGCCTCTCAGGCCTCGCTTGATGCTACTTTGATGAGCGTGTTGTCCTTACCCGGGAGGTCACACGGGCAACCAAACGCCACATTTTGTAGCTGGCAGGCCTGGTCTAGGCGCTGCAGGCTACCAAACGCATTTGTAGTGTCTGTTGCCCATTTGATAGCAGCAGACATCCTAATAGGAGCCTTGCCATGGTGCCGGTCATTTCTGGAGGTCCACTACTTGTAATCTACCAGATACCAAATCGCTTGCAACGTTTGCTGCATACACCACAGATTTACGGGATATCCAACTTGAATTCGCCCCAGCTTGCTTGATTTAACCGGTATAACCATGTGTCTCTTAATTTTAGAGGATATCCAACTTGAATCGAAATCGAAGCCTTCGCCTCAGCTTGCTTGATTGAACCGTTATATCCATGTGTCTCTTAATTTTAATTTCGCACGGTTTATTTGTTTTCACTCTGGATTATTTGTGTTTTGAACATAATATGGTGATGAAATCTCAATTGTTTCTTGGTGTTTGTAGCAGTGTCGATAAAACACTTGTGGTAGTAGATCTAGAGCAATCGTTTTGCAATTGTTACACTTGTGGGAGTAGATCATGCAACGGAGTGCGTAGATCTAGCGCTATCATTTTATAGTTGTTCCTTCTCCAATCATGCAACGGAGTGATGCCAGAAAGATCCTCTCATCACATGTTCCTTTTCTGTCTCTTTGAAATATGAATATTTTGCGGCCTTTTCTCTCCTTGCACGTCTGAAAATTGTACAGATGCAGGAGTATAAAACAGCTACAGTACAAATTATAGTAATTCAATCCAATACTTTGAGCAGTAGTCTAAAACTACCGGTTCATGTGTGCTGAATAAGTCCATATCGCCCCCTCCAATCCTGTTAAGCTTCTCATTATCGGATTGGTGCGTGCAAAGGTGGTCTTCCGGATCATCTGATTTCCCTATATGTTCGGAAGACAACAATTGTTCTTGAAAGGGTTTCACTTAAATCTTCTTAAGTCGGACAGAAGCATGTCATTACCATAGCAGAGGTTTCACTGCTTCCATACCAGCATAAACTTTCAGCCAAAAACAAACTTCAATAAAAGAAACACATGGAATGAGCCTGCTAAGCCATGAAATTTGGCAGAAATCTAAATATTTGATTCTAAACAGGAGAATTTATGATTACTCTAACATATGCAATCATTCTCTACAAGTACAGAGTGCACTAGACTGGCATTGTCACAAACTTCGTATGCTTCATCAGTCAGTCGAAGCTTACACACGTCTGCAAGATTGCACCAGCAGAAATAAAAACCAAAACTGAAAATACGGTAAAACCAGATCTTCCACTGGGAGTTCAACCATCGCAGATGACAGATTGACATATCATAGGTTCCACATAACCACAACTGTCCTAAAAAGCTCATTATTTTAACTTCCGATAGTTGGTGCTTAGGACTCCCCACGGTCACCACCGCCATAGCCACTACGGTCACCACCGCCGCCGTAGCCACCACCACCGCCTCCATAGCCACCGCCACCACCACCGTATCCACCACCACCACCACCACGGTAGCCACCACCACCACCACCGAAGCTCCCACCAGCAGGTCTCTCATTGGCAAAATTCACACGGACACTCCGGCCTTGAAGTTCCTACAAGTATTGGGAGGCAATAGATCCATAAGCCTCATGACATGAATAAGAGCATACTACATAGTCAGAAATGGCAATTGGCTAAAGACAGCTACAATACATAAAAACATCACAGAGATTTAAAAGAAGTATAGAACATATACCCTAATCCCCTCAATCAAATAAAATAAACATCACAAACACGCTAAGCTTAAACTTAGCAGCATGAAAATGCTATAGTAAATAGTACTGACTTCCTCCCACCACATTGTAAAAAATTACCAGGTGCAGTACACCCTGCACTTGTTCCATTTAGTTTCTACACAAACCTACAGGTTATTAACATTGCAAAAACAGAACAGCACATGTCTGGTTTACACTCACCTGGCCGTCCATGCTAGATGCAGCAGTCTTTGCTGCCTCCTCATCAGAAAAGCTCACAAAACCAAAACCTCGAGACTTTCCAGTGTCTCTGTCAGTGATAACACGAGCTGTAACATGAGAAGAAATTAGGTTAAAAAGCAATAAATAAAAGTTAAATAAAGAGCATCAGCAATAAATACAAGCAATGAATCAAATCCAGAATTCAAGGAATACACTGACCTTCAATAACATCTCCGAAGCTGGCAAATGCTTCTTTCAGAGACTGATCATCCGTGCCCCAGGACAGACCTGTTAAAAATAACATGAAGTAACTCCTGGTGGCCTAGAGCATGCTTGTGTACAAAACAAACACCAGCAGAAACACTCACCGCCTACAAAAAGCTTGGAGGACATGAAACGTGCAGCGTTGAACAGGGCAGGAGCTGAGCCAGTTGAGGCACTGCTCGTCAGAGCACTTTGCCTCAGGAGGCTTCCTAGCTTGTTGAAAGCCGCCATGGAGGAAGACTGAACCTGCACCCACACATAAATCATCAGCTGGAGAACAAACAAAGGGACAAACAGGTACCCACTAGCAATCAGTATCATTTAGCACGAAACCTAAACAAGATACTGCAGTATGCTGGTACGAATAACAATAATTTCAGATTCTAACCGGAGAAAACACCCCACGAAACACATCTCTAAGCTTCCATGAGTCAACACACATAACGCACAAGATTAATAATCCGGACCAAACCAAAACAGCTATATGGTATGGATCACAACAGATCAGAGTACCTCGAGTATTCTAGGTGGAGATCCCAGCACAACACGATGTTAGAATCACATACTACCACTCCGAAACTTGCAACTCGCACTAGGACGACAACAGCCCTAAAATAACACAACAAAACAGGAAGAAATCGAACCCACCACGCCCCTGCTTGGTACCCAAACGCACGAATCAGAGATTAACACAACAGACGGCCACGCAAAACCCTCGAATCTCCTCAACAACAACAAAAACATACATACATCCCTCTATTTCGTTTCGAGACTAACAACAACACCAAACGATCAATCTAGCGGAAGAGAACGACGGATCACGACCAGATCCGCCGCCATACGGTGAGATCATACCGAAAGGAGAAGGAAAAGGAGGGCCGTACCTGGGGGGCGAGATGGGACGAGACGGCGCGGTGGGAGGAGAATGGAGACGGGGAAAGTGGAGGCTGGGGTTTAAGAGGAGACGGGCGGCGGCGGCTAGGGTTTTGCGGCTCGGGCTCGCACCAGGCTTCCAAAATATCTCGTGCTTTGGGGGCATCCAACGGAAAATATCTCGTGGGCTCGTGGTGGGCTTTGGATAGAAGAAGTGGATAGGAATGAGCCGGTGGTCGCGCTACGGGCATTCCGGTTTTGGCACGGGATAAACGCGATCATCCGGTCCTTTGCCCTGCTCTCCAAGAAATTAAGAAAACGTTTCTCCGGTTAGCATTTAAGCATTTAGCATTGAGTTAAATGCACCGTTAGTCACTGAACTTATCATCCTAATTCATTTCTGCCATCGTACAGTTGAAATAGAGTAGCATTTCATGGTGACTGTTCACCGCTACCAATTGGCTGACGTATTTGTTGACGTGGTGATATGCGGGCTAGCTCGATGGTCAGGTGACTTAAAGAAGGCCCAAGGGCAGGAGGTTTTTTCTTTTGCAAAACCGTCGTTGGCAAAAAGAGGCAATTTCCTCTCTTCTCTCACTCTCTCCTCAAACCCTAAGTAAGCAAATCCCATCTTACCTTCGTTGAAACCCTAATCGGCGATTTTACCTGCAACGGATGGAGGTAGGAAATGAGCGTTGTCATTTAGAAGCCATGTCGGTCGCAAGTTCGTCCCATTATTCGCTCCGCCGCTGGTCGCCATCGATTCCGGCCATCCCTTCCCTGATTGTGGGCGCTTGGTGAAGCACTACGTGTTCGGGACGGAGGACCACAGCAGTTGGGTGTTCTACAAATGTAAGAAGCATGAGGTATGTCCAGAAACATGGAATTTGATAGTAAAATCTGAAGTTTTTAGTTGATTTCGTGTTCAATTTGAAGCATGGGGTATTGTTTAGAGAGAGGTTCGCATTTTAATTGTTCTTTCTCATTTATAGTTTGGTTGCAACTTATAGCATTAGGAGCTTGAATACGTTGAATATTTGGTGGAAAAGAACTTTTTTCAAGTGATGTTGTTGTGGGCAGAGAATATAAGGTGGCATTTGAAGTGCGGCAAGGAAGAGGTGTAGGTCACTTGAGCAACTTCAATAGTGAAAGAACATGAGGGCTAGAGGAATGAATAGTTGCAAAAAGACTATGAACTCATTAGAAGGACTTCCCGGTCGGTCACCCATTATCAAATTGATTCGGACCAAGCACACTTAACCTCAGAGTTCTTTTCAAACAAGCTTCCAAAAAAAAAGTTGCAACTTGTTGACATGAGTATCATATCAATCGTATTAAGCCCTAGATCAGGATGTCACACTGATGTCCTCAGTTGATGTGTTGGTGTGTGTGGAGATGTTTGTGTGTGTATTGAGCTAGATGTGTTGGTGTTTATGAAATTGAACTGATATTTTGGTGTGTGTCAAACTTATGTAATCCAGTTTATGAAGTTGGTGTGAATCTTCACTGGATTTGTGAACCCCTCCTCGAACCAGCACTGATGTTTGGCGACGCTGACGACCGACGCCAAATTCCTCTCGTCGCCAACGGTAGCATCTCTCTCCGCATGTTGCGCCGAGTGTTGCGTCGAGCTCACCGCACGCAGACGGAATGATCGGGATAACATGGCGTTAGTGGATGCCGGGCATATCCGTGTTTCCTGGCTTCTACATGGTGGTTTTCGCAAATGTTTGCTCCCTGTGAACACACGCATGACACGGCTGGCATGACTAGTGGGCCCAACGTATCGCCACGTCAGCAAATACAACGGCCAATCGACAACGATGATCGTCTATGGGCCCAAACTCGTCTGTAGTCACCGTAAAATGGTATTCCAGTTGTACGATGACCAAATGGAATTTGTCCGATAAGTTCGATGACCCGCAATGTATTTAACTCTAGCATCCTCTCTAGTCACCAAGATAATCTCTTACATAAGTAATCAACGTATAAGATTCCGTTTATTCCTAAACGGAATCGTAAACCACAACAATGGTGAATACTCCTCAAATGCTCTGGTGAGGTCTGTCACAGGTGAACTTCAGCTAGGCCGTGTCACCGCTCTCTCGGAAACATGCGTCCTTACAAGAAATCGTTGCCTTTATCGTTCTACCATCTTGAGTTTTTCCTTAGAGGTGTTTAACAACGGACTAAGCGTACTTGCTGGTTTTGTAGTTCTGCACTTCCATTGATCATCGTTGGTGCTCTCCGTCGAGTTAATAGCGGAAAACTACCACTTTTCGCGTCAAATTTACTGATTGATACCACATTGGTCCCGATTCTCATCTAGGTACCACATTTTGTCCAGATTTTCTCAGATTGCTCAAATGGCATGCTGATCCAATTTAGACAGCCGTTCTGACAGAGATGGCCCACCTGGCAGGCTGACGTGGCAAGCTGAGATAAATTAACAACTAAACTGACAGTGGGACCCACTTATCAGCACAATAAAAAAATGAAAATAATTGAAAAAATAAAAAATATCTAAAAACATGTCTAAAAAAGTCAACCGCCCCTCTACTCCCAAATGGGCGAAGCACGTGGAGCGGTGGAATCCGTCGCCGACGGGATGAGCTGTGGCGGCGCGACCTGCGGCTGTTCGCGAACGCCGGCGGCGTGGACGCGCACACGGGCGCGCCGCGGTGGGCGTCGTGTGCTGGCTAAGCTAGCTTGCTAACTGTTGTCTGCTGGATGGATTTGCCTCGGCCAAGCATGAGGACATACTAGCTAGCTTGCTTCTGGATGGATTTGTGGCGGGCGTGATTTGCAGGCTTGCAGCTAGCTGCGTGGTGGCTGCTGGCACTGTAGGCTTCCGCCGCCATCGTCTTCCGCCGCTCCGGGCCGTTTCCGCCGGCCGTCGATCTCCTCCGCCACGCTCGCCGCCGACCTGCGCGCCTTCTGCAGCACCTTCGTCCTCCGCCTCTCCCCAGCCTTCGTCTCCGCCGCGCACGCCAGGGAGACCACCCCGGATGCCGCGGGCCACGCGCGGCAGCTCGTCGCCGAGCTGCGCGACCGCGGGGACGCCGTGCTGCGGCACCTCGCGCCGGCGTGTCAGGCCCCTGCATTTCTGCTACACAGCTTCGTCAGTTAAGCAACACAACAGCTTCGTCAGTTAACAAAACGCAACAAGCTACAGTAACAGATCGATCCACTTCCTGGATCTTCTGTGCCTATGATGCTGTTGATTGTAATAAAAGTACTAAGCAAACTCTTAGCGTGGTCCTACTCTTTGGATATAAAAGAGCAGGAGAGGGAGGCTGGGTGGCACGCTAATGAACCCTAATTTATTTCCTATGTATCTGTCTTTTATTTTCCTGTCTTAATTCTGCTCATCGGAGCTCTTGTTCTTGGTTTTCTTCTACCTCAGAAATCCTGAGCTGTTGGAGACCTCCCAGGGCCCAACAACGTGGTATCAGAGTACGGTTTCGCGCACCGCTGCCCCTCCCTCCCAAACCCCCTCTACCAAAAAATCCCCACCCTACCCAACCCAGTTCGATCGACGATTACCTCGAGGTTGCTGGATCACACGCGATCCAGTGGTAAAATCCCTCTTTGCCGTGCCTTATACACCGACATGGCAGCTGGACGCAGATCAAGATCCGCGTCGCGCGAAACCGCCGCCGCGGCCGGGAAAGGCGTGGATGTGGCCGCCGCAGCAGCTGAGAGGCCTGAGGATCAGGTGGATCCTTCTGACGCTGGTGGCGACGACGAGGTCAACGACAGAGAGCTGAGGCTCGCATCAGCGCCTCCCTGCCAAGGACGGACATGGAAATTGGCCGCCGCCTCGATCTGCATCAAACGGACACCGCCAACGCCCTCTACAATATTCAAGGTGATGTTGCCAAACTCACTTCGATTATGGCGAACATGTCTTCCACACTAGCTCGTCAGCGTGCAGATCCTCCCCCAGAACCGCAGAAAACAGCTCGCTTTGCAACTCCACCACTGCAAAATAGCTCACTTTCGCCGATCACCGAACAAGTCACCCTTCCGCCACACCGCACATAGCACAAACTCCTCCTCCGTTTCTTCCCCAATTGGGCATATTTCGTCCAGACCAACTACCCCCCCCCCCCCACCATCTCCCAGCTACATCCCTGAATCTCATCCCAAGCTTTTCATCAACAGACTACCACCACAACAGCTCCTATAGTAACCATTCCACACTACACACAACAATCCAACCCACAAACCCAACCCCAGTACTACCTACCACCACAACCACCACCTACACCTCAACCATCTGAACAAAACAATCAAACACACCAACACCACTCCTTTGAACCTCACATTCGTGTTCCTCATGTGGAGATCCCTTGTTTACGGGTGAAAATGCACGAGCTTGGTTGCTGGAATGCGAGGACTTATTCAATTTGGTGAACATACCTACTGATAGCAGAGTACAGTGGGGAGTAGCTCATATTCAGGGTCAAGCAAAGACATGGTTAAACAGCTCGGGCATTCAGTTATCTCGCATCACATGGTCTGAATTAGGCAGCATTCTGGTGGAACGGTTCCCAGATAACATCACTGTAGATCCAATGGAGCTTTTGCAGACTCTGAAGCAAACGACGACAGTAAACTGTTACATTGACAACTACGAGAACTGGATGACTTTGATGAAAAAGAGAAACCATATCTATTGGCGGATTTCTTTGTTGATCGATTCATCAGTGGACTCAAAGAGGGTATTCGTCATACAGTTCTTTGTCAGAAACCAGTTTCATTGATGTCAGCTTACTGGTATGCCCGACAGTATGAGAAAGCATATCTGGCTAATTCGAGACGCCCAGCAAATCCCATACAACAACAAAGGCCCAATAATCCGATGGTTCCTCGACCTCTCCCTGTCAGAGATAACAGGCCAAGAAATAGAGAACCTAAGAAGTGCTGGTACTGTCCTGAAAATTGGACACTTGGTCACAAGTGCCAACAGCTGCAACAAGTACTCAATGTGATGGAAATGCAAGGTAATCACTACGAGGACTTGCAAGAAGAAATACCTATCATTCAGCAGCAGAGGTTCCTGAAGAACAAGTGATACAAGCTCCACTGCTGAATCAAGCACCTTTGGTGGCACAAGAACCTCAAGCAGCTCTAGAACCAAATGAAAACTGCAACAGTATGTGTATATCTGCTGCTGCTTACACTGGTTGCCCTTCAGATGCCACACTGTCATTCTTACTCAACTTTCAGAAAACTGAAGCTTTGGCCATGGCTGATACTGGAAGCACAAACACCTTCCTGGACCACAAGTTTGCCTTGAAAAACAACATTGCTCTCTCCAGTGCTCCACATCATACAGTGACAGTAGCAGGAGGTGGTACGCTATCATCAACAACCATTGCTCATAACTGTTCCTTTTCGATTCAAGGTCTCAAATTCACTGGCGATTTCCGCATTCTGGAACTGCAAGGAGCTGATGTCATTTTAGGAGTGAATTGGTTCAAGCTTTACAATCCTGTAACGTTTGATTTCATCAAAAGAACCATGACACTGCCTATTGATGGAACTCTGACAGTTCTACATGATCACCTGTTCCCAAGGGACAAATTCCTGATTTCTTCAGATGATTGCAGTAGGTTGATAGCTCAGGGCGCTCCAGGTTACATGTTGTTTGCAACTGAGGATGAAATGAACAATGATACCTTGATAGGCGAACTCTCTGACACTCCAGCTGAAATTCCTGATGAAATCAGTGATTTATTACATCAGTTTCAGGATATTTTCCAAGCTCCTTCTGGCCTGCCTCCACAAAGAGATTGTGACCATCAAATTCCCCTGACTCCAGGAGCTAAACCTCCAAATATTCGCCCTTACAGAATGTCACACAGTCAAAAGAACTCAGTGGAGCTTCTCATCAAAGAAATGCTCAGGAATAATGAAATTCGACCAAGCCACAGTCCTTTTTCATCACCAGCAATCCTAGTAAGAAAAAAGGATAAATCCTGGAGACTTTGTGTTGATTTCAGAGGACTGAATGATCTGACTATTAAAAACAAGTTTCCTATTCCTGTGATTGAAGACCTTTTAGATGAACTACATAGTTCCATGGTCTTCTCAAAATTTGATTTGAGGTCAGGGTATCATCAGATACGCATGAAGGAAGCTGATATCCATAAAACTGCTTTCTCAACACATCTTGGTCACTACGAGTATGTAGTAATGCCTTTTGGTCTGTGCAACGCTCCAGCGACCTTCCAAGAACTCATGAACACCTTATTCGCTCCTTTCCTGCGAAAATTTGTGTTAGTATTCTTCGATGACATACTAGTATACAGCAAGTCAATTGAAGATCACAAACACCATCTCTGTCAAGTGATGATTGTATTCAGGAATAATTCTCTGAAGGCTAAACTGTCCAAGTGTACTTTTGTACAATCGCAAGTTGAATATTTGGGGCACATCATCTCGGGTGAAGGAGTCCGCACAGATCTGGCAAAGATTGCCGCCACTGCTAAATGGAAAACACCAGTAAATCTGAAACAGTTGAGAAGAATACTGGGTATGTCTGGGTACTACAGGCGATTCATTGCGAACTATGCAACAATATGTCACCCTCTCTAGGCAATGTTGAAGAAGGATTTTTCATGTGGGACCAGAGCAAGATGCAGCTTTTGCTAAACTGAAACAAGTGATGTCCAACCCTCCACTGTTATCCCTCCCAGATTTTACAAAGCCATTTACATTGGAAACAGATGCATGTGCTTCAGGATTAGGAGCAGTTTTGATGCAACAAGGAAAACCATTATCTTATTTCAGCAAGAACCTGGGCCCCAACAACAGTACCAAGTCCATATACGAAAAAGAAGCGATGGCCATCTTAGAATCCTTGAAGAAATGGCGACATTATTTCTTGGGCAATACTATACTCATCAAAACAGATCAAAGCAGCCTCAAATACTTGTGCAGTCAGAGGCTAATTGAAGGCATTCAACACAAACTAATGCTCAAATTGCTGGAGTTCGACTACAAAATTGAGTATAAAAAAGGTGTGGAAAACAAAGTGGCAGATGCTCTGTCGCGTCAACACACTGAATACACAGAAAATACATTGGAGGATGAGGAATAAATGGCAACATCAGTAGCAGTTCCTGCTTGGAGTTTGGATGTTACAGCATCTTATGATGGTGATGATCACTGCATCAAATTGCTCCAAGAAGTTGCTATTCAAAAGGATGCACATCCTCCTTTTAGCTTGTAGTCTGGCATCCTTCGATATAAAGGAAGGATTTACATGGGAAAACCATAGATCTTCGAGCTAGAATATTTGATTCCTTCCATTCTTCAATTTTGGAGGACATTCAGGCACAAGAGTGACTTATCACCGATCAAGCAATTGTTCTATTGGCCAGGACTCAAGACGTACACTGAAATGCAGGTGGCTCACTGCCCTGTCTGTCAGATTTCCAAAACTGAAAGAGTTCAGTACCCTGGTCTCCTTGACCCTCTTCCCATTCCTAAAGGCAAATGGTCTGAAATAACCATGGACTTTGTTGAAGGACTCCGAAGAGCTAAAGGCAAAGATGTGATTCTGGTAATTGTCGACAGACTCACTAAGTATGCTCACTTCCTGCCTCTTTCTCACCCGTATACAGTCCAGAAGGTGGCACAATTGGTCATGGATAACATCATCAAGCTACATGGACCACCCACAGTCATAACTAGTGACAGAGACCGAATATTCACAAGCAAATTGTGGCATGAAATATTCACTGCTATGAAGATTTCTCTGCACTTTTCTACTGCCTACCATCCAGAATCTGATGGTCAAACAGAGAGAGTAAATCAGTGTCTAGAGCAGTACCTAAGGTGTATGACATTCTCGGCACCTAAGAAATGGGTTGACTGGCTATCTGCGGCTGAGTGGTGGTACAACAGTTCATATCACACAAGCATCAAGATGTCGCCATTTGAAGCACTCTATGAGTACCCTCCACCTCTGCTTTCACATCTTATTCCTCAGACTGATGCCACACCTGAGGCTCAGCAAACTATGTTGGAACATAATGAGATGACAGCAGTGCTACAGCACAATCTAGCTCTGGCTCAGAAAGCAATGAAATCCCATGCTGACAAGAAACGAACTCCAAGGTCATTTGCTTTGGGCGATATGGTGTATCTTAAGATGCAACCTCACAGGGAACATGCCCTGGGAAGTGGAAATCCTCTGAAACTTTGTTCTAAATGGTACGGGCCATTCAAAGTACTCAAGACAGTGGGTAATCGTGCTTATAAATTGCAACTTCCTGAAGGAACACAGCTGCATGATGTTTTCCATGTCAACCAGCTTAAAAAGCACCTCGGCAAGCTGGCTGTGCCAAACCCTAAGCTTCCATTAGTAACTACTTCAGGTAAACTCAAGATCACTCCTCTTGCAGTTTTGGAGAGACGTCAGGTTCCTCGCAATGCAGGTACTTTTGATGTAGCAGTTCCGCAATGGTTGGTGCATTGGGACAACATGTCGCCTGACGAAGCAACCTGGAGGACGTTGAATTCATGACGAAGACGTTTCCTCTATTCAAGCCATGATGTCTTGAGATGAGGAGGGGGTATTGTCAGGCCCCTGCATTTCTGCTACACAGCTTCGTCAGTTAAGCAACGCAACAGCTTCGTCAGTTAAGCAAAACGCAACAAGCTACAGTAACAGATCGATCCACTTCCTGGATCTTCTGTGCCTATGATGCTGTTGATTGTAATAAAAGTACTAAGCAAACTCTTAGCGTGGTCCTACTCTTTGGATATAAAAGAGCAGGAGAGGGAGGCTGGGTGGCACGCTAATGAACCCTAATTTATTTCCTATGTATCTGTCTTTTATTTTCCTGTCTTAATTCTGCTCATCGGAGCTCTTGTTCTTGGTTTTCTTCTACCTCAGAAATCCTGAGCTGTTGGAGACCTCCCAGGGCCCAACACGGCGTCGTCCGTGTCCCTGGTCCGCAGCCTCGCGGCCCTCGGCGACCTGCTGTGGGCGTGGAGCGCCATGCGCGCCGCCGGCGTCGAGTCATCTAGGCTGACCTACAACTTCCTCCTCGACAGCCTCGTGCTGCCCTGTGTGCTCGCCGTCGGCTCTTTGTAGAGCTCGCCGCGCTCTTCCTCCGTTCCTCGGCCGGGGCGGAGCTCGCGCTCGCGGCCAGGGCGCGAGGCCGGCGTCCGGGGCGGAGCGCGGCCGGCAGGAAAGCCCCACCGGCGGCGCGATAGCGGAGGAATAATAGGAGGAGGGGATTTTTAATTTCTTATTTTTTTAGAATTTTTTTATTTTCTGGGATTTTCTATTTATTTAATTCGGCTAACATGTGGGGCCAGGTCGAAGACTGTCACCGACTTTCCACGTCAGCCTGCCAGGTGGGGCCGTCATGTCAGAATGGCTGTCTAAATTGGATCAGCACACCATTTGGGCAATCTGAGAAAACCTGGGCAAAATGTGGTACCTAGATGAGAATCGGGACCAATGTGGTATCAATCGGTAAATTTGACGCGAAAAGTGGTAGTTTTCCGCTATTAACTCCTCTCCGTCCTTAGGTGATCGTTCATACCTTACCTACACTATGGAAGAGGCACGACATCTGATTGACTATTGGCTGATGTGAAAGTACAACATGTCCAGAGAGGGGGCAACCAGCTTAGGGTGTATTTGTTTGGGCTAGTTGTGACTAGCTGTGCTGCTGTCCAGGAAAAGATCTTGTGCAGGAAAAGTTGTTCTGAGTTTTAGGGTCGGCAATTAGCTGGTTGTCCGACTATAATATGTGTAATTGTTTGAAATACCCTTAGAGTCATGAAAACGTATATTGTTTCCGATTTACGTGTAACAAACTAGCATCGTCTTCTCGCGACCTTCGCACGACGGACGAGAGAGAGGAAAGAAACGGTTCAAGGTCAGTTCTGGTGGGAATCGTGGGTGGGGGTCTGATGACTCCCAAGTGCAGGAGATCAATTGTAGTACCTTCGAATAGAAAAGGTTGTCGAACCCACGAGGAGCTGAAGGTTTTGGTTATTAGAAATGATAAATAGACAATAAAAGATGCAAGTGTTTTTGGTATTTTCGATTGTATAATTGCAAGACAGTGACAATGCAGCAGGTAAATGGTAACAAGTAAAAGCTCTCAAAGAGAGAGAAAGCCCAATCCTCTATGTGTAAGAGGACAATCTCAAGTGATGTGTAACTTATATGTGGAAAACGTTCCCGAGGGCGGCATGGATATTGCTAGGCATATAGATTTATTAAACAACACGTTGAATATCTTGTCTAGTTTTAATCTTCTTCGGACGGAGCTATTATTAGGTGCAGCTAAATAAATAGACTAAACCCCTTATGATGGATCATGTGGCCAATTAAATGACAGCACAAGAATTATTAAGATATAAAATCCCACCATAGCATTAAGCTCTAGGTCCCCGATACTAATACCCCGTAAAGTAACTTAATGATTCGGTCTCAGACTTTCGTGTCCTCCCAAGTCTCCCTCACGCCATTACACTACGGTGTTCTCCTATGAGCCCATATAGGTGAAGTGTTGTGCAGTCGACGTTCGCACAACACCATCATAGAATCACACAAAAAGATAAACAATAGACAAAATACCAACACATGTCATATATAAATCATTGCCATTCATCCTATGCCCTCAGGAACATACGGGAACTACTCACAACGTGCAAACATGGTGATGATCAGTGGCATAAATGGTACAACACAATCTGAAAGTATAACTCCACCAACAAATAATGACAAGTACTCAATCACAAACATGAATAGGAGCACGAGACAAGTATCTAGGGTATAGCAACTCTCAAACTACGAGGGGGACGGAGTGGATCACGGAGATGATGATGGAGATGGTGCTGGTCTTGGTGATGGTGATGGTGTAGAGGCCTCCTCCCACGCCAAGGAGGAGAGGTGATGATGATGACGGTAATTTCCCCTTCTCCGGAGCTCCGGAGCAGCAGGATCTGATCCCCCTCGGAGGGAATCAGGAGTTTCGCCGCCGCCGCGGCCTCAGATGGACTTGGAAAAATTAGGGCGTTACTTTTCGGACGAGACGGAGACCTCGTTAAAAAGCCCCAGGCGAGGAAGTGCCCGAGGCTCCTTTTGGTGGGTCCCACGCGGTCAGGGAATCTGGCCGCGTGGGCCCACCTATTTTGGGCATCGTGGCCTTCCTTGCTTGCTTCTTCTTCCCTCTGGTGTTCTCCCGAAGAAAAACCAGCCGTGCAATTTTCCTTTTATTAATTGGGCCTTCGTAGCTCCTGAAACAATAAAAACACCAAAAAGGAGGTTTTCTGCCTCCCAGAAATTAAATACTAAAAATAGGGACTTTGTAGGAAAGTCCCCTAAATCATCTAAAACATGTAAAAAACAATGATATAATAATGCAAATAACATCCTAATATTGTGGTATAAGTGGTATAGATGAAGATATAAAATGCACGTATCAACTCCCCAAGCTTAAACCCTTACTTGTCCTCAAGTAAGTAAGGACATAGATCATTACATGCATCAATGGACTTATGGTTGATAAATAAATACGAGCATTGTATCATCATCATATTCAATTGCAATGTAAGATTAATGAATTAAAACTCATACACATAAGGACAGCATAAGTAGAAGCTCTAGCAATCACCCCTTACACTTTGAAAGCAAATAACCATTGTATGTTGGACAATTGAATCACACTATTTTTAACATGCTTTTGCTCTTATGGCTAGCATCATAATGTTTAATACTTTACTGAAGTTTAAAGACAAGATACCCTCTCATGGGATAACAAGTTAAAGAAGACAAATGAAAAGACAGATATAAAATTATTTGCACCCTTGCTTCACTAGTAACTAGTGCAAACTTTAGTCATGGATGTTTCAATCAAATTCTTATGCTCAAACAACTTTTATCTCACACTTTCCATGGCTAACCGAATCCTCTGGTGCCTTCCTTTCATACACTTTACAAAAGAATAAGTATTGACACATCCATGATCTTTAATTTGCTCAAAAGATACTAGATTCTAACAAGAGTGTTTCATATCCTTTTCATTAACTATTCCCAACTTTTTATGCTACAAGACTATATCTCAACTTTAAACTTATTAATTCTCAAGTCATAATGACTCACTCTTTTCTTATTTATATTGAGCTAGATTCTACAATTGTCCAACATACTCAAGTTAATTAAATTCAAGGCAAGATGTGACTGAAACCTCTAAAATAAACCACGCTCATTTGCATGAGTGTTACCCATAAATCTCCAAACAAGAGAATCATGGATGACACCATACTTTAATATTCATTGATAAACCATAAGATAGGGATACATGATAATGCTCCATGAGCTCACACAAGCCTAAAAGAGATTGATAACTAAATGATAAAAGCAAAACACACCATGACTAGATAGATATGATAAACTAGTAAAGATAAAGACTAGGTGGAACTCCCCCAAGCTTGACGTTCTGCCAGTGCTTTCTCTGCTGCAGCCCCTTCTTTCTCATATTCTTCCTCCCATTCAGCCCTCTTCCATGGGAAAGGCCTCCCACTGTAGAAGGAGTTAGGTAGATCATTATACCTGAGGGTAGCAGCTACTGCAATCTTCTTGAAGCGCTCTTCATACTCACAGTTTTGATTTTCCACATCCCACAGTAGAGCTTGATGCTTGTCCAACTCAGATGTGACATGTAGATACCTCTTCTCCAAGTCCTCCAGCCTCTCCTTGTACTCTTCAACCTTCTTCTCCAGCTCCAGGTTCATGAAGTGATGAGCATCAAGGCTACGTTCAACAACAGTATTATACCTGAAGATCTTCTGTTCCAGGTCCTCCAGCCTCTCCTCCCCCGTGCCAATGATCTTGAGAGCCTTCACCTCCTCTATGAGCATCGCGCCCTCCTTGAAGGACAAGGTCTTCATTGGTGTCATCACGGAGTTGAGGTAGCGGTTCACAACACCTCCCTTGGGGAAGCTCTCCCCCTCATGATCGGATCCGGAGCTAGACATGGCTAAAACGTGACAGACAGAAACAGCAAAAGCAAAGAACGCTCGAAAGCTCTCGGTACGAGATTAGATTGACGGAATGGGGTATATATTGACAGTTTTTAGGGTAAGACGAAGAGTCGGAGTCAAAAACGGGACGAATCAGGACTCTGAGGGGCAAAAGGAGTGGGCCCACGTGGTCAGGGAATCTGGCCGTGTGGGACCCCCTCTTTTCATTCTCGAAGTTCTGTCACGTCCAGTTTTCTTGTCCCACACGTTAATTTCCATAAAAATGATGTCCATAAAATATTACGCAATTCCGAGAAACTTTCCAGAGTAAAAGTTACCTTTTATTGATTTTAGATTTCTGAAACTGCAAACTTCTTTGCAATAACCTCCTCCGGTGTCTGTAAAATGAATTCCTCCACCTTTCCAATGAACCTTTTTCCTGCAATATAATGTTTAAGGCGTTGTCCATTAACCACATGAGGTTTACCTTTCATGTCACCATGAAGACGGATAGCTCCTGAACAGTATACTTCCTGTATCACTAATAGTCCCTGCCACTTTGAAGCTAACTTACCTGCAGAAAACTTGAAACGAGAGTTGTATAATAACACTTGATCACCTACTTTGAATTCTTTCTTTTTAATTTTCTTGTCATGCCAAATCTTAACTTTTTCTTTAAACATCCTGGCACTTTCATAAGCTTCATTTCTCCATTCATCTCGTTGGTTTAAATCAAGAATTCTCTTCTCTCCAGCAGTTTTAAAATCAAAATTCAATTGTTTAATAGCCCATCTAGCTTTATGTTCTAATTCAACAGGTAGATGACAAGCTTTTCCATAAACCATTTTACAAGGAGACATTCCCATAGGATTTTTAAAAGCAGTTCTATAAGCCCATAATGCATCGTTAATTTTAAGTGGCCAATCAGACCTAGACTTATTCACTGTCTTTTTCAAAATGAGTTTAATTTCCCTATTACTTAATTCAACTTGTCCACTAGTTTGGGGATGATAAGGTGATGCAATTCAATGGTTAACATCATATTTTGCCAAAGTTTTCTGGAGAATACCATGTAGGAAATGAGAACCACCATCAGTAATTAAAAACCTAGGAACACCAAACCTGGGGAAAATGATGTCCTGAAGCATCTTCATTGCCATGGCATGATCTGCACTTTTGGTTGGAATTGCTTCCACCCACTTTGTAGCATAATCCACTGCAACCAAAATATGAGTATGCTTTGTCTTTGATTCGGGAAAGGTCCCATAAGGTCAAAACCCCACACATCAAATGGTTCAAGTGGTAAGGAATAGTTCATTGGCATTTGATGCATGTAAAATGCATACATGAACTTTACATTTTATTACATGTTATTCCATGTTATTTGCATCATATAAGGGTTATATTCATGATTTATATTGTGTTTTGGGGATAATTAACAACTTCCCCATTTTTCTAGAATTAACCCTGCACTGTCAGAAAACCCCTTTTTCTATATTTTTACGTTTCAGGCGACCAAATCACGTCATAATGACCTGAGATTTTACGGGGATCACTTTTTTTGGAAGGAACGAAACGTAGGCGCAAAGGAAACGAAGAAACGGAGACCGGAAGGCCGAAAGAGGTGGGCCCACGTGGCCAGATTCCCTGACCGTGTGGGACCCACCAAATTGGCCCTTGGGCCTCCACTGCCGTCGATCCTTCTTCCCGAAGCTTCGTCTTGACCTAAAAACGACTATATATAGACCCCCCAGGGCTTTCGCGAAGGAGAGCACCGCAGAAATAGAGAAACCACGAAACAGAGACCTGGAGCTGAAGATTAGAGGGGGAAAACTCCGGCGGGGCGCTGCCGGCGTGGTCTCCTTCTACTCCAACAACATCTCCATCGACACCAAGATGAAGATGGAGTAGTCCACCCCTGGACTATGGGTTTGTGGAAGTAACTTATGTATCTCTCCTCTCTATGAGCTTCACTAATTAGTACCGTATGAGCTGCTGAACATGATTACGGTCATCTATGTAATTCCTTTGTGGTGGATCTTTATTATGAGTTAATACATGTTTGAGATTGCAATGGTTTTGTTTCAGTTATGAAAGTAGATGCATATTATGTACCCCGTTCTTATTTACTTGTCATGATCAAGCATGTTTATGAGAGCATGTGAGGGGGAACGTGTGCATTAGTTGGAGTAACGGGGGGTGGCTAGTGCAGTGAACGTGACAGATAGTTCTGCGATCCACTTGGGTTTTCAACCTTACTTTGTTGCCTCACTAGGGATAAACAAAAATACCATGCTACCGGAGAGTGGATGTGACCTTGGCCACTACCTCCATGACTAGATCTAGCATGTTCTTATTTTAACTTCATGTCATTGAACTTATTGCTATGCTCTGATTTATCTTAATTACTAAGGTGTTATGATTTAGTTCGCATCTTGGTGGAGCATAAGAGAGAGAACAACTTATACTTGAGATCTCTATGTTAGGACGTGATGCCCATATTATTAATAACTTCTCAAACCATGTCTTGCCATCTTTCATGTTAATTTTAGTGTTCCATTGTCTACCACGTTATCAAGAGAGAGTGCATTTGTGAAACCATGAACCCCGGTCCATTTTTAATCATAAGAAACACCTTTCCAACACTTTTATCACCACTTTTGTTTGCTGCCATTTTTAATTCCAAAAATACAAAAACACTTTCACATCTTGCATACATTATAAAAAAACCAAAAATATCATTTACCATTGTTTCCACCATCATTGCATATTTATTTTACCATCATTGCATATTTACTACTGTTTGCATATTTATTTTATTATCATTCTCACACCTTGTGCTTGACAACCACTTGGTGAGGTTGAGGGCACAAAATAATTTATTTTGTTGCAGGTTCTCAAGAGAAGGATAAGGAGATAACACCTGAAATACTGGTTCCCCGAGAGTTCGATATTAAACCCTCGAGTCACCCCTCGTGGGGAAAACTGTCTTCCACTACTACATACACTCTGCACTTGGAGTCTCAACCTAACCCATTTACTTTTAACGCAGGTACCACGCGAAGGGGCTAGCAACTGTTTTCTGGCACCATTGTGGGGTAACTACGTGAAGGGCCATCAAGACCGTTTTCTGGCGCCGTTGCCGGGGAACCATAGCTGAAAGGTTTATCCAAGGATCACTGACATCAAGTCAACTTCATCACCAGCTTGTGTAACAACCTAAGCTTGGGGAGGTTGCACCTACGTGAGAATCATCTTATCCATCTTTACCTACAATCATTTTATTTTGTTTTGTTCTTGTCTTGCATATCATCTTTATATTTTGGTTTTCATATTTATATTCAGTTTGCATTTTTGTGTTGCATTTGTTATTTCGAGTTGCATTAGTGTCATTTTACTTTCAATTTTGCATAAAAAATTAAAAACACATAAAAACTTGTTGAAATGGGAGATAGAACTAAATTGTGTGACTACACAAACACTCCTAATGATCAGTTTATTGCTAAGCCTATCACCACACCTGAGATTACTGCTGAGAGCTATGAAGTTAGTCCTAGTTTGTTAAACTTGATAACTAGGGAACAATTTGGTGGTAGTGTTGTTGAGGATGCCTCTATGCATCTTCATGATTTTATTGAAATCTGTGACATGCAAAAGTTTAAAAATGTTGAAAGTAATGTCTTAAAACTGAAGTTATTTCCTTTCTCACTTACAGGAAAAGCTAAAGAGTGGCTACATTCATTACCTACTGGTAGTATTAATTCTTGGGATGATTTAAAAGAAGCTTTCATTAAGAAATATTACCCCCCTGTTAAAATACTGCAAAATAGAAACAATATCCTCTCTTTTAGGCAAAATGAAAATGAACATGTTGCCATGGCTTGGGATAGGATTAAACTCATGCTTAGAACTTGTCCATCACATGGGGTTAATGAATGGACAATTTTACACTCTTTTTACAATGGTCTAAATTACATGTCTAGAAATATACTTGATTCAGCTGCTGGAGGTGCTTTCATGGGAAAAACTATATTAGAAGCTAAGAACATTTTGGAAAGTATCTTGCAAAATTATAGTCAATGGCATACTGATAGAGCACCTAGTTCATCTAAGAAAGTGAACTCTATAGAAGAAACAAATGATTTGTCATCTAAAATGGACACCATTCTTGCTTTTATTAATAAACAAAAATTTGAAAATATGCATTTGCAAGAACTAGTTGGTAATAATCCTGAAAATGTTGATGTCAACTTCATTAGGAACTATGGTAATAATGGGTATGGTAATAACAATTATAACTCTTATAATAAGCCCCCATATGTTCCAAACAAATATACCACTAGTAGTAATGTTTCTAGTGATTTGGAAAACACCATTAGATCATTTATATCTACTCAAAAGGAGCTCAATAAGGAGTTCATATCCAAATTCGAAAAACATGATATTTTGTTTGAAAGAGTAGATCAACTCACTAAGAAAGTTTCCTCATTAAAGAACATCATTATATCTCAAAAAGAGAAAAAATTTGAGGAAGTTAAAATGCTTAGTGAAGTTAAGGAACCATTTGTTGATTTAGAGAAGTGTAGCTTGCATGAATTAATTTCTATCTTACAAAAATTTGCAAGTGATCTGTCGTGGTGGGATCAAGACAGATGCCATGGGTATGGCTAAGATGGGGCCGAATGGTCGTTGGGGGAATCTGGGGAGGGTTTATACACTCTTGAAGTGCACAAGCAAGAACACACCAAAAACCGCAAGAACACGAACTGAAAACCAACCAACCAAGAACACGAAGAACACCACGATGTACCCTGCTTCGGGGCCCTCTTGCGGAGGTAACACCACTACTGCAGCACTATCCTAGTCAGTATATAGCACAAGATGACTAGTACAGGTCGCTCCTCGAGCTGTGTGATGGTACAATGGTGAGAGCTTGAGGTGGGAGATGAAGTTACAAGGAGAATGAACTAGGGTGCCGGGGTCTCTTTTCTTTCTTCTTCTTTGTTTTTGTCCTCCCCCTTGTCGTCCCCTAGCACAGGAGGGGTAGAAGCCCCTTATATAGGCTAGCCGGGTTACCATAGTGCCCCTCGCCGAGTACTGTAGCCATGCCTCTGCTTTGATCATCATTGTACTCCTGTCAGGGACAAGACATGACATGCCCATCCCCTGCATCACCACAGTGGAGCTAGGATGTCCCCTCTGACTGAGACAGGACGTAGCCGCGCCGAGCTACCTCGTAGCCCTGACTCCGGATCTCCCGGGGTCAGCGGTCAGAGACGTGCTGCCCGTTGAACCCGGGGCACGCCTCTGCCACGCTCCGTGACAGACGCTCCCGTGTCAGGCGGGAAGTGACTGGAGCATTGACTCCTGCCCGAGCTATGGCCTCCTGCGCATAAGATCTTTTACCAGGTCGGACTTCACTTCCTTCCCATAGCTCATCCTGCACTCACAACCCAAACCATAACACCGAGGTATTAGCTCGGACCCCTCGGCCCATGCCAACGGGATACCTCGGACCCCTCTGGTCCAAGCTAGGTCGGCATGTACTCTCCAGGTCAAGACGAAGCTCGGACATTCCCAGGCCCAAACAGCTCGGCAATTTCCGTACCTCGGCACACCTTTGAACTCCACTCATGCCAAGCCTTGACCCTACCCGGGGGTACTCCCCCGACATTAGTCCCCGAAGCTGGTGCGGTCCTACGACCTCGGATGGAGGGCCGTAGCAGGTTCAAAACAAGCAAGGCACCACCGCCTAAACCGACCTCAAACATAGTTCCGCCGAGGTACTTCCCACATACCACCACCTAATCCGAGGTAGATATGTAACCTGAACTTTCCGAGCTATTTGACTCAGCACAATCTTGCCTCAAGATTCTCCGAGGCACGTGGCGAAGAATCTCTGCCCGGGCTTCGAAATCCGGACCTATGAAAGACAGGTCCTGACCACACGCCGCCCTCGTCAGCCGGACCCACCGAACAGCGCGCCTGCGCACTCAAGTACTTGACCAACTTGACTTCCTCCGACCCCTCGATTCTCGCGCTGACCAGCACAGGAAATCCGAGGTTCGGCGGTTGCCACTCCGCGGCCCACGATGTGGCCGATCGTGCGGCCACCAACCGCGCCACCGTGCGCTTACCCGCACACGATCCCGCGCCTTCCCGATAACCGCGCGGTAGTGCGCAGTTAACGCGTGCAGTTACCGCACGCTGCCCATAAATAGGCCCAGGGGGAGATTCATCGTCTTCTTCCCCACTCGCCCATTGCTCCGCGCCCACTGCACCGTGCACTCTGCCTCCATCGCCGCCGTCGCGCACTCGCCACTGAGACCTCGCCGCCGTTCTGCAACACCGTTGCCTTGAAGAACCTCGCCGGAAACGCGCACCGCGCCTTGCGCCGCCACTCCGCCGTCGATCCTTCCCCGATCTTCGAGTACCTCACCGGTGAGTTCCTCATCTCCCCTCCATTGCCATCGCCATGAACAGGTTCATCCCTCGATGAACTCGAGGATCTGGACGAATCCGATGAATCTGAGGAACCCGATGCTCTATCTTTGCACTCGTTTTGCCATACTTAGATCTTGTCTAGACTTGTAGCGGACACACCCGTAGCATTGTCCTTTTAGGTTTGCCCCTTGATTGAACTCGAATTTATCTTCCTTTTTAGCTCACCGGTAGATCTTTGCTAGTATCCCGCCGTGGTAGAAACATGTTTCCCGCCTAAATTCTTTAGCTCGGCTGCCTTGAATGACCCGAGGTATCTACTCCGGCTGAACCTTGAACTGCCCGAGGTACTTACCCCGGTTGAACCTTGAACTGTCCGAGGTACTTACCCCGGTTGAACCTCCCTTTTCTGCAGGAAAGTGCCAACATGTCGGCCATCAGCGAGAGAGGTGGATGGGATGGCTCGGACGTCACCGATGACGACATCAAATGGCTCAAAGAAACTCATCGAATCCCAGCCGAACTGCTGTATCGGCTTCACACTGGGGACGGCGAACCGATCGCCAACCCCGGCGAGAAAGTGGTGTTTGTCTCTCACTTCGAGCGCGGATTCGGACTTCCGGCCAGCAAGTTCTTTCGAGAATTTCTGAAGTTCTTCGGCTTGCAGCCGCACCACCTCCCAGCTAACTCCATACTACAGCTGTCGTGCTACGCAGCTTTCTCTGAAGGATATCTCGGCCTCTGGCCGAGCGTTGAGGGCTGGGCCAAGTACTTCCAGCTGAAGAAACAGAGCATCCCCAACAAGGATGTTGTGCACAAGGATATGACTGCCTGTGGGGCGGCCGCTATCTCACCCCGGCTGGGCTCCGAGTTCCCACGGATCAAAGGCCTGGAGAGCTGCAAGAAGTGGAATCGATCCTTTTTCTATGTGAGGAACCCCGGTACTGCCGACCTTATCAACCTTCCGGACTTCCAGCTCGGCCCTCCCACTGCACAACTCAATTGGGATTTCAACCCGGAGGACGCCTACGCCGAGGTTCAAGAGATCCATGAATACATGCTGGATCTCAAGAAAAGAGGGTGGAGTTCCGATGACATCCTCCGGACTTTCGTAGATCGAAGGGTCAGCCCCCTCCAACAACGAGCCCATAAGATCTGCCATATGGAAGGTCTACTCGATCCTACCCGGATCAGCAGCAAAGCGCTCTCCAAGGCCTCAGTTTGGCGCCGGGTCAAAGCCGTTGCCCAGACTGAAATGGACGAGGAGTGGACATGGGGCGTGGAGCCTCACAACAGAGAAAATCTTCCGGAGCAAGTGAGTACTTTACTAACTTTCCGAGCTTACGCTCCGGTCTTGCACACCTCGGTTGCTTCTTAACTCAACTCTTTTTTGCCACTCCTGCAGCGGTTCGCCCGGCAGCTGATCGAGGACGGCCCTGAGCCGTCGAACTGGGCTCCTGCCCGCCTCGCCCTGGAAGGTTCGGAGACTGACGACCCGGACAATGAGGATCACCTTCCGATCCCTAAGGCCGTTCCGAGGTCCGCCCCAAAGACTGGCTCCTCCAACCCGGGTAAGAAACAAGTTCCCACCTCCATCAGAGACTGGTCTGACGACGATGATGACGATGACGATTGCCAAATTCTGGAACCTGTCAACATTATTCCCATTTCATATGCTCCTCCAACATATAAGAACTTTCATCCAGCGTCTGCAGCTTCCCGGAAGCGCTCAGGACCTGGTACCTCGGATGCCGAGGCTTCCCAGACCTCGGATACTGCGGCGCCCAAAGCCAAGCGTGCCAAGAAAACCTCGGCGAAGCGCAAGAAACGAGGCCCCGTGGAGGAAGATGCGTAAGTCACGTTTGCTCCTCCTTTGCTTCTCCTTACTCCTCACGCTGCTCCGAGGTTAAGTTTTTTACACTCTAACTTAATCTTTCTCTTTTTTGTCTAGCCCGGCTCGGCAGATCAAGCAGAGCCACAGCTCAATACACTCACCACTGCCTCCAGTGGTTGAAACTCAGACCCCCGAAGTTGAGGTCAACCTCGGAAGCCCCGCCAGAGCCTCTCCTCCAGGACCGTCCATCGACCTTACCAGCCCGGAGAAGACCGTCTCCTCCCCAGTGCGCGTCTCCTCCTCCGAACTTCCACCGCCGAGCTCTGCTCCCCGCCGAGGTCAGACTCCTCCACCTCCTCAGAAAGATGCGGAGACAGACCGCGCCAAGACTCCGGCAAAGACCGTGCAGGAGCCTCGGCTCTCCCCCAAGTCTCAGGCTGCGCGCAACCAGCAGCAGCAGCAACAAAAGAAGAAACAACAACAACAGCAGCAGAAGCAACAGCTCCAACAGCAGCAGAAAGATTCTGTTGTTGAGCCTCCCAAACAGCCACAACAAACTCCAATGCCGCCACCGCCAACGGGACCCAAGGCTGCGAGCACCCAACTGGTGCCGCACGTTCCTGCGTCTGCGCCGAGGTCCACCTTGACCAAGACCGCGCCCTCGAGCTCTCAGGTCGCCACCTCCCGAGCTCTTTTTGCTGCTACCACTCAGCCGGACATCAGCAGCTGGGAGGTCGGGCAACTCCGGACCCAGAGCGGGAACAGCTTAGGCTCAGAGAAGCATTATGACATAGACTGGAACTCGGCTGACACTGCCGAGGTCTCCTCTAACCCGGGCTCTGAGCATCCCGTTGGACCCAGCGCCGTGCTCCAGTCCATTTACACCATGCAGACTGCAGTCCTCGATTGCAGCAAGAAGGCCTCGGTAAGTTTCTTTACAACTTTCTTTCTTCCTTTGATATCAAATGACCAACACATACTATTCCCAGTCCCCGAGATTCGGGTTGAGCAATTGATACTCCACCGAGTTAAAATTGCTCGGCTTGAATCTCAAAAACTTGTCATTTCTCCACGCTGAGTCCCCGAGGCCAATGCCAAGTCCCCGGGCCTCTTCGAACTGATCTCTCTATTTCTTCAGGAATGCAACAATGCTCGGACAAAGGTCTTCAAGAACCTCCTGCTAGATCACAACAGACTGAAGAAGTCTCACCGGACTCTTCTATCCGCCAAGGAGCAGAGCGACAAAGATCACGCCTCCAAGCTGAAGACAGCCGAGGATGAAATAGCTCGGCTGCAGCAAGAGCTGAACCGGGCTAACGAAGCCAAAACCACTGTGGAGGACGCCATGAAGGTCAAAGACCAGGCCGCCGAACAGCAGCAAGAGCTTGTCAAGACCCTGGAGAGCCGCGCCACCTCGGCCGAAGCCGAACTTACCGCCCTCCGGGCTATCTCGAAAAGCTGTTTGTCCGAGCTTACTCGGATTAACGACCAAATGGACAGTAAGTTTCTTTTCCCCTTTTCCTTATTTTCTGCCGACCTAGACCCCGTGCCACCGTATGTCTTATTTCAGCAACAGCCTTTTTGTCCTCTTCAGAGAACTTCGAGCACTCCAAGGACAAGGCTATCCGCGAAGTTCAAGCAGCTCGGGCAAAGAGGGCTGAGACAGAAACCCTCAGCGACAGCTGGGATATCCAGGACCACCTTGTCGCCCTCAATGCTCGGATCAGGCCGCTCAGAGCCATTGGAACCAAGCTGGTTGATGCTGCCATCGAGGTCCACCGTGCCCTCTGGCCCAAGGTTAATGCTCCCACTTGCATCGACGAGCTCGCCACAAAGCTGAAAGGAGCCGAGGCTAGACTTCGGGAGTGGAGATGCTCATCAGCTCGGGCTGGATCGGACAAGGCCCTGGTATTCGTGCTGTCCTGGTATGAAGAGATTGAGATCCATACTGTTACCTCCTTGCGCAAGGGCTCTCCTTGGAACTCCACCCCTGATGGCATTGCGAAACGCCAAGCAGCAGCCGACCTCTTTGCTAGTTATGCAAACACCCGGATCTTCAATGAAGGGCGCCTTTACTCAGAGGACGAAGAGAGCTCGGACGAGGAAGGAGAGTCCGGTGAAGAAAGTTCTGAGGGCGAGGAAATTGACTTTGACGAGCCTGAGAGTTCCAAGGGCAAGGCCGGCAACACCACCGAGATAGCTGAAGGCTCAGATGATGACTTCAGCTTCGACGACCTCCGAACTCCAAGGGCAAGTCCGGCACATCCGTAGCCACCGAGGTGATCTCCCCGACGTGACGGACACTCCGGCATCCACTCCAACAACCGAGGTTGCCTCCGCGACCGAGGTGGTTCCTGCGCCCGAGGTGGTTCCGCGCCCGAGGTTGTTCCTGCACCCGAGGCTCCTTCTTCCGAGGCCTGAACTTGTCTCGAACAAAATATTAAATCCCCGGTATGCCGGGTGCAGATGTAACAGACCTTAAGTAGTTTGCCTTGCTACCAGTACTATTAACTTGCTATCCGAACCATGCTTTTCTAAACTTTATGCCGAACCCTTTTGGAACGAGTCCCCGAGTTCACTTTCATGTTTACTATATCTGGCATTCTTTGCTCTTGTCTACCATTTAGGCGTTCGACAGTCGAGTCACAAGATTGTTGTTTATAGCATACAGTACTTAGCAAATCTCGAAGTGTGTTTCCAAAACCATCCGACATAAACGAAAGGTAAAGACAGGGGTTAGTAAACGACACATGCCGAACTATATTTTTGGACCGAGTCCCCGAGTCCATTTTCATGTCTCCCACGTTTTTTCATCTTTGCTCTTGACTACCTTTTAGGCAGATGCCAGTCGAGTCACAAGATTAGTTACATAGCACACATTACTTGAAGTTTGGACGAGGTTCAAAATAGTTCGGCATATGAACAAAACTGACAAACAGAAATAAAACACAAGCACAGAGCGAGGCAGTCCCCGAGCTTCAACCTCGGAGTGCCGACATTTCATTAAGGATTAACCGAGGTACATACATTGCGCCTTTCATGAGTAGAAAGGTCGGAGTAGAGCTATATTCCATGGTCGCCTGACCTCTGATCCGGGGTTGTCCAGCCCATCTTCCCTTGGTTCCTGCGCATCTATTAGATAGTAGGAATCATTGAGCAGAGCTCGGCTCACAATGAACGGTCCCTCCCATGGAGGTGACAACTTGTGCCGACCTTTCTTGCGCTGCACCAGCCTCAACACCAAATCTCCCTCGTGAAACACACGAGGGTTGACACTCCGGCTATGATAACGTCGGAGACCTTGCTGGTATATTGCTGACCGAGATGAGGCCAACTCTCTAGCCTCCTCAAGCAGATCTACTGCATCCTCCCGAGCCTCTTTTGCCTCGGCTTCAGTGTACATGGCCACTCTGGGCGCATCATACTCGATGTCAGTGGGTAGTACAGCTTCTGCCCCATAGACCATAAAAAATGGCGTATAGCCAGTTGATCGATTTGGCGTGGTCCTTAGACCCCATAGTACTGCTGGTATCTCATCATCCAACACCCCGGAGTTTTCAGCAGTGGTTCAATGAGCCGAGCCTTGATGCCGGCCAACACTAGAGCATTTGATCTTTCCACTTGCCCATTAGACTCCGGATGTGCCACCGAGGCTATGTCCAGCCGGATTCCCTTGTTCATGCAAAACCGAGCAAACTCTCCAACAGCAAAGTTCGTGCCGTTGTCCGAGATAATGCTATGGGGTACCCATATCGCAGAATGATTTCCTTCAAGAAAGTCACTGCTGAATGACCATCCAACTTCCGGATTGGTTTCACCTCGATCCATTTGGTGAATTTGTCCACCATCACCAGTATGTGTGTCATGTTACCTCGGGCTGGTTTGAACTCTCCCACCATATCCAAACACCATACCGCAAACGGCCAAGTGATAGGAATTGTTTTGAGCGCCGAGGCTGGCACATGTGTTTGCTTGGCAAACCTTTGGCATCCTTCACATCTCCGGACTATGTCCTCTGCATCAGCAAGAGCGGTGGGCCAATAGAACCCATGCGAAACCCTTGGCCACCAAGCTCTTGTGCTGCAATGATGTCCACACTCTCCTTGGTGGATCTCCAAAAGCATCTCCTTGCCTTCAGCTGGCTCGACACACCGTTGCAACACCTCGGTTACGCTTCTTTTATAGAGCTCCTTGTTGATGATGGTGTACGCCTTGGCCCTCCTTTGGATTCTCCTAGCCTCGGTTGTGTCACTTGGCAAACTTCCCTCCGTTATGAACTTCATGATCTGCTCCGCCCACTCCGGCACTGGGTGCAAAGGAAAAAGTTCCTCGTCCACCTCCATTGGTTCGGCCACCATAATCTCCTCCATTATTTCCTCCACCATCCTGCGACCAGTCCCCGAGTTTTGATGAGCAGTCCCCGAGGTTCGGTGCGCAGTCCCCGAGCTCTGCCACGCAGTCCCCGGGTCCGACCAAACGCAACCGACGTCTACCTCCATTGGAACAGGTCCGGGCTCTTGCTCCGCCGGGATGAAAATAGATTCGGATTCAGGGGAAGGTTTGATTGAAGGAGTTCTCAAGTGATTCAGGGCTACTCCAGGTGGTATTGCCTCTTTAGATGAACCGAGCTTTGACAACACGTCGGCAGCATTTTTTCTGTCCGAGGTATATGCCTGTACTCACACCCTTCAAAGAACCCGGATATCTTTTGCACATGGAACCGATATAACGCCATGTTGGCATCCAGAGCATCCCAAGTTCCAGAAGATTGTTGCACCACCAGGTCGGAATCGCCGAAGCACTCTACACGCCGGATACCGATCTCCTTTGCCACCTTGAGGCCATGGATTAAGGCCTCATACTCCGCCACATTGTTTGATGCTGAGAAATGAATCTGCAGCACGTACTTCAACTGATCTCGCTTTGGCGAGGTGAGGACTATTCCAGCCCCCAGCCCGATCTTTGTTTGGACCCATCAAAATGCATTTTCCAATAATTATAGTCCGGCCTGGGTGGCTCATACTGCATCTCGGCCCAATCACAAAAGAAGTCCGGCAACGCCTGGGATTTAATTGCATCTCTTCTCTCATAAGTGGTGCATATGGAGACACCTCAATCGCCCATTTGGCAACTCGGCCAGTTGCATCTTTGCACCCGATGATCTCCGAGATTGGAGCTTCGCACACCACCGTCATGGGATGCTCCTGGAAATAATGCTTCAACTTCTTGACCGCCAGGTAGACACCATACGTCATCTTCTGGTAGTGAGGGTAATTCTGCTTCGAGGTAGAGATCACCTCGCTCAAGTAATACACCGGTCTCTGCACCGACCTGCCACCTTCTTCGCGCTCCACCACCACTGCCACACTTACAACTCGGTTTGTGGCCGCAATGTAAAGTAACATCGGCTCATTGTGCAATGGTGATGCCAACACCGGGCGGTGGACAACATCTTTTTCAGCTCACTGAACGCCACGTCGGCCTGCGGGGTCCATGTAAACCCGGTACTTTTCTTCATGAGCTGGTACAAAGGTAAGGCTTTTTCTCCTAGCCGAGCTACAAATCGGCTCAACGAGGCTAGGCACCCTGTGAATTTCTGCACATCTTTCAAACACTTCGGTAATTCATGTTCTCAATAGCTCGGATCTTGGCCGGGTTAACCTCGATACCTCGGCTAGACACCAGGAATCCGAGCAACTTTCCAGCCGGGACACCAAAGGTGCACTTGTCCGGGTTAAGTTTCAACCTATACTTTCTCAAATTCACAAATGTCTCCTCGAGATCCTCGAGGAGAGTATGTTTCTCCTTAGTTTTGATGACAATATCATCGACATACACTTGCACATTTTTACCCATCTGAGAGTGCAGGCATTTCTGCATACACCTCTGATAAGTTGCCCCGGCATTTCTCAGACCAAAACACATGACACGATAGCAATACGCCCCATACGGGGTAATAAAAGCAGTCTTTATTTGATCTTTCGGTTCAGTGGTATCTGGTGAAAACCAGAGTACGCATCGATAAAAGACAACAGTTCACAACCAGCAGTGGAATCGATCACTTGATCAATCCGAGGTAATGGAAACGGATCTTTCGGGCACGCCTTGTTGAGGTTAGTGAAGTCAATGCACATGCGCCACACCTTGACCACGGCTGGCTCGTCTTTCTTCTTTTCCACCAAGACCGGATTGGATATCCAGTCCGGATGCAGCACCTCCATATGAACCCGGCTGCAAGCAACTTAGCCAGCTCGTCCAGCACCACTTGTCTTCGGTCGTCTGAGAGACGACGGGTCGGTTGCCTCACCGGTTTCACCTCCGGCCTGACAAATAAAGAGTGCTCTGCCAACTCCCTCGGAACACCAGGCAGGTCCTTAGCCGACCATGCAAAGATATCCCGATTCTCACGGAGGAAGTGACAGAGCTCGCTTCCTATTTCTCGCCCAGCCCGGCCCAATGATGGCCATGCGCTCCGGGTGCTCCGGGTCAATGGGAATTCTCTTGGTCTCCTTGGGCACCTCGAACGCAGCAGCTGAGTCCGGGCTCATCAGTCCGGACATGCCGAGCTGTGGACTGCGCCATTGCCACCACTTGATGCAGTTCTTCTTCTCAGCTGCAATCACCAAAGCCTCGGCCAGATTAGACCCCGCCGAGGCACACTGAATGGCTCGCTTGTAATCACCCGAGATGGTTATGATCCCATTGGGCCCTGGCATTTTCATCTTCAGGTATGCCACATGGGTGGAAATCATGAACTTGGCCAGGCTGGCCTTCCAAGCAATGCATGGTATGCACTCTCCAAGTCCACCACCTCGAACTCGATACTCTCAACTCGGCAGTTATCCTTGGTTCCAAATGCTACATCCACCCATATCTTGCCCATGGGTGCACAGGAAACGCCAGGCACAATCCCATGAAAGTACAACTGCTAGGCATCAACTGATTTGGCGATATGCCCAACTTCACCATTGTGTCCGGTACATGATGTTGATGGCACTGCCATTGTCCACCAGAACTCGGGTAAACCTTACATTGTTAGTAGGCCCACAACGTCGGATCTACCACCAGGGCATACTTTCCAGGGCTCGGCATGATCCGAGGTGTATCTTTCCTGCTCCAAGTGACTCCTGCTCAGACCAGTTCATGTAGGTCGGCACCACCGGCATTACTGCATTCACCTCCATGGCACGCCTCTGCACACTCTTCTTGTCAGTGGCTCGGTCACAAAGACCACATAGCTCGCATGAGCCTCTCTATAGTCATTTCCGGGGTATTCATACTGCTGGCTTGGTCCGGCACCACCATTGTTGTTGTTACCTCGGACGTTCACCACATTCACCGGTCTTGCTGCTGCAGGCCTCGGAGGAGGTGCAGTGGTTATTGGGGTAACATTTGCTCCGGACAGATTCGGGTTAGACCTCGGCTGAAATCTCTGAGGTGGTCCTCCTCTGTTTCCTCCGGCCCTTGCCCCTTCTTCCCTGATCTGCGGTGCCAGCTGCACTGCCGGGTTGAATGGTTGGCTGGCTTACGGGTCGGTCGTATGGTAACGGCAAGGACCATCTATCATTGATTCATAAGTCAAGGGTGGCTCTGGGTTCGGACTAAATGCCGGACCATGATTTTCGGCCTCTGGACACCTCCAGCTCGGGCTGATCCGGGTTCACCGCTGCAACTTGGTTCGAGGTGTACGGGTAGTCCGGCTCCCTCCTCTTGTGCCGAGCTCTTGGCGGTCATACACCTTGGTCCGAGCCGGTTATTTATTGGCTCCCTCCTTCTGTTACGTGCTCCTGCCTCGGCTGCTGGCTGCATCGGATCACCAAGAGCATAAGAATCTGCAATCCGGATTGCCTCTGCAAGGGATTTCGGCATATCTCTCTGTAGCCTCTGCCACAGCATGCTGCCATGTCGGCAACCATCTGCAAACCAGGAGATGGCCTGGCCTCTACAACTCCTTCACAGGAATTCCGGACATTGCTCCACCGAGTTAAGAACTCCCGATCAGTTTCATGATCATCTTGCTTACATGCTGCCAGGAGCTGAGGTCGGTTTGGCCTTTGTAGGTACTAGCAAAGTTGCTGTTAAACGCCAGCTCCAAGTCTATCCAGGAGTTGATACTATACTCCGGCAAATTATTCAGCCAGATCCGAGCTGGACCTTCCAACATGTGCGGGAGATACCGGACCGCCCATCGGCGATTGCCCCCCGCTATGTGCACCGAGGATACATAATCTGTCAACCAATCTTGTGGCTTGGTGCTCCCATTGTATGGCTTGGTGTTCCGACCTAACTGGAACTGAGATACTGGCGGTGGTGGCTCCCTCATGATCCGAGGTCCGAAACATGCCGGACCAGGAGGGCCTTCCTCTTCCAACTGCTCGGACAAGTAGATTCTATCCAGCTTGTTGCGGACGTCGCCCGGAGCTAACATCCGAGCTCCTATCCGAGGTCCCAACGCCCCATCCACTCTGTGATACCCGGCCCGCCATGGCCGAGTCTCCATCATCGTATCGGTCATCGCCTTGACCGACGTTCTGAGGTTGCTGAGCATACTCCGGCTCTGGCTGATACTGCTCCTGCGGCCATGGTTGTTGCTGATACCTCGGGGACGGAGGTGGTTTACCTCGGCCAGCCGGTCCTGCCTGCCTCGGCAGCTCTGAGGTTCTTGGCAGGGGAACTATACACCGGCCTTCCAGTTGACACGCGACTCTCACTCCTAGCCGAGGTGGTAGGTCGAGCCTCCCTGTTCATCTCGTCATTGAGCCCCTTGCCTCTCTGCCGCACCCCAGCTAACCTACTGGTATCAGCTGCAACCGGGGTGAAGCCATTCGCTGCATTGTACTCACGCAGATCTCTATTGAACTCATCTCGGGCTGCTATCATGGCTACAGCCTCCTTTTGCAACAAGACACGCTTCTCCTCTAGCTCGGCCGCAGTCATCACTATATCTACTCCGAGATCTACAGGATCTACTAGTGTCTCTGCTATCTTTGTTAGGACTGCACCTCGGCCCTGCATCTCAGGGGTGCCAGGCAACTCCTTCTCTAGCCTGGGCTTTGCAGCTCTCACCTTAGCCGCAACCTCGGCCGGCTTGGATCTGCTGGCATCTCCTCTGCCAGCGGCATCCACCGTACCGGTCATCATCACCTCGACGCAGCTCTCAGGGCGAGTGATACGCCGACCTAGCGCCGCAAGGAGAGGAGTTTCGTCGTCCACGAGCACCTGCTCCGGGTACTCGCGAACAACCTCGACAGCAACGTAGGTGACGAAGCTGCCGAGCATCATGGTGAAGCCATGCTCGGGGAAGGGCTTGCCGGCGAAGCACCCGTATTGTCGCTGACGAAGTTGAACTCACCGATCTTGGCGATGAGGCCGGAAAGAACACGCTCGCCTGAGCCCGTCCGGATGTATACTCCCTCCAACGCCTCAATCTGCCCCACGGTGGGCGCCAACTGTCGTGGTGGGATCAAGACAGATGCCATGGTATGGCTAAGATGGGGCCGAATGGTCGTTGGGGGAATCCGGGGAGGGTTTATGCACTCTTGAAGTGCACAAGCAAGAACACACCAAAAACCGCAAGAACACGAACTGAAAACCAACCAACCAAGAACACGAAGAACACCACGATGTACCCTGCTTTGGGGCCCTCTTGCGGAGGTAACACCCCTACTGCAGCACTATCCTAGTCAGTATATAGCACAAGATGACTAGTACAGGTCGCTCCTCGAGCTGTGTGATGGTACAATGGTGAGAGCTTGAGGTGGGAGATGAAGTTACAAGGAGAATGAACTAGGGTGCCGGGTCTCTTTTCTTTCTTCTTCTTTGTTTTTGTCCTCCCCCTTGTCGTCCCCTAGCATAGGAGGGGTAGAAGCCCCTTATATAGGCTAGCCGGGTTACCATAGTGCCCCTCGCCGAGTACTGTAGCCATGCCTCTGCTTTGATCATCATTGTACTCCTGTCAGGGACAAGACATGACATGCCCATCCCCCTGCATCACCACAGTGGAGCTAGGATGTCCCCTCTGACTGAGACAGGACGTAGCCGCGCCGAGCTACCTCGTAGCCCTAACCCCGGATCTCCCGGGGTCAGCGGTCAGAGACGTGCTGCCCCGCTGAACCGGGGCACGCCTCTGCCACGCTCCGTGACAGACGCTCCCGTGTCAGGCGGGAAGTGACTGGAGCATTGACTCCTGCCCGAGCTATGCCTCCTGCGCATAAGATCTTTTACCAGGTCGGACTTCACTTCCTTCCCATAGCTCATCCTACACTCACAACCCAAACCATAACACCGAGGTATTAGCTCGGACCCCTCGGCCCATGCCAACGGGATACCTCGAACCCTCTGGTCCAAGCTAGTCGGCCTGTACTCTCCAGGTCAAGACAAAGCTCGGACATTCCCAGGCCCAAACAGCTTGGCAATTTCCGTACCTCGGCACACCTTTGAACTCCACTCATGCCAAGCCTTGACCCTACCCGGGGGTACTTCCCCCGACATGATCCTTCTGTTAATATTAACCAGGCTGGTTTTGGTTCCTATATTGCTATCATGTCTTAAAAGAAAAGATTGCTAGGTACATTCAAGAAGCTATGATAACACCTAATCTTGGGGATATCTGGATCCCTAAGGCACTAGTAACCATTGGAAAAGAGACACACCATGCCATTTTAGATCTCGGATCTAGTGTCTCTATATTATCTAAAGAACTATATGAAGTCCTTGAACTTAAAAATATTGAGAAATGCTCTATTGAAATTGCACTTGCTGATGATTCCATTAGACATGCTCTAGGAAAAGTAAGTGATGTTATGGTAGAGTTACACATGACTTTTGTGCCTGTTGATTTTCTAATCATGGACATGGTTAATAAAACCTCTAGTCCTATTATTTTGGGAAGACCTTTTCTTCGTACTACAGGTGCCATTATTGATTCAAAGGAAGGGAATGTGAAGTTTCAGTTTCCACATAAGAAGAGCATGGAACACTTCCCAAGGAAGAGGGACACACCAAGGTTCAAGCTCCCTCATGAGCTACATCCCCTTTGATTATCAAGTAAGTAAGCCTAGCTATATGGCTATAAAGAAAACGCTTTACGGGAGGCAACCCGTTGTTTTTGTTTGAGATTTTCTTTGAGTCCTCTTGCTGTAACAAGAGAGTAGTTTGTTAGTTTTGTTTCTGTGATTTTTAATAAAGAACCAAGTTTTACCTATTTTGGGTTTGAAAAGTTGCTATTCATTTTCGGAGAGTTTTCTGCCTGCACGAAGTCTGTGCACGGTTTGATTTTTCATTTTTTATCTGTAACTCCGATTGAGCTGTAATTTGAACAGTAGCTTCAATTTTTCATCCTCTGCACACGTGATTTTTTGCAGATTTTTCTAGGAGTTTAAGTAGGGTAAAAAAATGCGTTTTTCTGCTGCTGTTTTTCTGGACAGATTCTGTCTTGATATTGTTTGATGCATATTGAGCTTTTTGCTTGAATCTTTTGTATTCAATTGAGTTTATGAGTAGGCATACAACATTATATACTCTCTGGACATTCATATGAATTTTTGCCTAAGGATTTTATGCAGCAAGGAAGCTATTTGTTTATCACTACTAATATCACCCCACAGAAAAGAAATGGGAGAAACGGTGTTTTGAAGTTTTTTCATAGGGATTAGAGGAGCTGCACCAAGATCTATCCAAGGATGGTGAAGACCATAAGCTTGGGGATGTCAAGACAACCGCACTAGACCAACACACTCTCGGTTTCCACACGTCTAACTTCTGTTTTTCGATCAATGCACTTTATCGTATAAACTTGGAGCGTCTTTTATTTGCTTTTGTTATTTCGGTTAGATTTTTATTTTCTTGAGACCACCACTATCATTTATATATGAGAGAGCTACTGGAAGTTTGGGTTGAATTATGTTGGATGCTATTAAATATATTGGGATAGGGATGCTTGAGTTGATTTTAAAAGATACATATAGTTGCATAATTCATGTGCTTTGAATAAATGTTAATTTGCAAGTGTGTTGTCAAGAGCTATCTTTTACCATGTTTAGATGTTGAATTTACCTTTACTTGGTTTAACATGGATTGATTAGTTCTATGGACACTTATGCATGCATTTAGATGGTCAACTTTCTCCCTATTGCTAGCCCAAAAATCACAGCAAGTAAAAAGCTTGTTTCCCAACACCTTCAACCAAAGTTTTTCCAGTGAGTTCACCATATCTACCTATTAGTTTTATGCTATTCCAAGTATGTTTATCATGTTATATTGTGTTATCTATATTTCTGAATTTAAATGCTTATGTTATTTATTGTCATGGGAAAAATTGGTTAAAAGCTCTCACGAACTTGATGCACAATTTACTTTTATTGCATTTAATAAGCATGAACCATTGTGATTAAAATTATGAAGTTGTGGGCTTGACAATAGTTTTGGATGGAGTTAGCCCATATGTGCTGTCAAATGACAAGCTTTCAACATTGCACTTATTTATATTTAGTTGATGTCATGTACTTTTGTTTATGGATGCCTATCATGGGTGAAATGAATGTGGATACTTAGTAAGTTCAAAGAGTTTGTATAAATGGTTAGAGAAATGCCTGGGCCGCTAATCTAAGCCATGCATCATTCATGGTGGAAATTTACAGCATAACCATAATGTTCATTCAGTGATGCACCTCATAATAAAAAGCTATACCCATAGTAAATAAAAGAGTGCTGAGATGTTCATTGTCTGTTTGTCTTGTTGTTTTGACATGGGCTTGTTCATGTCAAGGGCAAGAGGTACCCCAATGCAGTTCTTGATGATACTAATTATTACTTGCAATGACCTTTATTTAAATTTACTTTGTGGACCAAAGTGAGTAACACATGGTGTAGGTACTTGTATTCAAGGGCATGAGACATTCAACCAATACATTGTCAAGCACACCACTCATATTTGCTTTCACTTTAAACATTAATCATTCAAGATGCTATGATAGGGGTAATGAGAGCTCCACACCAATGACTACCACATTGCAAGCATTAACTTAAGTAGAAGTGTTTGGAAGTTAGATGAAACTTATTCATGCTTTACCTCTACTTATTTATCTATCCAAAGTGTCCACCTTTTATATTCAGTTTTCATAAGAAGTACTCTATGACCACCATAGGATGTTTTTACTTTTCATTATGCATACATTTGGTCCATAGTACTTTCTTCTATGTTACACTTTGTGAATTTATCATTGAACATCTTTACATTGAGTATTTGATATCACTTCATAATTTATCTTGCATATTGTTATTCCTTTGAAGAATGAATCATTTGACTTGATGTAGCAATAGTAATCACCTTTGATATCCATTGATAGTATTAAAATGCAAAGTCCATGTTAGTTTTATCACCTTCATACTCGGACGAGCATGGGTTAAGCTTGGGGATGTTGATGCATGTAAAATGCATACATGAACTTTACATTTTATTACATGTTATTCCATGTTATTTGCATCATATAAGGTTATATTCATGATTTATATTATGTTTTGGGGATAATTAACAACTTCCCCATTTTTCTGGAATTAACCCTGCACTGTCAGAAAACCCCTTTTTCTATATTTTTACGTTTCAGGCGACCAAATCACGTCATAATGACCTGAGATTTTACGGGGATCACTTTTTGGAAGGAACGAAACGTAGGCGCAAAGAAAATGAAGAAATGGAGACCAAAGGCCGAAAGAGGTGGGCCCATGGCCAGATCCCTGACCACGTGGGACCCACCAAATGGCCCTCGGGCCTCCGCTGCCGTCGATCCTTCTTCCCGAAGCTTCGTCTTGACCTAAAAACGACTATATATAGACTCCCCAGGGCTTTTGCGAAGGAGAGCACCGCAGAAACAGTGAAACCACGAAACATAGACCTGGAGCTGAAGATTAGAGGGGAAAACTCCGGCGGGGCGCTGCCGGCGTGGTCTCCTTCCCCTCCAACAACATCTCCATCGACACCAAGATGAAGATGGAGTAGTCCACCCCTGGACTATGGGTTTGTGGAAGTAACTTATGTATCTCTCCTCTCTATGAGCTTCACTAATTAGTACCGTATGAGCTGCTGAACATGATTACGTCATCTATGTAATTCCTTGTGGTGGATCTTTATTATGAGTTAATACATGTTTGAGATTGCAATGGTTTTGTTTCAGTTATGAAAGTAGATGCATATTATGTACCCCGTTCTTATTTACTTGTCATGATCAAGCATGTTTATGAGAGCATGTGAGGGGGAACGTGTGCATTAGTTGGAGTAACAGGGGGTAGCTAGTGCAGTGAACGTGACAGATAGTTCTGCGATCCACTTGGGTTTTTCAACCTTACTTTGTTGCCTCACTAGGGATAAAACAAAAATACCATGCTGCCGGAGAGTGGATGTGACCTTGGCCACTACCTCCATGACTAGATCTAGCATGTTCTTATTTTAACTCATGTCATTGAACTTATTGCTATGCTCTGATTTATCTTAATTACTAAGGTGTTATGATTTAGTCGCATCTTGGTGGAGCATAAGAGAGAGAACAACTTATACTTGAGATCTCTATGTTAGGACGTGATGCCCATATTATTAATAACTTGTCAAACCATGTCTTGCCATCTTTCATGTTAATTTTAGTGTTCCATTGTCTACCACGTTATCAAGAGAGAGTGCATTTGTGAAACCATGAACCCCGGTCCATTTTTAATCATAAGAAACACCTTTCCAACACTTTTATCACCACTTTTGTTTGCTGCCATTTTAATTCCGAAAATACAAAAAACACTTTCACATCTTGCATACATATAAAAAAACCAAAAATATCATTTACCATTGTTTCCACCATCATTGCATATTTATTTTACCATCATTGCATATTTACTACTGTTTGCATATTTATTTTATTATCATTCTCACACCTTGTGTTTGACAACCACTTGGTGAGGTTGAGGGCACAAAACAATTTATGTTGTTGCAGGTTCTGAAGAGATGGATAATGAGATAACACCTGAAATACTGGTTCCCCGAGAGTTCGATATTAAACCCTCGAGTCACCCCTCGTGGGGAAAACTGTCTTCCACTACTACATACACTCTGCACTTGGAGTCTCACCCTAACCCATTTACTTTTAACGCAGTACCACGCGAAGGGCTAGCAACTGTTTTCTGGCACCATTGTGGGTAACTACGTGAAGGGCCATCAACATTTCATTTCTCTACCAATATTTCCTACTCTTTGACATTTATCACAAGATTTAACATATTCAGCACAATCCTTAAATAAAGTAGGCCAATAAAAACCAGACTGTAATACCTTTGCACCTGTACGATCTCCTGCATGATGTCCTCCATAGGGACTGTCATGACAATCTCTTATAATAGCCTGTTGTTCATACTCAGGTACACAACGTCTAATAATACCATCCACACTCTTCTTATAAAGAAAAGGATCATCCCAGAAATAATGTCTTAGATCATAAAAGAATTTCTTTCTTTGTTGAGTAGTGAAGTGTGGAGGTAAAACTTTACCAACAATAAAATTTGCATAATTGGCAAACCATGGAGATGCAACTTTAGCACTAGAAACATTAACAATTGCAAGTTGTTCATTAACAAAGCTATCATTAATAGGAATAGGATCATCAGGTATATTTTCCATTCTAGAAAGATGATCAGCTACTTGATTATCTTCCCCTTTCCTATCAACAATGTGTAAATCAAATTCTTGCAATAGAAGTATCCATCTTATTAATCTAGGCTTAGCATCTTTCTTATGCATTAAGTAATTAATGGCAGAATGATCAGTATGCAATGTGACTTTCGAATCAATAATATAAGGTCTAAACTTGTCACAAGCAAATAGCACTGCTAAAAATTCTTTTTCGGTTGTGGCATAATTCCTTTGAGCAGCATCAAGTGTTCTACTAGCATAATAAATGACATTCAGTTTCTTATCAACACGTTGGCCCAAAACAGCTCCAACAGCATAATCACTAGCATCACACATAATTTCAAAAGGCAAATTCCAATCAGGTGGTTGAATAATAGGGCACTTATCAAAGCATTTTTCAAAATATTAAAGGACTCAATAAAATCATCATCAAAAGAGAAAGGAACATCCTTTTGCAAAAGATTGGTTAGAGATTTTGATATTTTAGAGAAATCCTTAATAAACCTACGGTAAAAACCTGCATGCCCAAGAAAACTTCTTATACCTTTGAGATCCCTTGGGAATGGGAGCTTTTCAATAGCTTCTATCTTTGCTGGGTCAACCTCTATTCCTCTCCCAGAAATTCGATGTCCAAGGACAATGCCTTCAGTAACCATAAAGTGACACTTTCCCAATTAAAACTAAGTGTTGGTCTTCACATCGCTGCAAAACTTTGTTAAGGTTGAACAAGTAATTATCGAAAGAAGTACCATACACAGAAAAATCATCCATAAAGACTTCCATTATCTTTTCAATATAATCAGCAAATATAGCATTCATGCATCTTTGAAAAGTAGCAGGGCATTGCATAAACCGAATGGCATTCTCCTATAAGCAAATGTACCAAATGGACATGTAAAAGTGGTTTTCTCTTGATCATCTTTATGAACAGGAATTTGGGAGAAACCAGAATAACCATCTAAATAGCAAAAGTGAGAGTGTTTAGATAACCTTTCTAACATTTGATCAATAAATGGCAATGGGTAATGATCTTTACGAGTTGCTTTGTTTAACTTTCTGAAATCAATACACATTCTATAACCAACAACAGTGCGTTGAGCTACAAGTTCACCCTCATCATTTGGAACAACCGTCATTCCACCCTTTTTAGGCACACAATGAACAGGATAACCCACTTACTATCAGCTATAGGATAAATGATACCAGATTCAATAAGTCTTATTACCTCTTTTCTTACCACTTCTTTCAGTTTTGGATGGAGACGACGTTGATAATCAACAACAGGTTTTGCATCTTCCTCCAAATTAATTTTATGCATGCATAGAGCTGGGCTTATACCTTTAAGATCATCAAGAGAATACCCAATGGCTGATCGGTGAGCTTTTAGCACATCAAGTAATTTCTCTTCCTCTTCAGCTGAAAGGTTAGCACTAATAATAACAGGATATATGCTCTTCTCATCTAGGTATGCATATTTAAGATTTTCAGGCAAAGGTTTTAATTCGAAACTAGGATCCCCTTTAGGTGGTGGTGACACTCCTAAATTATCAGGTGGGATATGCAATTGTAATTGTGGTGGCTGTGTGAAAGTATTTGTTCTAAAGCATCTTTTTCTCTTCATTAAATGGTTCATCTTGATTAAGCATGTATCTTTCCACCACGTCTGTTGAAGCTACATCTACATGAGCAAGAGTTTCAATTACATCTTCAGAAAATGGCTCTTTCTTTGAATGCTTATCAGAAAATTTAGAAAAGTTGAATGCAAGTTTTTCTCCAGCACAATTAATAAACACTTTCTCTTTAAGCAAATCAATTTCAGCACCAACAGTATGTAAGAATGGTCTACCGAAAATGATAGGACAAAATGAATCTTGAGGACAACCAAGCACAATAAAATCAGCAGGATATTTAATTTTACCTACCAATACTTCAACATCTCTAACAATTCCAAGTGGATTAATATAATCTTTATTAGCAAGTTGAATTGTCATACCTGTCTCTTCCATACTGATAGGATCAATATCAGGCTTGATTTCAAGATACAGAGAATATGGAATGACACTAATGCTTGCTCCAATATCACATAAGCCATGATAACTAGAAGTCCCAATAGTGCATGATATAACAGGCTTACCAACCTTGGCCGAATTGCCTTTAACAACTTTAGTAGCATCTTCACATAGATAAACATCAACAAGATTTTCTTCATTTAATTGTTTGATAATAGAGATTTGACTGTTGACTTCCATCTGTTCATAAGGCTGAGATCTTCTTCTTTTACTCTTGTTAGAAACAGCAATAAGTAAATTTTCCTTGACTTGGTTTGGATATGGTGGTGCCTCAACATACTCCTCAATTGTCAAGGATGACACTGGTTCTACCTGTTTAATAACTTTGGGTACAACAATAGATTGTTTAACAGGTTCAACATAAGCTTCAAACCCAGTTTTAGGAATACCAATATGATTAGCAAAAGATTTAGCTACCTCAATTATAACATAAGGATCAAGATTAAAAATATCACTCAGATTTTTAAACAAGGTAGAAGTAGAGAAATTCTCTACACATGAATACTCATAGTCCAGATAGGGCTCATTACCTTTATCAAGATCCCAATGACCAGTATTCTCAGAAATAGTCTCCAATAAATTCCATGCTTCTTCTTCAGTATTATTTGTAAAGCTTCCACTAGATGAATTATCCAGAAATTCCTTTTGTTGCCTTGGTAGCCTCACATAAAAGTTTATCAGAATAATTTTCCTTGTAAGATCATGACAAGGATTCTTGCGGAGGAGTTCCTTTAACCTCCCCCAAGCTTGAGTAATACTTTCTCCCAGATGTGGCCAGAAATTAAATATATAGCAGCGGTTCTCATAAGCTTCTCTAGGAGTAAAATACTTAAGAAAGAAAACCTTCCTCAAAATACTCCAGTCCATAGTGACTTCTTCATCTAAAGACCTGAACCAAATACGAGCATTACCAGATAAAGACAGATATAACAGCTTCCTTTTTACCTGATCTTCAGAAATACCAGGAAGTCTAAATAAACCACATATCCCTCAATTGTTTCCATGTGTTCACGTGCAGATTTAGTTCCATCTCCTGTAAATGGATTTTTCATAACTCTTTTAACATGACCAACGGGAATTTTATATCCCACTTTAGGTATCTCAGGCACAGTAATTTCAACAGTTTTAGGAGCATAAGCACTTTCATATAGAGCAAGATGTAGCGAGGCACGATTCATAAATGCCATAGTAGCAATGAGATAAAACAGTAAATAAAATTCACCTTTCAAGTTTCCTTACCAAACTTCTTACCAATAGCGCTACGCTCCCCGGCAACGGCGCCAGAAAAGTATCTTGATGACTCCCAAGTGCAGGAGATCAATTGTAGTACCTTTCGAATAGAAAAGGTTGTCGAACCCACGAGGAGCTGAAGGTATTGGTTATTAGAAATGATAAATAGACAATAAAAGATGCAAGTGTTTTTGGTATTTTCGATTGTATAATTGCAAGACAGTGACAATGCAGCAGGTAAATGGTAACAAGTAAAAGCTCTCAAAGAGAAAGAAAGCCCAATCCTCTATGTGTAAGAGGACAAGCTCAAGTGATGTGTAACTTATATGTGGAAAACGTTCCCGAGGGCGGCATGGATATTGCTAGGCATATAGATTTATTAAACAACACGTTGAATATCTTGTCTAGTTTTAATCTTCTTCGGACGGAGCTATTATTAGGTACAGCTAAATAAATAGACTAAACCCCTTATGATGGATCATGTGGCCAATTAAATGACAGCACAAGAATTATTAATATATAAAATCCCACCATAGCATTACGCTCTAGGTCCCCGATACTAATACCCCGTAAAGTAACTTAATGATTCGGTCTCAGACTTTCGTGTCCTCCCAAGTCTCCCTCACGCCATTACACTACGGTGTTCTCCTATGAGCCCATATAGGTGAAGTGTTGTGCAGTCGACGTTCGCACAACACCATCATAGAATCACACAAAAAGATAAACACTAGACAAAATACCAACACATGTCATATATAAATCATTGCCAATTCATCCTATGCCCCAGGAACATACGGGAACTACTCACAACGTGCAAACATGGTGATGATCAGTGGCATAAATGGTACAACACAATCTGAAAGTATAACTCCACCAACAAATAATGACAAGTACTCAATCACAAACATGAATAGGAGCACGAGACAAGTATCTAGGGTATAGCAACTCTCAAACTACGAGGGGATGGAGTGGATCACGGAGATGATGATGGAGATGGTGCTGGTCTTGGTGATGGTGATGGTGTAGAGGCCTCCTCCCACGCCAAGGAGGAGAGGTGATGATGATGACGGTGATTTCCCCCTTCTCCGGAGCTCCGGAGCAGCAGGATCTGATCCCCCTCGGAGGGAATCAGGAGTTTCGCCGCCGCCGCGGGCTCGGATGGACTTGGAAAAATTAGTGCGTTACTTTTCGGGCGAGGCGGAGACCTCGTTAAAAAGCCCCAGGCGAGGAAGTGCCCGAGGCTCCTTTTGGTGGGTCCCACGCGGTCAGGGAATCTGGCCGCGTGGGCCCACCTATTTTGGGCCTCGTGGCCTTCCTTGCTTGCTTCTTCTTCCCTCTGGTGTTCTCCCGAAGAAAAACCAGCTGTGCAATTTTCCTTTTATTAATTGGGCCTTCGTAGCTCCTGAAACAATAAAAACACCAAAAAGGAGGTTTTCTGCCTCCAAGAAATTAAATACTAAAAATAGGGACTTTGTAGGAAAGTCCCCTAAATCATCTAAAACATGTAAAAACAATGATATAATAATGCAAATAACATCCTAATATGGTGGTATAAGTGGTATAGATGATGATATAAAATGCACGTATCAGGGTCGAGCTGGGATTTCCTTCAATGGCAGTTTTCCTACAATTTCGACGAAGGACATGGGCAAATACGCGTACCGTTTCGGCAGCTCGCTCAGGAAGCATCTCCCTGAGGTGCGTTTTCGAATACGAAGGAAATGGAGGTGCTTCAGGTGAACCCCAAAGCCCGGCAGAGGCGTTTGTTTCGTTTGTCTGGCTTTTTTTATTCTGTGGAAAGCACCCAAAAGTTCAAACAAACACCCCCTCCTGAGATTGCTGACTAGTAGGGGACAGTTGAGTGTTTTTTCATGTTGTGTTGGAGATGCCACGTCCTGGTCAAATAAAAGCCGATCAATCAATTAGTGAGCACATAAGGCGTCAGCTACAATGAATGGCGGGTTAATCCGGTCGATCTAGCGAAATGAATAATCGACATGGTTACAAAGGGCCGAAATCCAAGGTAAATGGATGCGCTTTTTAATGAAAAGTCCTACGACTTTTGTAGTTTATTTCATGTATAAAAGGATTTTGCAAAACATCGTGTTCAATTAAGACCGACACAACATCCTATCGGAAAAACTGATTCTCGGTAAAATTAAGACCAACATACGTGGCGAAGCCGCCGACCGAGAAAATTTCGGTGTTGCTTTTTGTCCAACACAGTGACGTCTCTTTGCAACAAACGGAATTCCCAGTCAAGCATCAAGGTATGGACAATATCAAGTTCAGATACGTTGATGGCAAAGCAAATGTAACCAATTGCAAACATTTTATAAGATATCAATTAAGAAAGCCGTGAACATGATAGAGCTCGACAACACGTGAACTTGTTTTAATTTGAAAGTATAAGAAATACGTGTTCTCGCTGCTCATTTGCATTCAATAATAATAAAATCTATCAGTTTTGTAAAATATATGGGATAAACACTTGGTCTACACGAGCAACGCATGGGTATTGTGCTATTGATAGTATAGATAATCATTCATCACATCAATGAGATATTTTGCCTTATTGACTTGATTCTGCCTGCAGTGCACCATTAACAAATGTCATCTTCGATACAAGCGTCGCCAAAGTGCTCCAGTCACCAGATTCCATGTCTTTACCTTGCAGAGCTTACGATTCTTTTGAAACAAACCTTGCATGCGACCCCTTGTCGTTGTTGCATGTCACCCCTTTGAAAACAGGAATAAAAATAACTCAGATATATACGCCATCTAAACATCTTGCGAGCAGTATGGATAGATAAGATGAACTGCCACCTAAAAAAGATGATGTACACAATAATAATTCAAAAAAGAAATAGACAAACAAGGAAGAGAAATGACATTGCATTGGGGGTATATATTGATAAAAAAAATAGCATCGCTCTCAATAATAACATAAAGGTAATGGCGTCACATATACTTGATGTGGTTTCATATGGTAATGGCATCATGCTTTCACCGTCAGCTCTCAGCTAACTTGTGACATACTCCCTCCGTTTCTAAATATAATAAGTATATTTTAGCTTTTTTTTCCAGATTCACATGTATCTTCATTTCAGTTCGTATTTAGTCAACATGTGTAATACCTAAAATATTTTGTATTTAAGAACAGAGTGAGTAGTTCAGATAACCGAAGGGATCCATCCGCTTATTGCTATGCAGTGTAGTGCATCTACAAAAGTGGGGTTGCTAAAACTCAAACACTTGGAACAGCCTAACAGAAGTTACGCACGTACATAAAATGGACATCATAGCATTGAATAATAAGAGAGCTTCTTCTAGTTACCTGTTGGCTTTTCAAGGTATTTGCAGAAAACGGTTGGAAGTATGGGGATGGTAGGAAAGTCGTCATGGGGGGCTTTGGTATCCACAGACTCAGGCTCGGGAGTACATGACCACAGACATGCATGGTTGTCAAACATGATCATCCACCCCTTACCACGAAATTTCTTCTCCGTTAACATGCAGCACAGGACATACGGGTCATCGGCGGCGACGATTGGGAACTCAGGAAGACGTTGATGTATGCCCAGAGCTTGGTAAGCAGGTTGCGCCCAGAGACGATGCAGGCTGATGACATGATGTAGCTCCCACTCGAACGTGGAGTTTAAAGTCCAAACGGTTTTTCTGAGGAAGCTCAAGGTGGTGGCAGGGACTGTATATTCGGTCATGGAAGTCATTATCAATGTGGACAAAGCACATCTTGCCCTGGCTGATGGACACACTTAGGAATCTTTGCGGGAAGTAGTTCTCAACCCGTACCTCATCATGGTACTCTTCTTCTCCCGGGGAAGGCACGAAGCGGAGCTCCGGGGAGTCGGAGAAGTCGCATAGCAGGACACCGCTGAAGTAGTCAATCCAGCACAAGAAACGGCCGGCGAAAGCGAGCACATTGTGGGATGACCAGAGGATGGGGAACTGACCGCCGCCATTGCTCTGGTCCCGCGGCTGCTGGACAGACATCTCGGGGATGATTTCCCACTCTTTGAGGTCCGGAGTTGAAGACGCAGAGTTCGGCACACATGTCCGCTCCATCTGGGTAGACATTGAGGTCGGCAACGATTTAGCGGTCCTCCGCGAGGCGCAGGATGCCTGTGGTGTGGTTATCTATCAGGAACGGCCTTCTCCTATCCATGTTGGTGCACGGACCCAGAGAGAGCCGCTGCACCGATGGGGAAGGACCGGCGCTGTAGACGAACAGAGCACGCGGGAAGTCCAATACGCAGTAACTCTGGCTCAGCGGGACGGAGACGTCGAAGAGGACGAGGTCCTGGTCGGTTGCCCGGACGTAGGAATAGGCGTGCAGGCCGTCTGAAACTTGTTCCTTCGGCCAGTGGAGGTTGAGGTAGGAGAGCCCTTTTCGAGGAGCCGCGAGGGTGAAGGACACGTAGCAGGAGGGGCCGCCGTCGTCCATGTCGAGTGGAGCGGCGGCGGTCTTGTTCTTGTTGGCAGCCACACGAGCAGCGTCTAGGCCGTTGTGGCAGAGCGTGCGGCCGACGCGGCACAGCATCACCCAGTCGGGAAGGACGACGGTCTCCTCCTCCGGCTGCGGCTCGCCTCCGGTGGGCATGGCGATCGGGATAGGGGAAAAAGTAGCCGCCGCCTCTCTATGCCTAAAACCCTAAACCCTATGATTTTGGTGACGGGACTGAAAGAAGGGCAGCGGCAGTCCTAAGTTATACTAGCAGGGCGGTGGGCACTGAAAAGCTGGGCGGACGAGCGGCAGAGGGCATAGCTTTTTTTACCCGATTTTCACCTTCGTTATATGTCAACTGCATGTGTTACGTTGCTTCCAGCTCAATCATTTGGACATTCTTCTACCGAATCATATGTTGGGCCAGAGTGCAGGATCCATAAGCGTACTCTCTTCGATTAAAAAAATTCAAGCAGAGAATGTTTAGGTCTTCAACAGTATCAGAAATATTCAGGATCAGAGACATCGCTTTTTTACCCGATTTTCACCTTCGTTACATGTCAACTGCATGTGAACTAGTGTGTTTACTTTGCTTCCAGCTCAATCATTTGCCGTTCCTCTGCCGAAATCATATATTGGGCCAGAGTGCAGGATTCATAAGAGTACTCTCTTCGATTAAAAATTTAAAGCAGAGAATGTTAAGGTATTCAACAATCAACAGTATCAGAAAATTAAATATTCAGGATCAGAGACATCACTTATTAGGACTTAAGCTATCATGAAGCCAATGCTAAGAGGTTCCATCTGAACTTTATTCCAGCTAATATCACACCACTTGCAACAGTGCAAGGAAGAAACCATCTTAATTAATTACAGCGAAGTCAACACCATGGATCTCCAGCTGCCTGTTTGGCTGCACGCCAAACCCTTCATCTTAGATCCATATATCAGAGGTGCAGTCTCCGCCAGGATATCTCATCTCATGGGCCAAGGAGGGACCTTCAGGCTCAGTACCGAAATCCACAAAGAAGTTCGGGTTGATAGCCAGCCCTCCTTTCTCTGTGTCGACATCTATTTGCAACATGTGAGAGCCATTCTTGAGAAGATCAGGGCCGTAGAACTGCTCATCCCACCGGCTGAAGAGAGAATTGGTCACATAAACCCTCTTGCCATCCAAGCTCAGCTGAATCATCTGTGGCCCACCTCTAAGTCGATGCCCCTGATTATAAGAAAGAAAGATGGTATGTCATATAAACGTGTTCCTTGAATGAATATTGTAGTTATACTGGATCACTCATTGAGGTTTGAACACGGATGAAATGCTCTCATTATGACAACGGTATAGCAGCATCGCAGGGTGGATGTGCTGCAGTTTATACTTGAAACACTTATGAAATGTACTACATTTGACCACTACTAAATTGTGGCTCTCACGGTCATTTCGTAAAAGACAAAGAAGATATTGTCAAGGCTGTAAATTAACTACTGAGCCATTAAGATTTAAGATGAATAATGCAGACTTTACCTTGACTTGGGGGACAGTATACTGCTCTTCTTTACCATCATCGGTCACATAGACAGCATCGCTGCCCTTTTGAAGAAGCCCGCCAACCCATACTTGTCCAGCCAACACAGGCTTTGCAGGGTCCTCAATGTTATATTGCCTGATATCCCCATGAAGCCAGTTCACCAAGTATAGATAGCGGTCATCGAGAGACAGAACAAAATCAGTTATCAATCCTGGCATTTCAGGCAGCATCCAGTTGCGCACCTTCAATGGTTTTATGGATATAGCGACCTAAATTTTTCAAGCATAATTAGTACAATAAGACGGAACAAACTTCAGTACATATACAAAAAAGACGTGCATTAGCATGCAGTAGTGAACAAACCTCATGGCTCCATGATCCATCAGCAGTTTTGAAGAATCTCACCATGTTGCTTGTTAAAGCACAGCCAACATAGCCAGTGTCCTTTGATGGGTCATGTAAAAACCTTACCTACAGAGAAGACAAACAGAGAACTATGGTTATATGATATACGACTGCATTATTATATGCCTAGTCTTATTAAATTGATACACACCTCCAATGGAAGAAGACCTGTACTGCCTAGATCCAGTGTCTGCTTGAGCTCACCACCAGGCCAGTCATACACATGCAGATGCCTTCCGTAGAGACCATCCTGGACATGCTGAAGATCAAAACCTGTCCTGAAAGCTGCCGGGGCTCCCCATGACGAACTAATCATCGTCTTGTGACGAGGCTGGTACCAGAAATCATAGCCAAACAGGGGGCTGTGACCTGGCTTTTCCCAACTACATGTAGCAAGTAGATTGATTAACTACAGTTGGAGAGGCAAAAAACTGTCTGTTTCTCAAAGTAAAGCATCAATACTAAGTTTTTCAAAACTCAAATATTACTGCAGATTTGGTAAGATGTAAATCAGCAAGGGTGTTCTGATGATTCTGATATGCTTCAGCAAATCAGTCTGAGATGGTTTGGTGATAAATACCAGTTGATAATACGTTTATGTAGATTTGACCTGAGCTTTATGTTATGTTTTCCATACCAAATTGTGAGGAAAAATACACTCACCGTCCTTTGACGTTAAATTCTGAATCCAACAGTAGGAAGCCATTGCCAGCAGCATTTCCCTCCTTGTCTCCCAGGCAAGAAATCATAATGTCGCCGGTTGCAAGGCAATGGGACGTGTGAGGGAACCCAAGCCCAGTCTTCTCAGCAATGTCTTCAGCCTGGACAACCTTATGCAATGCAGGCGCCCTGGGATCCTTCGCCGTGTCAACTACGTAGATGCGACCTGACCTGTAACACAACCACGAGAGCAGCATTACAAACTCGGCTCTGCACTTGGCATCAACTGAAACTGAACCATCTTTCTGATCATGGTCTCTTTCACACTCACAGCAACGAAGGAAGAATCAAGAAGCGCCGGCTCGTGGAGGGATCACCATGGCAGGAGCTGCAGGCGTTCCAGCCAGTATGATGCAGTTCGTCGCCGATGTGGGTGGCCGGGAGCCTGTGGATCACCTGGGAGTATGTAGGGGAATTGGGGTCGACATCCACCGTGGCCAGGTAATCTGGCTTGTTAATTCCGGTACCTGCATATAAGTTCATGCACAACCCATCAATACAACACACCCCACATTCTCACGTCATTTTCACATGGTTTGTTCTGCGGTCAGAAAGTCTTGTGAACAGGGCATGTGAACCTCGGGTCCAGACAGACAGAGGCTGACTAGATAAGCAGATGATTCTGACTACTCAACTGCAACTCATCCAGTTTGGACACTTGTGTAACAAACAGATATTGTCAGTTTCTTCCATGGAGGACACATGCACGCTGCATGTTCATCGGAAATTAGTAAAGCCGGTCGATTCAGTTATCCAGTAAGCTCGCGGGCTAATTGATTAGCTCAAGTTATATCTTCACCAAAACATGAGTGAAAACATGGACCCACGGGAAAGGTCGTATTCAGATGAGGAGATCTGAAGTACAAAGAGGCCTGAAGCACTACAGGAGTGTACTCGTGTATTAAAAAGACTTTAAGCGCTCTGTCCATCTCGATCCATCCTGTCCAGGACTAGTTTACTCATCAGCTCTTATCGTCGTAGTATATCAAATCAAAGAAAATACTAAATTAGTATGGCTCCTAATTGCTCGTCCGAGATCTAAGCGCAAGTCGTAACTCGTAACGCTGACGCAGGTTCTCAGGTGCGTTTTGTGTGTGCTGTCTGTGTGTGAGTCATCCTCGTCTTGGCCGGCTAACGGGATGGGCCGGGTAGATCCATAGGGCTGGCCTGAGTTGTGTGGCGAGCGAGCTGGAAGAGGAAGGTAGGCGTACCATTGTAGACGCAGGTGACGTAGAGGAGCCCCTCGCGCGGGCCCTTCTCCATGGCCTCCCTGGGCGTCGCGTACCCGGGCCCCTTCGCCGCGCAGCACCCCGCCCCGCCGCCGTTCGCCTTGGCCGGCGCCGGCGCCACGTCGACCGCCGCTCCAGCCATCTGTGATCTCAGGCCGCCCCTGCCGCAGTGCGGGGAAGGAGCACCGAGCTCAGTGCTGACTCGCCGGAGAGAGGAAGAAGAGTGGGTTGGTTGGTTTTCCTTGTGTTCTGTGTGAGACTGCGAGGACAGAGGGAACAGGAGCTGGAGGGAGACGGTAATTATAGAGGGAGGGTGCCACGTGGGCGGAGCGGACGCCGCGAGCGACGGTTTGTGCACGCGAGGTGAACCTGGGCCCCGCGTGTGGGCAGGGCGTCGTCGTATCTGGACGATAATGTGGCGCGAGCAGGGTGCGCGGAGCTGGAGGACAAAAATTGGACCCGCGCGGGGCCGATGGCGACGCCCGGAACGCGACGACGTAAGGTTGGTGCGGGACGCATCGGCCTCGCGGTTGCCACCACCGTCGAACTGTACTCCCTGCCGGGTTCTACTAGAACATGTGTATTCCCTTCGTTCCAAATTATTTGACATACATTTGTCTAAAAATAGATGTATCTAGACACTAAACAAGTCTAGATACATTCGTATTTGAACAAAGTCAAGTCAATTAATATGAAACGGAGGGAGTACATCTTAATTTTATTTTTAGTTAAACTTTTTAAAATTTGACCAACTTTAAATAAAAGAGTAGCAACATATATAAAATCAAATTGGTATATTTTAAGACTTCATTTCAAAATAAATCTTTCCTCCATCCCACCAATCCCTCATGTCCGGGTCATCGCCCAGCCTTCTCTAAGTTGCTCCAGGCAAGATTGTGCTTTCGTGCATGCGGTTATGCCCCAATTACATGTCAAAATTCCACCATTTTCAGCAGCCAAAATATGGAAGGCGCACGCCGAGCAGAAGTGCAAATTCTTTGCTTGGGTGGTTTTGCATGGAAAGATTTTGACCACCGACAACTTAGCAATCTGGGGATGGCCAAACGACCCAATCTGCAAGCTGTGTAGGATACATCCTGAGACAATACATCCTGAGACGGTGCAACATCTCCTGCTTGAATGCTCGTTTTTCGTGGCGTTCAGGGAAAAGATCTTCGAGTGGCTTGGCTCATATGGCGTTACTCTGCCTCCCCTGGGACAATGCATAAACGATTGGTGGGACAGGACCATCACAAGGATCCCTAAGGAGAGGAGAAAAGGGGCCAGCGGAGCAATCATCTACACCATGTGGGGCATTTGGAAGGAGAGGAACCGGCGGATTTTTCGCAACGTTGCTTTGTTGCCGGAGGCGGTGGCGCATTTAGTTAGGGAGGAGATAGCGCAACGGGCATATGCCCACACGCAAGACCTCGGAGGTGTAGGTTTCGGTAATTAGGTGGCCTTTTTCCGGGCCCTAAAACTTGGAACAAAATTTTGTAATTAAACATTCTATTCTATCTAATCGGATAGCAGAGCCTTGAGCTTCAAAAAAATTACATGTCAAGTTGGTAAACTTCACCAACTGAGCGAAACGTCTACTCCATCCGTTCCAAAGTAACATCCGCATGTGGACAAATAAAAGTCATCTAATTTGAAACGGAGGGATAGTTAGCTACCCGGTCGGTGCACTGTGTATAATTCAACTACGGTGTATACACCACCAATACACCACACCACCAATACACCACGTACTTAATCGCTTATCTTGGTGACTCAGCAGTGATCCGATCCCTCCCGGCCCGATAAGGATCGTGACCTATACACGTACGTCAGCCAAGAAAACGCTCTAAATCTTCGAGCCCTACAAGCAATCAGTGACGAGAGCGATAAAAAGATTATCACATGCATCCCATGCATGCACTTGGCATGCACTTTGTTTGAGCTGTCACACGACGCTCAGAGCCTCGGATCAGTGCCCATGACATTCCCAAGACTCTTGCGTGCGAGCATCTGATGATCGACCTCCACACCCGGCCGCCAGAAGCATACGAGACAATATAATAGTGTTAAGATTTGCAAGGCTGGAACGCGCGTATTAATGTATCCGATCACCTGATAAGCATGGCTCTATTTTTATCATCACCATGCGTTGCACCCGGTGCAGAGATAGATTATCGACGCATTATCTTCACTGACACAATAGGAAAAAAAAATGGGGCTGGAAGCTGGCCAGATTGGACTCTGGGATCTGCGAAGCTGCTGAGCAGAACTGCGTCGAGAATTCAGAAGAGAGACTGAGGCAGCGAGGACACGGCCTAGATCACGTCAGTGCCGAGTTTTCTTAATTAGGTGATTGATGGACGAAGCAGCGGTTTACTCGGAGTTAGTTAACTGAAGATCCAAGAAGAAACGCAGATGGCAGAGTAAAATTGGAATGCCGTAGTTTTTCTTATCTTTTCAAGCGCTCCTTTGTCCTCGCACTACACTGAACTGCTGAAGCTCAAAAGCGAGAAAACCTAAAACGTAAGGAGACAAATAGCCCGGCCGGGCCCTTTATCAGCTACAGAGTGCCAGAATTCTACGTACACTGCACGAGATTCTCTGCCCGCGAAGAGCAAGTGGCTGCAGATAAAAGTGTGACCTGTAGCAAAGTCAAGAGCAAAACAACATGTAAATGCATGTGGCTACGATGTGATTTTGTGTTCCTGCACGTGATGTTTTTTTTTTTTTGAACCAACCTGCACGTGATGTTAGCTAGCTTAAATTGGCGTGTTCGTCCCGAAACTGCCAACAAAAAATCAACGAGGCGGACAGAGTAATTCTAAAAACAGGTGATACAGGATAAATCGTAAGTGCATGTTTATGTACAGAAAGATCCATTGTGCGTCTTTATATGGTTAGCTCAGCAGCAAATTAAATGGGAAAAGCCGCAAAGCAGAATCCGACAACTTTTCTTTTTTCTTTGTGCCAAGAAAATGATAAGCTCTCTCAAGTTAGCCAACTAGCCGGACCACTAGATTAGTCAGCACACGCAGCAGTGCCACCAAAATTTGCTTTCATAGAATATTTTTTCTTACTTATCCTTTTTTTTTTAGAACTTTTCTTACTTATCCTTGACTACAACAAAGTAAGTCACATTTTCTTGCGGGGGAACAAAACAACCCTACAGTAGCACAGTTGCTCGAGCAAGAGAAACGCTAATCCGGTAATCCCGATGACTATCCTCGTGCTCGTGCGAATGAAAAAGTGTGTCTGCATTAGCCAGTAGGTAGACGCCGGAGTCGGCGGCTTTGCATTAATTCCGTGAACGAACTGCAGAAACGTATTTCACGAAGACGTCTCTTACCTTGCAACTGCTGAGCCATCTTGGCCGTCGAACAATCAGCGGCCGAGATCTAACGGCGCAGAAAACCGTCGGGGAACCGGCCATTGGCTCGCGGGCTCGCGGCTGGCTGGAACACCACCGACTCGTCCGGTCGTCCCCTTCTATCCCTCTCCCACCGCCGGCCGCCGCCTGTTCGTCGCCGGACGCGCACGGCCGACGGAGCAGTTCGCCGGAGAAAGGTACGTCCCCGATTCCCGCCTCCTCGCAGATCGATCCCTCGGTTTACTTGAACCTTCCAAGACTTTGACCCTAGGGATACTATAGTTACGCCCTAGCTATGGGCTCGCGGCCCGCAAGACGCGCAGGCGTCCACTAGATGCGATGTTGGGCTCTAGTTTCTGGTTACCGCGTTCGGTGTCTTCGCATGTTTTGGTGTTGAGACAAGACGTACAGCCTTGTTGATGCAGCGTTTTGTCTGCATCGTCGTGAATTGGGGTGTTAGGGTTTATGTTTTGGCATGCTGCGGCTCAAATTAATAACTTAAGGACTGGTGATGTCAGACGCTGGTGCATTTTCTGTTCATAGATTTCAATGTGCGCGGAGAATAAAAAAGCAAAGATGTAAGGAAATTATGAAGTGGGGCAAGCTTGAATAGGCCTGACAGTTGCTAAGACATGAACTGAACACCCTCTAATCGTATGCTCCTACATTTAAATCATATTTTATGGATTCTTGGAGACAAATGAGTTCGATTTCAAGGCCAAAGAGCAGTAAGTGTGAAGCTAATTGTCTGCTGATGTTGCTACACTTGATTGCCTTCTGTTGCAGATCTGCTTACTGAGCTTAAGCTGGTAGTGATTTGGCGAGCCACGTGTTGTATTTGGCTGCTGTTTACTGATGGACAACTCTCAGAGTCAGCCATTACCTCCTGGTGTTGGAGCATGGCGGCCGCCACCTTCGAATCAACCTCCACAATTTCAGCCTGGTCCTTCGCAATTTCAGCCTGGTCCTTCACAATTTCAGCCTGGTCCACGTCCACATGCATATCCTACACCATATGACACTAGATCAAATATTGGTAACAATCAAAACGCAGCAAGCATCTTCTATGGCGCACAACATTTTCATCACAGTCCACACCCGCATGCTTATCCAACACCATATGACATCAGACCCAACAATGGCAACAATCAATATACAGCAGGCCCTTCAACACAACGCAACCTAACATGCCTTTCGTTCCTGCTCAAAATACTCCTGGTGTTACCATAGATGCTGCGAATGGGCAATCGGATCTTAATGGGCATCAGACTGCTCACGAGGTTGCCAACCATAATGGTACTGCAGCAAATATCGAATCTGCTGTCCAAGAGGCTGTTCTTCACCAACAGGTAATAACCTCTTCCAGTGCCAGATTATACTTGCAGCTATGTTTCTGTTGTTAATCGCTGGTCTATATGATATCTAGGATATTGAGACACAGCAAGTAATACAGAATCAAAGGTTTGTTTCTCTCCCATTTTCTTCTGTGCTGCTTGTTCGCAGCTGCTTGATGCTGCTGTTTTATGTGCACTTCTTTCATTCAGACAAGCAAAAGCAACAAGCGATCCTGCAGAATATGGGGAAGACATACTTTCGAGCCGGCGCGACCCTAATGCACTGAAGGTGAATAATCTATAATTGTTTTTTCTTTTGTCATTTTCTCCTTTGCAATTTGAACTTCATTAGTTAATTCAGTTTTGTTATCTTTCTTTTCTAGGAACACTTGTTAAAGATGACTGTTGACCATCGTGTGGAGATGGCAAATAAAAGGGGAAAGCCATTTCATCCAGATAATGGTCATTATGTTTCCACAATATACACTGTTTTTCTATTTCCATTCCCCTTTTATTTTCGGTTTCACACTTCTTAATTGTGTAAGCACCTCAATTATGATGATTATGATTTTAAATTCTATGGACATAGTTAGTCTCAGGAGAAGGATGCTAGCAGTATCGCATGTGAAAGGCGTTGTATCAAACAACTTATGTTTAATCTTAGTTAATATGTTGGCTGTTATTATCGTACGTTACGTACCTGTGCCGTTGTACATGTTGTTGGTTCCATGTTGAATTGAGGCAGGCAGCTCTTTGCTAAACCTGATGTTTAAGCATGCTCACAGGCAATGTTGAAATTGGCAATGGCTATGGTGTACCAGGAGGTGGTGCTTATTATGCTGGAAATTCGTCAAGTCCTCAAATGAGTATGACACCTCTTTCTAAGTACTTACTGCTTTGTGGTATTACATGCCACTTCTCTCTATATTACCTGCTACTTTGTGCTTTCAGTTATGCTAACTAATTTTTTTTCCTTTAGATAAACCAAATGATGCTGATAAAGCAAAAGGTGCCGATGATCTCCCCGATTTCTTGAAGCAGAGGTTAAAAGCAAGGGGAATACTTAAAGACCAAGCAGCAAATAATAATGACACGGATAAACAAAATGTAACTTATACTCTTTAACTAGTGCTTTATTTTTCCTTCTCTTTCTGATGGAATGGATGGCACCGAAGTTAGAAACTGAATGCTGGTAGATGGGAAAATCTTGAACTAGTGCTAGCACCATCTTATAATTCAACTGTAGACACAGAAAACAATTGATATCATGTAGGATCATGTGTGTGCGAGCGACTTAGATGAAGAGAAGATGCTGTGACATAAAATTATCAAAACTGTATGATAAATTAAAAAACAATTGAGTGTTGTACTGAAAAACGTAAAATATCACCTTCTGTATTGGTATTAAGCACTAACATCTCTTCTGAGAACCTAAATGTACAGCTGTTCTTTGTCTCACACATTGACTTGTGCTTGTGCCACTGAATTCCAGGCAAATTCTCAAGAAGGCCACAACAAATCTGCCCAAGAGTTGCCTCCTGGTTGGGTAAGTATATGCTAACATTTTCTTATACATGCCTGTTCTGCCAGGTGGTTCTCAAATTTTCTAGCTGATGCACATAGCCAAGTTTTCCTGATTTTCTTGGTGAATTTACAAGTGCATTTATTCTGTAACATACTTATATCTGGAGAAATCAGTTTATTACGTTTAATTTGCTAACCTGGACACGCTAGTATATGTAGCATCCTTCAACAGCTATTACTTACTGCATATATTGATTGTGAGCTGATAGTTACAACAGTCCTTCTCCTGCCTTAACTTATTTTATTATAGCTGGAGACAAAAGATCCAACGACTGGTGCTTCTTATTTCTACAACCAAAGCACTGGAGTGACCCAATGGGATCGCCCTGGTGGTGCTGTGAATACTGTGCAACATCAAGCTGCTCCATCATTGCCAGAGAATTGGGAGGAGGCACTTGACAAATCAACAGGTGTTGTACCTTTTTTGTATTAATAACTACTCCATATTTGTAAGAGGGAAAGTGCCACCGTTTTGTTTCTGAACTTTTGGAACATTCCAAAATAATTTTTTGCTATTTGAAGGATGGGAACAAGTCAGACGTAATTTTATAAGTCATACCTTAATTGTACAAGTTTCAAGCTGACTTGTTATGTAAGATAGTAAAATAAACAGATTAAGTAATATTCTATTGTCATCAGGAAGGAGAAACACTGTACCTCTAAGCCTGCTTGTGACAAATCTATGAATAACTTTCATTTTTCATATGAAAATATAGTATGATATTACAAATTGTTGTATCATGGAAATAATTTCGTGATAACTATAGTCATACCATTTTGAGTATTTGACATGAACAGTTTAAATATATTTTAATATATCTATTAGTAGTCAAGTTACAGAAGTTTGTCTACACGCTTTCTAAAACGTCGATATGGTTTGTGCATTACTTTAGGCCAGAAATACTACTATAATACAAAGACACAGGCAACACAGTGGGAGCCACCTACATCTGTGAACCCGGGTGTTGTGCCACAAGCATCGGCAGATGTTGCAGTTCAGCCGACCACCCAAAATGCTGATCTCTGGAACCCTCACATGCAAAGATGTACAGGCTGTGGTGGATGGGGAATTGGTCTTGTCCAGGCGTGGGGATATTGCAATCATTGCACAAGGTACTCTATTGATAACCTAATATTGTAAAGTAGAGTAATGGTATTAAGTTTTTTAGGGGTTTATCTCTACCATGTGGATTAAACGATGTTGTCTGAAAGCATACCTACTTATGGATCCATCCAGATTTTCAAACTAGTATTTATGCACTGGTATTCGACCACCAGACCTGAGCTTATGCATGTTTTCTTTGTATATTATGTAAAACAACCAACATATAAATAATTTCAGGAATATAACTAATGTTTGCTTGTGTTTCTCCTTTGCAGAGTTCAAAATTTGCCTTTTCAACAGTATCCATCTTACTCGAACAATATTGTGCACTCAGGTGGCACCAGTGCTCCCAAAAGTCAAGGAAATATTGCAGCTAAGGATAGGTAAATGGGATCTGCATTTGGCATATCAACCAGTTGCTAATTGGTTATGCTTCTTATAGTTTATGCTGCTAACATATTTCCACCCATCATATACTTGAGTATAAAAGCATGATTTTACTTATTGAGCGTGTCATATACATGCTGTCATATACATGCAGATCAAGCTCAAAACCCCCTTCTGGAAAAACAAACAAAAAGGATAACCGGAAAAGAAAAGGCGCTGAGGATGATGACCTTGACCCAATGGATCCAAGCTCTTACTCAGATGCTCCACGGGGTGGCTGGTACATGATCTCTCTCTCAGTTCAAATTGATAATCTTCCTGGCAGTTGTAGTTACTAGTTAGGATCTGCTTCAGTTTATGTTGGCCAATCAAGGAAGAGTGCAGGTATATCAGGTGAACTGTCCCTGAACTAACAAGTTAGTCCTCTTTTTCTCAGGGTTGTTGGCTTGAAGGGTGTACAGCCACGAGCAGCGGATACAACTGCATCTGTACGTTATCTGATCTGGTCTTGGAATATATTTGCCTTTTCTTTGGCTTCCATTTAAAATGATAAGTATACATCTCGGTGCCTAAACACCCGTTACGGTTTAACATACTGTTTTTCCGGGAGAAAACCTTACCTCCACTTCCATCGTGCCAAACGATTTAGGGTGTCTTACGTGAGATGCGAGAATCTTAATGACATGTTTGGACATATCACGGTTACATGAGCCTTGAGAACTGGGTAGCGCCTGTTAATTACTGTGAACTATTACTTCCGTGCACAGTCCTATTTTCTTGATCTCCAGGGGAACTTGGAGTTATGTGGAAGCCATCACATATGGAATCTCCCCAAAAAACTACAGTACTTGTGATTCCAAATAATAGACCAAAACCTAATAGTATACCCTACTGAGAATAACGAGTCCTCTCTTTACGTTTTGAATAACAGGGGCCATTGTTCCAACAAAGACCATATCCCTCACCAGGTGCCGTGTTGAGGAAAAATGCTGAGGCGGCGTCCAGCGGCAAGAAGCGTGGTGGTGGTATGGCTGCGATCAGCAAAAGAGGGGATGGCAGTGACGGGCTTGGGGAGGCAGATTAAGTATCTTGGTGAACTTCCCTTTTAACCAGTAAATCCCGGTGGTTTTGGTTTCGGAAGCTGGCTGAAACATTAGCGCTTTGGTGGCTACAAAGAAGCAAATTGTCAGCTGTAAATTTTACCAGGAGCAAGTCTAGTGCGGAAGAGGCTAGTGCAGTGTGAGCGCACCGAGTTTTTTTTTCTGGCTAATCGGGTGAAAAGAAAAAGGTTATCAGAAGGAAGCTCAGTGCTGAGAGGCTACAGCAGTGTGAGATAACTTAGTTTTGTTGCCTACAAAGTGTTGCCATGGTGTTACATGTTTGAAGTTCTTGAGTTTGTACCGGAAAGGGTTGGTACGTTGTAAGGTGAATAGTCTTAGTCGCAATGCGCATGTAAAAAAAATGATTTTCTAGACTGACAAGGTGAACAAGGCTCGCACAGGATACTGGTGAATGCTAATTCATGTTTGTATGCAATTATTTAATGAAACTATCATGTTGTATTTAGGATGTTTGTTCGTGGATAACATAGTAGTGCCCAGATTTGTCTGCTGCCACTTGACCACTTCACTTTCCACGAGTAACTTTTCTGGCTTGCGTGACCTCGCGACAATCATATGTTTTTTCCATGCTGTGTAAGGCCAATCCAATGCATTGGCACTTGGCCTGTTTTGTGATGCATCAGCTTTTAGCGTATTTTCCTAGTAGACACGATATCTATATCTATATATTTCGTAAACCAAGACCAATCTAAGATGCATTTATGATAGTCTATCTCAACATGCAAGTTCACAAATAATCCACCCTTCCAACCATCTTCTATATGTAACAGCTTAAGAAATTTTCAAAACTTTTATGCGGCAACATGCATTACATATCCTCTTGCAACCTATCTACGTCATCAATTTTTTCAGCCCGTGAATTTCATCTTATCTATTTGCATGCAACAAATTTAGTTGGTCAAATACTCAGCCATTTCATGTCGACTGAATTAGCCTATCAATTGTCAACAATGAATTTTGAATGTTCATGTAGAAAACTTCAATGTTTCATGCATCTATTTTTTTTACACAACAGAGTTTTTAAAGAAATGTCCGCTAACGCGCATAGTATCCTTCTAGTTTAACTTTTTATAGGGTAGTACACTAGTGTACCATACCATTTTCCAAATGTTTCATATTTATTGCAAGGGACCCCACTTTTATTGTGCCCGTACCATCTTACAAATGTTTGCTATTTATTATACATAGACCTCATTTTTATTGAGACATTTGTGTCTAATTGGATGATACTATTAAAGATGAATGGTGTATGTATTTGACATTTTGACTGCGTGAAGAGATGGTTTACGTCCTCTCTCCTTAAATATGTGTCACTTAGACAAAAATCTAATTGGATTTCAAGAGACCATGTCGCGGTAGAGCATTTGGAGAGGTCTGATTAACTAAGACATCAATTACTCTCATCTTTTTTCTCAAACTACATGCTAACTAGCCAGTCAATCTTCTATTTTTCCTCTTTTGCATGACCATAAGCCCACTCCCAGTTCTTTTTTGAGCATGTTATCGTACGTAAATTACTGATGTGACATTGTAGCTAACAAAGAAAGAGAGCATTTGGAGTATTTCTTAACGTAACATACAACTCTTGCACGCTATCATCGGCGAAAAAAATTACTTCTCCAATCATAGGCAAGCATTAGCTCCAAATTACTCTCTCCGTCCAAAAATAAGTGTCTCAAGTTTGCACAAAAGTGGATGTATCTATACATGTTTTCTGTCTAGATACATCCACTTTTTGACAAATTTAAGACACTTATTTTTGGACGGAGGGAGTATTAAATACAATGCCTCTTCGATACAAATCTTAACAGAGAATGTATTGACAGAGTATCTAATATGACATGCTTCAAATTAACACGAGATGTGATTTTAATGTGAGAGAAAAGATGTACCTTACAAATAGTATTTTGAATTTCATAGATGAGTCTAATAAAGATAAAATTAGGGAGTATTACTAATTCTCGCATTTGATCTCTGCAAGTTCTTTGGAGTTTACCATACAGGCAATACATTCCGGATTTATGAGATGAGCCTAATAAACTCAAGTATGACTAATTCTACGCATTTGATATCTGTAAGTTCTTTCGAGTGATGAGCCTATTAAATTTAAAGTTATAGAGTATGACAAATTTTCTGCATTAGACCTTTGTAAGTTCTTTGGAGTTTACAAGTTAAGCCATATATAGATTGTGTACAAAATAGTTTCATTTTGTCGATACATGCATTCGTTTATTCCAACTTGGAACATGACCTCATTGATCCACAACGACCATGATGTATGCTTAGGTGCGATTTCATCTTCCCACTTGCACTCTGACCCTCTCTCCTTCACTCGCACAACAACCATCTCTGTCGACCTTCCCCACCCCTCCCGCCCTTTTCTATTACATGCCCTTCTCGATCCGTTGACCTGCTTGGGACGCCACTTGGCTCCGACATGCCATCTCTAGTTCCGACCAGATTTCATTACTCGTACGACATACGAGAACATATGATGATGGTTAACACTTAACACATGAGAGGCCATGTCTCTAGAGAAATTGCAACGTGGTTTTTCTCCTTTCATTCACAATTTTATGACGTTGAGAAAAGTTTAGGAAATCATAACTAAAATACAAAGCTCTCCATCCCAAGAACAAAAAACAAATGCAAAACCGATGCACAATAGAACAAGGCTTCTTCTCTTGGAAAAGCAAAAGAAGCCTAGTAAAACCAGAAAAAAGAAGCAACAGAAAAAAAAGAAGGCCCCCGATCCCGATCTCCCCTTCTACCCCGACGAAACCCACCTTCCCACTCGCCCGATCCAGATCTCCACCTCCTCACTTCCCCGCCCCCTCACCGGACGCTTCCGCCACCGCCGTCGCCGTCGCCGGCGGCGACCGACCAGCCTACAGCTGAGCGCAATGGAGCAGCTCCGGACGATCGGGCGGGAGCTGGCGATGGGATCGCAGGGCGGGTGGGGGCAGTCGAAGGAGTTCCTGGACCTGGTCAAGTCCATCGGCGAGGCGCGCTCCAAGGCGGAGGAGGACCGCATCATCACCCGCGAGCTCGAGCACCTCAAGCGCCGCCTCGCCGACCCCGACGTGCCGCGCCGCAAGATGAAGGAGCTCCTCCTCCGCCTCGTCTACGCCGAGATGCTCGGCCACGACGCCTCCTTCGGCCACATCCACGCCGTCAAGATGACCCACGACGAGTCCCTCCCGCTCAAGCGCACCGGGTATCTCGCCGTCGCGCTCTTCATCGACGAGCGCCACGACCTCGTCATCCTCGTCGTCAACACCATCCAGAAGGACCTCAGGTCCGACAACTACCTCGTCGTGTGCGCCGCGCTCGCCGCTGCCAGCAGGCTCATCGGCGAGGAGGCCATCCCCGCCGTGCTGCCCCAGGTCGTCGATCTCCTCGCGCACCCCAAGGAGGCCGTGCGGAAGAAGGCCGTCATGACACTCCACCGATTTCACCAGCGATCCCCCTCCTCCGTCTCCCACCTAGTCTCCAACTTCCGCAAGGTCGAAAAACATTTTTGCCTCTCCTTCGTCGCTTTGCTCTAATTCGACATTTCCCCAACTAGGATAGAAGTAGAATAGCTAGTCCTTTCATTCCTTAGCTTCTTAACCTGCAAATTTACCTCACTCAAGACGCATGCTCCACTGTTAATTCGTCTCACTGAAAAACGTATGCTCTACTGTTAATTTATCCCACTCAAAGGCACATGCACTACTGTTAATCGTGCTAAAGCTCAACATTCTGCATGTGTTCTATGTATATCTGTCCGTCAATATATATTTTGAGTTGTAGCAACTAGCTATTCTTTATAAAACTTGCTATTTTGTATGTGTTCATTTTATATTTGAGTTGCAGCAATTGGCTACTGTCTCTACTGCATTTATTTGGCTTGAAATGGATGATGTTATGCTACAGTTTTGGTGGAACGATGTGGGTTAATTAAGACTGCAGATTTGCCCTTTTCTCTGTTCAACATATGCTACCGTTTATACTTATTGTCAGATAGAGCAGCTTTTCTCATCTCAGACTTTGACATAGAAGAGGGTGCTCCGATAAGATACGTTGTTTCTTTGTTGGGAGTTTTAGGAATCCTCGGGTTTACCCAACTTTGAGCGATTTTTATTGTATCTGAGTGGTGGTGCTTATTATTTTGCAGAGACTCTGTGATAATGATCCAGGTGTGATGGGTGCAACTCTCTGTCCACTCTATGACCTGATTTTGGAAGATCCAAATGCATACAAGGATTTAGTTGTTAGTTTTGTTAACATCCTCAAACAAGTTGCGGAGAGGAGGCTTCCAACTTCCTATGATTACCACCAAATGCCCGCACCATTTATTCAGGTACGTGAGTTATACTTATAAATTAGTTGGTTCAAGGATGCCATGTTAGGTGTGTTTGTTTTGGAGTTCTTTAATTGGCATCATCTTACTGCAGTTTTTTTCTGTTGCTACTTTTGCAGATAAAATTATTGAAAATACTCGCTGTGCTGGGTAGCGGCGACAAGCAAGCGAGTGGTCATATGTACACTGTCTTGGGTGACATATTCAGGAAGGGTGATAGTGCGAGCAACATTGGCAATGCAATATTGTATGAGTGCATATGCTGTATCTCGTGCATTTTCCCAAACTCTAAGATGCTGGAGGCTGCAGCTGAGACAACATCAAAGTTTCTGAAGGTTTTGACATTTTTTTAGAGCAAAATATATGACTTTTATGATATTGTCTTTGCTACTTCACTAGAAGCTAACGCTTGGTTGCCCCTTATTTTTGCAGAGTGATAGCCATAATCTTAAGTACATGGGCATTGACGCACTTGGACGACTAATTAAAATAAATCCAGATATTGCAGAGGAGCACCAATTAGCTGTTATCGATTGCTTAGAGGTGAGGGACGTGACAACTTAACATCTTCAGAATCCATGTCAAAGAATAGACTATCATCTATTATGCTGCTGCCATTCATATCATATATACTTATTGCATGCTGCAAGAAAATGAATCTAAGACCCTTTATCAAAAGCATGTTCCAGCTGCAGAATTTAATTTTGTTAGAAAAGGTGATATGCTATTCACACTAAATTTCATGTTTCCTTGTATCAAATCATGTTACCTGAAGAAGTAATTGTAGTGAACTGAAGAATATATGGATTTGCTTGATTCAATATGATCTACCACTCTACCTAGTTTTTGTTTCCCACTGTCATATCCATTGTCAATTTGTCATGGTTGTTATCTGTGACATTGGTAGATGCATGTAGTTGTAGCAGCACATTCGTTGTTGTATACTCTCACTAGTACTTTTGATTTCTCACCCATTAGCCATTCTTATGAATAGGACCCTGATGACACTTTGAAGCGCAAGACCTTTGAGCTTCTTTATAAGATGACAAAATCAACCAATGTTGAAGTCATTGTTGATCGAATGATCGAGTACATGATCAGCATAACTGATCACCATTATAAGGCTGAAATTGCATCACGTTGCGTTGAGCTAGCAGAACAATTTGCACCCAGCAATCAGTGGTTCATCCAGGTAATCCATGAGTATTTGTGTATGTTTATCAAACACTTGATGCAATATTCATCGGTTGGCTACATGGTATTAGCAGAAGATCCTTTGACACTTTTAGTTCTTTTCCAGACCATGAACAAAGTCTTTGAGCATGCCGGAGACCTTGTCAACATTAGAGTGGCACACAATTTAATGCGGCTTATTGCTGAAGGTTTTGGAGAGGAGGATGAAGGTGCTGATAGTCAATTGAGATCATCAGCTGTATGTACTCTCAACTTCCTTTAATCCTTGCTGCTGAGCTTGTTAATGCTTAACATGATTACTGTGCTTATGGAATTGTCATTAATCTGCAATGGAGCAGTATCATGAAATAAGGCAAAAGAATGATTACTACTAGTTATAAACTGGCCGTACCTCTTGCTTTTCTAACTTGATAGTGGAAGCCCGAGGATAATTTTAAGATTATTTATGCTTCAGTTGCTGTTATATTGTTCAGTTTGGTAGGGTGGAGTCTGTTAACAAGACTAGCAGCGTCCTCAGCTGGATGCACGATTATGTGTTTAAGATTTTCTCACTATTCTCTCCTGTTTCTTAAACAGGTTGATTCCTACCTCCGGATTCTGGGGGAGCCAAAGCTTCCCTCCTCATTTTTGCAGGTAGTTATGTGTTCTGTATTTCCTTTCTGCCCCAAGGTCAGTTTTGGGGGGTAATTTTGACTGTTTCATTGTACTTCCAGATCATATGCTGGGTTTTGGGTGAATACGGGACATCAGATGGGAAGCATCCTGCTTCTTATATTATCGGGAAATTGTGTGATGTGGCAGAGGCTCACCCAACGGACGACACTGTCAGGGTATGTTCCAGCTTGTGTATAATTGTTCGACTCCTTTTAATTTCTTGCATGCTCTTCATGCAATATGAGAAGATATATTCTAGCTGAGGCAATACTCTGTCATACACACTTCAGTTACTTTGCTCAAGCTGAAATAGTACCTAGAGTATTATTTTTAGTTATAGTGTCAATGTACCATTTAGGAGCAGTTCTGCCAGTACATGTTGTACATACCTGTTGGATTATCAATGTATATATGGTATAGCTGTTCAATATTATAATCACTCCCTCTGCTCCATATTAGTTCTCGCTGAAACAGATGTATCTGGCACTGAAATATGTCTAGATACATCCATTTCACCAACAACTAATAGGGAAAGGAGGGAGTATTAACTTCTGCCAATTACCAAGTCAAATCTTTATTACCTTGAGTTTCACAAACATACATTAGTGTAAACCTCCCGATTTCTCTCTCAAGGCAGTTTATGGGCATGACCGTCAACTGTTATTCCATGACTTCATTGACGCTGCTTTATCCTCGTATTCATATTCCTCTAGTCTGGATCATATTTATGGCATGCATATAATATTTTACAATTTGTTATTATACAATTCTATGTTGCGTTGCTGATATGTGTATCCCTTTTGTATTATTTGACACATGTTTTTTTCCTCGTCTTCAAGGGTTACGCAGTCTCGGCAATTTTGAAGATATTTGCATTTGAAATTGCTGTTGGAAGGAAGACTGCTATGTTGCCTGAGGTAAATGAAATTATGCACCGTTTGTGAGGTTCCTTATTTTCAACGTTTCGTGTCATATATTGTCAAGACAAACTATGATTCTCACATGAGCTTTGCATGTGCAAGCATTAAGTATTGTTTTCAGTTTTTCACGAAGTATAAAAGTACTGGATATGTTAGAATAATTAAGCTGTTGCCTAGAGTTACTCCCTCTGTTTTTTAATACAAGGCCACTACCAAAAATACAATTTTGCTTCTATACAAGGCCACTATCTCTTCCCAAGATGAATTAATTAGATTTCTACCTCGTACAATGGTGCTAATTAATGCGAATGTTGCATGCATCGATAGAGAAAAAAGCAAAGCATGCAACATTCTTAATTAGCTTGGGATACTGAGTGGATTTCCACACAATTAATCATGCTATTTATTAGTTAGGTTAGTTTTCTTGGTATCTGAAAAGTGTGATAGTGGCCTTGTATTAAAAAACGGAGGGAGTATGTTATATTACATCGACATATGTATCATTATCCAAGTTTCATGTTTGGTGCATTTGCCTCTGCAGGCAGGCAGCTGTTCTTTTAGTTTATTAACTTGAGCCATATATGATAACCGAGATTTGGCAAAGTACAACCAACTAAAGAAAATTAACTATGGTCCATTTGTCATCTATCTTATCATGTCTGTATTGCTTAACTGTATGGCAGCCTTTCATACGATCACCCTGTATTGTGTAGCTGTACGGCAACCTTTTCCCTAAATTCATTTTGATGATGGTATGCTTGTAAAGAAGCAAAACCCACTGCTTAGTCCGGTACGATACATGATTCAAGGCTGAATTATGTAAAGCAAAGCATTTCATACGCCAGGAGATGCATGAGTAATATTGTCCACCTGGTGATGAGGGTGCAGAAAAAAAATCGTCAACTTCTCTTTAGACAAAAGTGCTTCATTCAGTTAGAAACTCTTTATCTGTAGGTTTGTTACCTTTCTCTTATTTGTATTTCTAATATTTGTAAATCTGTTCCTCTTGTTTGCAGTTTCAGTCATTGGTAGATGAATTATCAGCTTCACATTCCACAGACTTGCAGCAGCGTGCATACGAGGTACAGGCTTTACTAGGCTTGGACAAACAGGCTGTTGGAACTGTTATGCCCTTAGATGCGAGCTGTGAAGATATTGAGGTACTGTTAGGCCTTTCTTTACTGAGTCTGGTGCTTTGATTTTTCACTTTGCTTACTTAGGAAATGTTTACATTTAATATTACAAAATGCAACCATGATTAGATTTGTCTGTCCTTATACAATGGTTTTGGGGGATCTAAAATTTTGGTCGAGGTCTTCTATGGCAATCCGAGGATAATCAGCATCATAATCTGGGATATGTTGTGCCATATATTGCATGTTTCCTATGCAAGCAAGCTTAAAAAATTAAATAGAAGTGGTATCTATTCCTTTGACTAATCAATCTTAGGTTAGATAAATCACATCATCCAATGGTTTTCACATTCCTCTGATATTTTGGAATAGAATAACAGATTCTTTTGCAAGTTAATTAAGTAATTTCACATCTTGCCACACAGATAAATATCTACATGGTTCAAGTCAAGATCTTAAAGCAAGCGTATAGCATTTCTAAGAGTTAATATAGCTGCAACCAAATATAAATGAACCCAGTGTGATCTTTATTTTAGTTTACCTAGGCATGAACCAGGATATTGACATGTTGTGATTTTCTTTACTTGTAGACTCAGTGTAAAAGGATGATATGCCAAGTGATGGCATCCAAAGTAGATGCATTTATTATGATTTAGTTTCTCTGCACAATGTTCTGAAATTATCTAATAGAATATTAATTGATGTTGCAGGTCGATAAAAACCTCTCATTTCTAAACAGTTATGTGCAGCAAGCCTTGGAAAAGGGTGCGGCAATTTACATTCCTGAAAGTGAACGCTCAGGTGCTGTAAGTGTTGGTAACTACAGAACCCAGGACCAACATGACACATCTGCCCATGCTCTTAGATTTGAGCCTATGAGCTACCTAAACCTTCATTACCTAGCACCACCTCACAAGCCAGCGTTTCACTACCCACTACAGATCTTGTTCCAGTTCCAGAACCAAGTTATCACTATAAGGAAGACCATCAAATAGCAAGATCCCAGCCATCGGGCAATGCGCCATCTGGTGAATTTGGTACCAAACTTCGTCTTGATGGGGTTCAGAAGAAATGGGGAAGGGAATCCTATACCTCCTCTTCTACACCTTCAAGCTCGACCTCTAGCCAACAAGCAGCCAATGGGGCCTCTAACTCTGATGGGGCAGGTTCGATAAGTTCACAGGCACGGGAAGCCTCGTATGGTTCTAAGAAACAGCAGGTAACAGAAGTGTCAGCAGAAAAGCAACGGTTGGCTGCTTCACTTTTTGGTTCGGTTGCAAAAGCTGATCGGAAGGCACATGCTGGTCGGAGGGCGGCAAAAGAGAATTCCTCCACTGAGAAAACTGCTGCTAATGCAGCACCTCAGCCTGCTAAGGAGCAAATGATCCCCGCTGTCCCCCCACCTGATCTGATGGATCTGGGTGAGCCAACTCCATCAAGTGCCCATCGCTGACCCATTCTCACAGTTAGATGGGCTTCTTGGACCAGCATCAGCCTCTCCAGTGCCTTCTGGAACCTCGGCTCCCAGCGCTTCCGGCACACCAGACCTTATGTCTATCTTCTCGGATGACACTGGGACCGCCAGTGGATCCACAGATGTAGCAGTAGGTGACGCCAGTTTGAAAGGCGCCCAAAAAGGAGCAACTGCGGCCGCTGCAAGAAGGGCCATAGTCTTCAAGATGCCCTGCAGAAGGACGCCACGGCACGACAAGTCGGTGTGACACCAACAGGAAACAATCCTAATCTCTTCAAGGACTTGCTAGGCTAGAATATACAGGGGAGTTCAGTGTGAACAAGTTATGTCAAAGCTGTCAAAGCTGTCAAGCCTAGGGATAGTCTGATGGGTGAATCGGTGATGATCAAGCTGTTTGATCAGCACAGGAACGAGAGTATACTTGGTTGAGTCACAAGGCACGACCTTTACCCTCCCAATTGGGAGGGTTTGCGCTGTTGAGGGTTGGATGTTTGCGGGGTAATTTTCCTGTTGCGTTTTTCGCATGGCAATTTTCTTGTTGAGACTAGTGTACATGTGTTTGGTACATGATGTGTAATTTGTACATGACGAGTCCGGGGTCCAGAAGCGTGAGCCTGTGCTCTTTTGTTCAGCCGGGAAAGGGCCTGTTGCGTCAATGTTTCATATTTACCCGTATTGGATATAGGGTAGCTGGACACTGGGAACTAGAAAATACTTTGTGTCATCATATTCCTTTTGGAACTGAATGGAATAAAACTGTAAGTTTGTCATGGAGCAAGCATGTTGTTGTAGCCTTTTGGTGCACAGCTTTTTTTCCTTCTGTTGGATTCATAACGAAGTGCTGCCATTTCGTTACCCTTATCAAAACCCAGAGAAATCTCTTCAGTTACAGTGTAGGTGCGTGGACTGTTGTTTCAAATCTGAAGAATCTGCCACCAGCTTTGGCCTTTTCTTCCGTAGGAAGAACATGATCCGCAAGGCAAAGAATTAATTCGCACGGATGGCAAGGTCGATATCAAATGCCTGATAGTAACATTTCCTTGACAATGCTCTCAAACAAAGGAAAAGTGTTGATCAAATGTCGTTTAACTGCAAGAGTGTGTGTGAGCAATACGCCAAAGAATAACCGTGTGAGAGAGTGAGTGTGAGCCCTTTTCCGGGTTTTTTCTTTCCCTTTTGAGGACGTTAGCATGTTGAAAATTGGTGCCCAACTTGCTGTAATTATGGGTGGATTAATTGTGCACGCGATTAAGTACTGTAACCGTGCAATCGCTCTTCTTCACTGGTCGTTGTCGAATGTCGATCGATCCCTCCTACTCATCGTTATCGATGGATCGACCGATCTCACCAATCCGGCAAGATCCTGTCAGGTTCTGGCCTATCTTGCCATCTACTCCGTGAAAACAATTGCTACTTGACTTGCAAGTGAACTCAGATTAATCTACAACTTGTCCCCTTTTGCTACACCTACACGTAATTAAGGAGTATTAAGGACCATGCTAACTAGTACTATACTATACTACTGACTGGCTTCCTGTAAATTAAGCTTGAAATGTCACCATAATTTCAACTATGTGTACATGTTGGAGATGTGATCTATCCAGTGAACAGGCAGGCTGAGTCGGATGATGGCTCTTTCAAGATTTCTCACCCCAAAGTCATGGCAAAGCCTTCCCGGTATGATCTTCCTTCTGGTCGGTATCTCGCGGCTCTAGAGCGCATGTACGTAGTGAATATGGATTGGTTGGATAGTCGTCGTCTTGCTTGCGTGTAGGCGGATGCTGTGTGTAGATACATCCAAATTTAGACAAAGTTGAGACAAGTAATTTAGAACGGAGGGAGTAGTTGCTAAGTAAGTTGTTATTACAAGCACCACTACGTACCTTGGTTTTCCTGCAGGTTCCTTCCATTCGTACGTGCTTAATTACCTTGTTAACATCAGCGGTACTTAAATCGTCCATATAGATCACGATATGACGAGATAGATCATAAACCATGGATAGTATGCAGATCTTCTCAGCCATGCTGAGTCGGATGATGGCTCCCTTTAAGTTTTCTCAGGGCAAAGAAAGCTTGCCAGATCTTCTCTCTGGTCGGGGTCTCGCGGTACTGGAGGGCATGCAGTGTGAAAGGATTGGTTGGTCAATTAGTGAAGCCTCTACAGTCTACACGTCTTTGCTTGGTAGGCAGTTGCTAATTACTTAAGCTATTATAGTGTTAGATGAATCTGGCCACTTGTGTGTTTTGGTTGGCCGGAATGGCGAGGTTGCCGTTGCCCGGCTGCACCGATCACGCCGATGATATTGTGGTTGGTGTGGTTTTCATGCAGGTTCCTGTGCGTGCCTAATTGCCTTGAACACCAACTGTTGTTAAATCATGGCTATATGTAAAACACGACAGAGTATGTAGACGAATGCAAGTCGCAAATACTCCTACTAGTTAACACAGACCACCATCACCTGCATGTTGGCACACAATGAGAACGTATTCATTAATTACTCCCAAGCTTGCATAATCCGAAGCTAGAAAAAACTAACCATCGTAAGAGTCGCATAACTTTCTTAGAAAATCATGACATCGAGACACCATGCATGTACGTATCGTGTCTCGCGAAAATCAAAATACCAGTTTGATAAATGCCACGATAAACCAAGAAAGACGAAGCTATTGTTGATGATGCTAACGAGCCATAGTCAAATTGACGAGATCACTGGATTTTGTCCTTTTGTTTCTCGAGTTAGTCCGGATATGATTCAAAATTTGTGAAATGGTATGTACGTACATGTGGTGATGTAATATTTTGTAAGTATTTTAACAACTACTGGCGATAAAAGAACACTCAAGAGTACTTAGCAGTTAGCATGCATCGGAAATTTCATACATGGGTCCCTGCATATGTGTGCAACAAAGTCTCCTCCGGCCTTCCACATGGCTAGTGCTGCATGCTGTTTAATTAGCTGCATACGTATCCATCAGGACGTCATTAGACATTAGTCCCGTTTAAGCTGTGCTTTGTATGGCACGCAGACAGGCCAGCCGCCTGTAGAAAAATCAATCTACTATAGTAATGTATGTCTCAAGGTTATCTGAGAAAATAATCCAGTTCATTTTCTATTGAACAGCGACGACCACTGACTTCGCTTCTACTCCTATATGAACCCTGCCGGCAGGCTCAAAGGCCACACACACGGGGCCAGCTTAGCATAATCTCTTATCTGACTCTGGTACGCTCCAACACAATTAAAGCCTCGTTTTGTAACCTCTTAGTTTCACTTTTTGTGACCTTTTACTGTGCTAAATATCTACACGCATGCATGCATCTAAATTTCCATGAGCAGTTGGCTAGCTTCATCAAGTATTTTTGTTGGTCGATGGATGGATGGGTTTTTCTGTCTTCTCCATGGGTATTTGATTCTTGTGTCTAATTGAAACTTTGGCATAATTAAGCAGCCAGGAATAACTAAGAAGATGTCGTGGTGGAAGCAAAAGTCGCAACTGCACAGCGGCGACAGCTCCGACGACGTGACGCCCGGCGGCGTCGTGAACCGCTCGCCGTCGCCTCCGAGGAAAACGCGCGGAAGGAAGGACGCCTCCGACGACTACCCAAGCTACGCTGCCGACACCAACCGCGACGGCGGCTATAATGGAGGCGGCTACGGCGGCGGGTACAGCAACGGCTACGGCGGCGGCGGTGCCCCATACGGCAACGGCAACAGTGGCACGATCTACGGTGGCGGCGGATACAACAACCCTGCTTACGGCAACGTCGCCGAGGGGTACAACGCTCCGGCCAGCTGGGGTGCTCAGGACCCCACCGGGCGGACGCCGATGTACATACACACCAGGGAGGTCCACGTTTACCCACCACCGAACTTCGATGGCGACGACCAGAGGAGGCGTGGTGGTGGCGGCGGCGGAGGGTTCTTCCGTCCGGCGTTCGAGGCCGTCGGCCATTTCGTCGACCGCAGGCTCGGCTTCGACGACAGGAACTGATCAGACGCGTGCATATGTCTGTAAGCGCCTTGCATATATGCATGCATGTTCAGGTCGATCGTGTAGAATTCTACGTGCCACACTGTCTTCGTTTGTTTCTTACTCCGTAGTTTCCAATTAGTGCGCAGTGATGTGTTTCTTCTAGTTTGGAGCCCGCAGTGATGTGTTTCCCTTCTGCACCTATGTGTGTGGTTTGTGCTGCATCGTGCACATCAGAATTTCAATGCAGATGTTGTATATGTATATATGTGTATCTACGTTGTGCTTTGTGTTCTGTGACTTTTTTTTCCAATTGCTTATTGCTTCTTTTTAAAAAGAGTGAAACGCACCAGAGGTCATGAAGTTGCACGAAATGGAAGAATTGGTCACCAAGTGGTAAAAGCTCAAAACTTGATCATAAAGTTGTGGATTTGCCAATCTTTGGTCATTCCATCACGACGGACGTTAAGCCGGTGACGTGGCGGACTGTTATTTTACAAATTCCCTCTTTAAATTTTATTTCTTTCAATGGCTAGGTCCCTTTTCGATTTTTTGCCCTTTTCAAAAGACCCCACATCACCGACGCCGGCCCAGCTCAGCTCCATCCTGGGCGGCTCCTCCCTTTGCACGGCCTTGGTGCTCCACCATGAACCGCGACGCCGCCGCCCCGTCCCGCCTCCTCGGCCACGCAACCACGGTCACGCACGACCCCACGGCCATCCCGCACGGCAGCTCCGCCGCCACCGGATGGGGAAGGGGAGGGGACGGGAGCGCAGGAGAGGAGGTGTGGGAGGAGCGGCCCCGTGGCGGGGAGGTGGAGCGGAGCAGACCCACTCTGTGTCCTCTTCAACCGTGGTCAGGGGCTGGTGTTTCCTCCTGAGTAGGAAACAGCTGATGCTAATATTCAGAGGAATCGGTACCCTGCTAGCCTCCAGTGCCAGAGCAAGTTCGCCCTAGCCAGAGAATAGCGGAAGAGGTTGCGATTTAGATTGTCCCTTTGCTTCAAATATTTTATTTTATTTGGAGCTGATTTCTTGGGGATTTCGGGAGCATGGAGGAAAACAAGGAGAACCATGGATTAGTGGTGGAGAGGATAGAAACAATTTGTCGGGTGTTGGAAGGGAAAGGGCAATCAGCGACGGTGGTGGCGGCACATGCAGCGGTGGAAGGAGACTATCTTCTAGCCTTTCTCAAGGTATGGGAGCTCAGACCCGTCCAAAGGAAGCTCGAATCTGGAGTAAGAAAGCTAAAACTAATGGAGAATAGAGGAATCAAGGCGTACGAGAATGAATCGGAAGGAATCGGGAGGGGATTAAAGCGGCATCACGCCAATCGCCGACAAATCGCCAAGACGCCACCGAGGGCAAAACGGTTACGGCACGTGCTGCTGGGCCAGTGTGTCGAACCAGACCTAGCAATTGGAAGACATAAAATTTGAAGGGATTATTTGTAAAAATCAGTCAGCCACGTCACCGACTTAACGTCTGTCGTGACAGAATGACCAAAGATTGGCAAATCCACAAGTTCGTGATCAAGTTTTGAGCTTTTGCAACTTGGTGACCAATACTTCCATTTCACGCAACTTCGTGACCTCTGGTGCTTTTCACTCGAAAACTCTTTTAAAAATCTTTTGGCGTTGCAAGAAATCCAAGCAAAGCTCACACTTGTAAGCATTCGCATGTTAATTGGAACTGCAAATTTTCGCTAGGATTCGCCTATTAACTTATGCAAGTTGTGCCAAATTTTCGAATTTGGAGTGTCATTTGCTATATTGGGCTTTATTCCATGTTTTTATTTTTCATGAGCTTCAAATGGAAAGTGGTTTGATAGGAAAGTGCCACAAAAGCTAAAAGGCAAGTTCTATAGGACGGCGATTCGACCTGCGATGTTGTATGGCGCAGAATGTTGGCCGACCAAGAGACGACATATCCAACAGTTAGGTGTAGCGGAGATGCGCATGTTGAGATGGATATGTGGCCACACAAGAAAGGACCGGGTTAGGAATGATGATATACGTGAGAGAGTTGGGGTAGCACCAATTGAAGAGAAGGTTGTCCAACACCGTCTAAAATGGTTTGGTCATATAGAACGTAGGCCTCCGGAAGCGCCATTGCATACCGGACGGATAAAGCGGGATGAGAATGTTAAGAGGGGTCGTGGTAGGCCAAACTTGACATGGGAGGAGTCTGTTAAGAGAGATCTGAAGGATTGGAATATCACCAAAGAACTAGCCATGGATAGGGCTGCGTGGAAGTTAGCTATCCATGTGCCAGAACCATGACCTGGTTTCGAGATCTTATGGGTTTCAACTCTAGCCTACCCCAACTTGTTTGGGAAAAAAAGGCTTTGTTGTTGTTGTTGTTGTTGTTGTTGTTGTTGTTCAAATGGAAAGTGGTTTACACGCGATTTTTGCAGGTTCATAATTTAGAACTTCATGTACATTTAAGAATTCTTACATAATTGTTTAGGACTTGCTAGAGCTTTGAAACAAAAATCGATTATGGTGCGACATTGTCTTTCTTATAAAGGGAATCTATTAATATAAAAAAGATGCCAATTATGTCCGATCTCTGCAAGGCATCAAGGGTGCACACAACAAAACGAAAAACAGGAAGAAGAGAAAAAAAAGAACAAGCTCCCAAAGTGACCAGCAATTCATAGTAGTAGTAAAAAAACATCACCATTGGCAACACCCGGACCGCCACACAGGTTCTCCAACAACGACTTCTCTAGGAAGAGAACAATGCACAACCACTGTCTCGTCTGATCAAACCACCAAGGTCAAAACGTGGGTTTCACCCTAAGGGATGTCTTAGCAACCTTCATACAATACCGACAACAAGGTTGAAATATTCCATTTCCAGATACAAATAACGAAATCCAGACCTAGATTTTTCACCTTGGAGATCGAGACTCGGTACTCGAAGAGAGCCATATCAATACAGAGTCACCCAGTGTTGCCACCGCCACTTGTCGAGACCATTGATGCAATGCACCGATCGCTACGCGCTCAATCAAAACAGACATGGTTTTTATGTGGGCATTGCCAAACAAATGAAACCATATCCGCACAAGTTGTGGACCCGTATCTAGTATGGAGGAAAGCTGCATTGATGGAGGAAAACCATCGTTGATTCCCTAGGGGGTGAAAATGTGGGTAAGTCAATGCGCGTGACTAATATGTACACATCGTTGGCGATGATAGCCGGAGCACACACTGTTATTATTGGAGGAGCGTAGAAAATATGACACGCATATTTTTTTTCCAAACGAATCGTATGTGATATGCCTACACAATGCAATGGAGTAGTTTAGCCAAACTTCGCGCGAACTTACACACAGTCGTGTGTGAAGAACTATGCAATGTCCCGGACTTCGTACACGGGTGGATGTACCATAAGAGATCATTTGATTCATTCTTTCCTTGTGCGATGATAGAGCTTAAATGGATCGACTTGTACATGTCAAGAAGTGTCTTGTATTTTTATAAGGTTTGGTTCTATCCTTCCATGTCTTTGTTTGTAGTTGGTTGTGGGCAACCTTGGCGTCGACGCAAACGGTTTGGTCTCTTGTATATATGGTTGTGCACTAGTAGAAAACGGCATTTAGTACTGGTTGGGAACGGGCTTTAGTCCCGATTATCCATCCGGAATTACGAAATCGAGACTAAAAGCCCCGTGCTTTAGTCCCGGTTGGCCACAAACCGGGACTAAAAGCACTCCACGTGGCTGTGGTCGAGCGCTGGGGCTAGAGAACCTTTAGTCCCGGTTGGTACCACAAACCGGGAGTTTTTTAATTCTATTTTTAATTTTATTCTTAGTTCTATTCTAAAATTTACCACTTAGCCACACACTTAATCTCTAATTATACACTTAATCTCAGGTCAAAGTATTTAACCTGGTCAAACTTCCCATTCGGTCACCCATCCTTAAATTGTTCCAGCCCAAACACGCTTAACTTTTGAGTTTCTTCCAAATGAGAAGTTAGAACTTACTGATATTAGTATCCTACCAATCATATTAACCCCTGAATCATGATGTTACAGTTTTTTATTGTTTAAATTTTCAAAATTTATTTGAATAAATAACAATGATTATGCAATAATATTTTTTGAATAAATAACAATGATTATGTAATCATATTTTTGAATAAATAACAGTGATTATGTAATAATATTTAATATGGAATAATTCATATCTTTAAATCTGTAAATCAAAATTTGACAAATAAAATGTCTAAATTGATTAGAAAAATGAGAGGAATTCAAATATGCCATGCATATCATCTTTTGCATCATAAAAACATCGCTAAGCTTGCTATGAAAAAAAACCTCTAGCATGGAGTCAAATGATCAAGTTATGATAATTCCCACGGCATAGTTTGTGATAAAGTTCTCATATTCGACAAATAGGTGTATTTTGATATAGGAAGCAATGGTTCTGAAGAGATTTTTCAAATTATTTTTATAAATATCATTTTCCTTTTTCTAAGTGAAAAAATGACTTTTTTTTGTGAACCAAGTACAACAAATACGGTGCAAAATGGCACCCATTTAATTCTCACAAAGAGTAGTCCACATTTGATGGATAGTCCCCAAGTATTAGTATTTTTTTGATTTCTATCTAATTTTGCTTAGTTAAAAGAGTTTATGTTAATTTTTTGAAAGTAATCCATATTTGAACTACAAGTGTTTGATAGATTAGTCTGATTTTTTTAAAATTATTTTAAGGTACACAACTAGTGGTTATATCACAGAAACATCGATAGTTTTGAAGAATTTGACCTCTTTCGATGAATAGTCATGGTGACCATTTTGACCGTTTTTTGAAAAAATCAAATAAAGTGAAAAAACCTCAAAAAAAAGATATCCTCTGGCATGGAGTTCTTTTATGTGTACTAGTTGTTATGAAAAATGATAAACTTGATTTTTAACATATTCTTTCGAAACAATCTTTACAAAAAGTTCTATCATGTATAAACATCTATAAATTTAAAAATAAAGGACCAAGTTATGACCATTCCCAAGGCATAGTTTGTGATATAGTTCTCATATTCGACAAATAGGTGTATCTTGGTATAGGAAAAAATGGTTCCAGAGGGATTTTTCAAATTATTTTTATAAATATCATTTTTTTCTTTTTCTAAGTGGCAAAAATGACTTTTTTATGAACCAAGTTCAAAAATATGGTGCAAAATGACACCCATCTAATTCTCACAAAGAGTAGTTCACATTTGATGGATAATCCCAAGTATTAGGAATTTTTTTGATTTCTATCTAATTTCGCTTAGTTAAAAGAGTTTATATTGATTTTTCGAAAGTAATCCACATTTGAACTACAAGTGTTTGATAGATTGGTCTGATTTTTTAAAAATCATTTTAAGGTACACAACTAGTGGTTATATCACAGAAATATCGATAGTTTTGGAGAATTTGACCTCTTTCGATGAATAGTCATGGTGACCATTTTGACCGTTTTTTGAAAAAAATCAGATAAAGTGTAAAAAGCTAAAAAAAAAAGATATCCTCTGGCATGGAGTCATTTTATGTGTACTAATTGCTATGAAAAATAATAAACTTGATTTTTAACAAATTCTTCCAAAACAATCTTTACAAAAAGGTCTATCATGTATAAACATATATGAGTTTAAAAATAAATGGCCAAGTTATGACCATTCTCACGGCATAGTTTGTGATAAAGTTCTCATATTCGACAAATAGGTGCATCTTGTTATAGGAAACAATAGTTATGAAGGGATTTTTCAAATTATTTTTATAAATATCATTTTCCTTTTTCTAAGTAGCAAAAATGAGTTTATGCGATTTTTCAAAAGTAATTTTGCCTATTCAAATGAGGTTTTTGTGATGCAAAAGATGATATAGTTGTCATATTTGGATTTCTCTTATTTTTTTAATCGATTTAGACATTTTATTTGTTAAATTTCGATTTACGGATTTAAAGATATAAATTATTCCATATTAAATGCAACGGCCGCAGCCTGCCGCAACCCCTTTAGTCCCGGTTGGTGTCTCTAACCGGGACTAAAGGTCTATCTTTAGTCCCGGTGTCTCACCGACCGAGACTAAACGGGCTCGCACCGGCCGCAGCCTGCCACAACCCTTTTAGTCCCGGTTGGTATCTCTAATCGGGACTAAATGCCCTGTTTGAGCCAGGACTAAAGCTGGCCATGCCCGTACGGCGTCCTATCCGTTGAAACCGGGACTAATGCTCACATTAGTCCCGGGTCCAAATATGGCCGGGACTAAAGATTCGGACGGAAGACCCATTTTCTACAAGTGGTACTGTATCAACTTGATCTTTATGGGTCAACTTAGCCCTTTGAACAACTCTACAAAGGGCCGGACTGACACAAAGGTAAAGTACTACAGCTCTTCCAATGAGCTAAAGACGGTTCCTGCCCGCCCAATTTCAAACACTTGAGAGTTGAGAGAACTATAATACTCCTTGATTTGACTAAGATTTTGAAGTAGCTAGATCTAGCTACCTTCCATGCACCTTCCCCTCCTCCTTATTTTCTCATTGGACAAGTCGATCTCCTCCCTGCGCATGCATGCCTGCTTGTGTAATTAGTGTTTTTGTATTTTCACTTGCTTGAACTGCTAGGCCGATTCAGTGGGGTGCCACGTCTTGGTCTTGGCACAGTCAGCTATAGCTAGCTCGCGACCTGCGGACTGGATGCTTCCTTATCTTCAACATGACGACACACAAAACAAATGGATTAGTAGAGCTCGAAATGTTTAAATGGCGCGAGCAACTCACTAGCTTGTACCTGCCGTTGACCGAGCCGTGCTTGGCAATCTTATCCATCCAATAATGTATAGTGGTGCTTTAAGAATATGATGAATAAAACACTAGGAGACGCGGATTTTAAGTCGCTCAAAATGCTACTACAAGGGTGCGGCAAGCAGTCATGGCCGGGCGATCTAAGCAGTGACGGTCGAGGGATGAACAGTTTAAAACAAAACAAAAAAGGTTTAGTGACGACGAGCAAAAATGCACGGCCCAACAATCTGCTAATCACGAAATGTGGGCCGGGCCAGTCTACTGTGAACGGGCCTGAATCTTGAGGATCATTTCATTCGTGTACGTATGGTAATACGATAGACAGCACGTGCGGGTAGTATTCCCGAGCAAACCGTATACGATCTGAAGAAACGACCCCCACCTTGACCAGTAGCGAGCAGAGCGATGGGGGCGAAGCCGCGGCTCCTCTGCCTCGCCGTCGCAGCCGTCGCCGTCGCGGCCATCCTGCTGAGCGGTAACCTGATGCACCCGTTCCCTTGACCTGTGTGCCGTGTAAAGATCTGCTGTGTTTTTCCTGATGCGGTTTGCTCACTTCGCTTGCTCGATCTTGTTTTACAGCTTCGGCCAAGAAGTCCGCCGACGTTACGCAGCTCCAGATCGGCGTCAAGGTCCGTGCTCTGTCTGTAGGGCTGTGACCAAACCGCAGCCCGTGCTCTCCTGCTCCGTTTTACTTTGTGTCCCTTCTCTGGATTCTGCCGGATCTGAGATTCTTCAGGTCCTTGGTTTGGCCGAAAACTGTAGTCTTCAGGTCCTTGGTTTGGCCGAAAACTGTAGTCTCTCCAAACGACTGTGCAGTGGGTACGATATGCGGGTGGGATGATGCTAGGTTAGGGAGGTTTCTAGATCCGCGAGTGCAAAATAGGCTCTTGTTTCCAGATATTTATGTATATGAGTTCATTTTACTTGTGTATTTGCAATGTGTTATTTCCCGAGACGAAAATTCGAAACGTGGTGATGATATTGCTCGTCGCTGATTGGTAATCGCACTTGTGTACTCTAAGGAATGTTGTTTAACCAATTAGTGCCTGCTTTTAGATTTATCTCTTCTAACAAAAAAAACTATGATGAATACCTCTCAGAAGTAACATTAGGTCCTCTAAGAAATATTGTTCGAATGCTGTCGAAGATACCTTTTCGTGACTAGTCAGATTGGAATTTAATGCTGAGGAGATAAGTAGACAGATTATAACTGTGATACTTTTACTACAAGTTTTTGAATCAAAAGAATTCAGTGCTAACAATCAAGGTCCGTGCTCTGTAGAGCTGTAACCAAACCGTAGCCCGTGCTCTCCTGCTCCATTTTACTCTGTATCCCTTTTCTGGATTCTGCCGGATCTGAGATTCTTCAGGTCCTTGGTTTGGTCGAAAACTGTGGTCTCTACAAACGACTGTGCAGTGGGTATGGTTTGCGGTGCGAGGTTTTCTTTTGCAATGGTGCCGAGGTTGGATGATGCTAGGTTAGGGAGATTTGTAGATCCACGAGTGCAAAATAGGCTTTTGTTTCCATCACACATAGGGCGAAATTTTTGTGGATTGTAGTTCAGTTTACTTGTGTTTTTACAATGTGTTATTTCCGATGGAAATTGGAAATGTAATCATGATATTCCTCATCGCGGATTGGTAATTGCACTTATCTCTCTAAGGAATGTTAGTTTAACCATTTGGCGCCTGCTTTCAGATTGATCTATTCTAACAAAAAACTATGATAAATACCTCTCTATGTAACATTACATCCTCTAAGGGGGCCCGTTTGGTTTACAGGTTTTTCATAGGAAAAGTACAGGATTTCGCTTCCTATAGGAATTGACACTGTAGATCCGTTAGAAACACAGGAATTGGGCGGAGGAAAAGTGCAGGAAAGTTTCCTTCGTGGCTGATTTCACGGGAAAATCACAGGAAAGAAAACATTGGATCCGAGCTCTTTTTTCCATTCCTGTGCAAAGGAACGAGGCAAATGGAGCATAATTATAATAGCTCGAGCAATTCTCCAAGCTTGCTCGCAGGAAAAAAAAAGGAGAGAAAGAGAATGGCGTCGGAGGCTCACAGCAGCTACGACTGCACTGCCCATCCGTAATAGAGATTAAGAGTTGGGCAAGTTAACTAATAGTTTGGGTCTGTTAATCACTTCTACTTTATCGTTTCATTATTTTAAAATCTGCAAGCTAGTATATAGAGCTCTGGATCAAGTCGTTTAAGCAAAGTGAGGCACAATAAAATGATATATTAATCCAAGACAGCTCGATTCCTGTGCTTTTCTTTTCCTGCATTCCAAACAGACTATGGTAATATTTTCCTAAGTTTTGGATTCCTCTGTTTTACATATGCATTCCTTTGCCATTCCTGTCTTTTTTCCTATTCCTATGTTTTACATTCCTGCGTTCCAAACAGGGCCTAAGAAAAATTGTTTGAATGCTGTCGAAGATACCTTTTGCCAACTAGTCAGATTGGAAGCAAATGCTCATAAGAAAAGTACAGATTGTAACTGTTATATTTTTACTACAAGTTATCAAACTATCCCAACTTACACGACCTCCTCCAGGAACCACCAAAACGCACCCGATGCCACCCTACAACACCTCTTAGCGCATGCTTTCAGATTGATCTCTTCTAAAAAAAACTATGATAAATACCTCTCAGATATAACATTAGGTTTAAGAAATATTGTTCGAATGCTGTCGAAGATATCTTTTGGTGACTAGTCAGATTGGAACTAAATGCTGAGCAGACAAGTAGACAGATTCTAACCGTGATATTTTTGCTACAAGTTTTCAAACAAAAAAAAAATCTGAATCAGTGCTAAGAATCATACATGATTTAGAAAATGGAATATTTGAACATTGAATCACAAATCGGAATATGCCCTACATTTTGCAATAGACGGAGTAATACTTTTGAATACTGTTTTCAGTTGCGTACAAGATTTATCTGTAAATAGCTGGATTGGGCAGTTTGGGAAAAGTGCTGATGAACACCCGTAGTGTTGAGGGTAGAGATTTGTGTATCTACATGTCTAGTTTTTAGCCACCCGTTAATTCTTAAGCTGTGATTATGCAATGTTTGATTATAAATATCTCTAAGATAATCATACGCAGGTTATATTCTCGATATTATTACATTTCAAATGATAGTATCTCTGCGACTTTACATGACATGTGTTTTATTTGGCTCATCCTCCTTTCAGTACAAGCCAGAGTCGTGTACCATACAAGCTCACAAAGGTGATAAAATTAAAGTGCATTATCGTGTAAGTATTTTACAAATCCTTGTATTTACAATAAGCAACCCTATTCTAGTTTTGAAGTACTTAAAACTGTGTTCGAAAGAAAGAATGACTGTAGCTAGTTATGCGAAGCCTACAGTTCCAAGTCTTGGAAGCAATTGCCATTGAGTTTCCTCTTACTGTAACCTTCACTTTTTATAATGGTTATGTTATCAAGGACAGTGTCCTTATGATAGTAAGCAATCCTATTCAATTTTTGAAGTACGTAAAACTGTATTCGAAAGAAAACATGACTGTAGCTAGTTATGTGAAGCCTACAGTTCCAATTCTTGGAAGCAATTGCCTTGATTTTCCCTTACTGTAACCTTCGCTTTTTATAATGGTTATGCTATGAAGGACATTGTCCTTATGTACCATACATGCTCTCATGTTCTGCGGCAGCTTTATCATGAAACAGTTGTAATAGCTATTTAACACGATGTCTCTTGAACATGATTCAGTTTAGATGCCATCCAGAGAAAGTGAGGAACAGCTTGGCAGAATGACCCTAGTAATTTATGACCTTTATTGCGTTGTTTACCCGATTTTTTTGGTTATGTTTGGCTCAAGAACTATCTGATACTCCTCCTGTATTGGTTGTTGTCCACAATTCTGTCATTGTGCTGAAAGCTTGAGATTATGCTGCAGGGGTCACTCACTGATGGATCAGTATTTGACTCTAGCTACGACAGAGGCGACCCCTTCGAATTTACTCTTGGGAATGGCCAGGTGATAAAAGGTGATTCTCTTTCCCTGGAACAGCATATGTTTATTGGTTTATCCGCGGTCCATACTGTACTGGCTTTCATCGAACAACAATGATATGTTATAAAAAAGTGGAGATATGCCTTGTATTTTTCTTACCAGAAACCTACGCAAAAGCCACAGACTTACATTATTGTTTCCATCTGTAGGTTGGGACCAAGGGTTACTAGGTATGTGTGTCGGAGAAAAGCGGAAGCTACGAATACCCGCAACGATGGGTTATGGAGAGCGAGGCTCCCCACCAAAGATTCCAGGTATGGCTCGTTATTTGTAAGTTTGCTTGATATGGTCCTCACGATGAAATCATATCTGTGTACTGTGGTAGGTTGTCAACTTTGATATTGCCAATTTAGCGTGTTTCTTATCTGCATCTTGCGATATGAAAAGACGGCATGCGACGTGTCGTGTACTGTCTCATTGACCTGCAACACTGACTAGCGATTTTGTTGGTGATAGGTGGCGCAACTCTGGTTTTTGACACGGAGCTCATCGCCGTAAACGGGAAGACGACGTCCGGAGCCGATACCACCGAGAGGAACAGCGAGCTTTGATACGTGAGAGGAGTTTGGAACGTTGGGTTGCGAGTTCATTCGTCGGCTAAATTTTTTGCCATCTCCAAATCGTTTTGACGATGATTGAAGTGTTGCAGAAACCACAGCTAGAACGTACCAAATGATCCCATTTGACTGAATTACCGTCCCATGTACACTTGCTACAGAACATCTTTTTACTTCTAGATGAAAAATAAAGTCTCTTGCCATCCATGCTGGATTGCTATGTACTGTACAGCTGCTGTTATTGAACATCACCAACATGCAAATGGTCACAAGAGAATCATGAGGAACACACACACGGGTTTACAACATTCCTACATCCATGTACCGGCAAATCTTGTGGACCTCACCTCTTAAGAGCATGTTCACGCTGTATACTAGTGATGAGGCAGAGCTTTTTCAGGTTTCAAACATGTATCAGGGCATCCGCTCAGGAGGCTCAGACCACAGTACGCGCGGGGCAGCGTGTCTTTGCTGAACCAATGCGCTTTGTCTGTCACCGGCGCACAGTTATAGATCAGCGCGGCTTGACGGTGCTCTGAACGGACCTCATGCGATCTGTCGCCTGAACATTCGTCGACGCAGGAAACTATGCACGGTGCTCTCTGCACCCCGCCCGCAGCTAGCAGAGCGGCGGCAATTCAGCTCACGAACTACAGCAGCATCAAAGCAGTGAAACCAGGAACAAGCGTATACGGAACAGCAGGTCGACGCTGTAGATTTTGGCGCCAGCTTTTCGCGTGTTTTCACTGTGGATCGATCGTGTGATTTTTCACCTCTGCCGTGGCGCTGTTCGCTCCAGAGCAACTGCAGCGTCGCGCACGCTTGTAGCCAAGAGCCATGGCCATGGACACCAGACAAAACATGCCGTTTCCTCCCTCTACCGTGCCCGGCGCTCTGGACGTGACGGCACGGCATGGCTGCCTGCATTGGGTGGCCGGCTAGACAGACACTCAGCGCGATCCTACGATGGTGGTCTGTGTGATGCTCGCCCGTCAGGCGGAAACTGTAACGGGAACGTCAAGTCTGTATCAGCTGGCTAGAGAATCATTTGAACCGATTTTTCGTCGTAGCAGAGTTCTCTGCCGGCCGGCGAGACATTCTCTCAAGCAAGTCAAGTGCTTTCTCTGCGCAAGGGCCTGTGAAAAAGAGGAACGGGCCCCGTGTTGACTGCCCGTTCTCGCGTGGACTGGAGGACCGTACAGTACTCTGCTCTCCCACGTTCCGCCTACGTGCTCGCACTGACATGTAAAGGTTCAGAGCGCATGCATACTACTCCTACCTGATAACTGATTGATTGGTGATGCCCCCCTAGATCGACCCTACCATGAAGGCATCATCTACAACACCACCATTGCCTCCTGCAGTGCAACAAGTTCCAATGATATCTCTGCCCCATGGAGGTCTCACTTGTCCTTGGTCGAACTCCTACTATACCTCACCCCTCTGCACCCTAGTCAGACGGACGGCCTTGTACTGCGATACTTAACCCCACGCACCCACCACCACTCTCTGTTGCGTTGCGTCTGCAGTTACCCAATAATAATTATAGAGGATCCGATCAGCGGTGCCCGCTTTCTAATCCCTCCTGTTACCTCAATCATTGGGGGCCATGTTACCGCGCGCCGGAGTTGTAAGATAATGGAGGAGATGTCTGTCTGTGGCAGAAACACGACAGGCAGCGGGAGTAAAAAAGGCAGCAATCGATCGAATCGAATCCATCATTCATGAGCCAACTGCCCCCTCCTCCTCCCCCCTAGCCCTCGCGTCGCGTGCAAAAACCGCGCTGCCAGCAGCCTCACCGCCGTCTCTCCCACACCGCCGCTGCCGCCGGCCTGAGCCACGGTGCCAGCGGACCCCTCACTCCCAAAAGGGGGCGGGGCGGAGCAGTGCGCGCAGGTGGAGGTCGCCGGGTTTGGGGCCATGGCGCCGGATGCGTGGAGCCTGGGCGGCGGCCCAGAACCTGGCCGGCGGGCGAGGACGTCGCGGCGGCGGTGGTTGCAGCCTCCCTGGCTGTGGTGAAGAGGCGGCGGTGGCTCCGGGCGGCAGCCCCGATCTGGGCCGAACGGGCCTTGATCTGGGTCGCTCGGGCCGCGGCCGACGAGGGTGGCGGTCGTCTCCCGGCTTCCCCTTCCTCGTTCTGGCCGCCTCGTGTGGTGGTGCGGTTCTCCCTCGACCGCAGGCGGCTCCTTTCCGTGGAGCTCGTCTGGCCGGCAGAGTTGGGGCTCCCCGGTCCTTCCCTAGCCTCCATTGGTGGGTTAGGTTTGGTGACGGCCGGATCTGGGCCTAGCAAGGTCCTTGGTCGTCAGGGGCTATCGGAGCCCTGCTGTGGGCGACACCCATGCTGGCTCGCTGGGAGTGGGTCCCAGAGCCGGCGCGTGCTCGCCAGGGGTGGCAGCATGGTCCGGGCTGCAGCTCCTCTCGCGGCTGTGGTTCTCCCTCCGACCTTCGTGGTCGCGCTCGTGCAGGTGTTGACGCGCTGGTGTTGGTGCGGCCGTCGTGGTGTCGCCGATCTAGCGTCACGGGTGACGTCTGGATCTGGGTCTGGACGGGCCTGGTCAACCAGCTCTTGCGTTCAGCCTGCGGGTGAATCTAGTTGGGGCTAGATCTTAGTGTGTCTTGGGTCGGGGGTGCGGTAGTGATTTCTGCTCTGTCCACTCCGCGTCCTCGCAACGGCGACCGGATTTTTGACCGGGATGGATCTCGGCGAAATCTGCGCATGGCTCTGGCCAGTGCCCGTGACGGCGTCACCTTCAAGTGGCGTTACCTTGTTGAAGGCGTCCCGATGTTGATCCTCCGGTCTGTATTGATGGATTTCGTCCCCCCGCCTCAATCTGCTCCTCCTAGGGGCCTCGCTTCGGGAAAGCTTCTCTTGTAGAGTCTTGTGGATCACCCTCTGTGCTCTCGTTGGTGTCGCAGCCCTCTCATAACGTCAGCCTGGTTACTTTTACACGGTCATGCTTCGGTTGCTGGCGGCCTTCCTAGCGCCTTGGGGGGCTTTGTTAGGACGGCGTCAGGCCATAGCCGCTGCCGCCGCTCTTATCCCAATGCCAGTGGAAGATGTTGTGTTTTAGTCTGGACCTAGCCCGAGCCCTAGGGGTGGTGTTTTGTGGTCTGGGTTAAAGCTTTGCAGGTCCTCGGTCTCTGCCGACGACGTTGACGCGTTCTCGTGCCATGCACCTTCTTGGAGGTGTCGCTGTAAGACCCCCCCTCCTTTGGATCCTCAAGTTCTGTCAGGCTGCTGGCCCGGAGCTGATTCCCCCTTGGGTTGCAGTTCTGCTGCGGTGGAGGTTTGTCGGCGTGGACATGATCGTGGTCGCTCCGGTGCAACAGAAGACAAGACTCCTTCAACCTCTTTCAAGCTGGCGCTCCGGCTTGGCGTTCTTTTTTGTTGTTACTTTCGGGGTGCGCTTTACGCACGTGTGTGTTGTAACTGTTGGTGTAACTCTTAGCCGGTTGTTAGCTTCGTTAATTCAAATCCGGCCTCAGCTCGAGCCTTCCGTCTAATCCATCATTCATCGCCAGTGGACCGACGGATCACCAACTAAGTAAAGCTGCTCTGTCAGAAAGTGGAGAATAACCACATTTTTTTAATCTGATTGACACTGTTCGTTAAGCAAAGTTGTGATGAGTTGGACTGGCCTACTGCGTGTAATTAAGCTGAGAGTGGACGAGACAGGGTTAGGAGATCCGGCAGCGCGTTCTGCATTCCTACTGCACCCTAGCTAGCTACACCGTTGAAAAAGATGAAGCCAAATTCAAAATCAATCACAGAGAACAGCCTCGTTGAGGCTTCGAGATGCAATCTAGACAGCTTTGGCGATCGATCGATCTTTCGATGGCTGGCTGGCTGGCTGGCGGTGGTTAGATCTTGACCGGCCGGGCGCCGCGCCTGCGCTAACACTGATAATAATCCCTCTGACAAGGCAGTTAGTGGCAGGGAGACAGTCATAAAACTAACGAAATAGATTAACCCGATCGCCACTCGTCGCAAACCGATTCGCCGTGTTGTTTATACGAACGCCGCTGCTGATAATAAGATCGCTTCCCGCGGAACCCGAGGCAATCATTGACGACTGGTTTTCACTGCAGTGCAGGTTCCGTACGCACAGAGCATCGGTTAAAACCGGCGAACTGCCATTTTGGTTTGCCTGACAGATTAAAATTTTGATGGTTGGAGTTAATTACTACATGGTCGCAGGCGCAGCTGTGTTAATTACTTGTTTGCATGCGCTGTCATCGTCTGTGTCTTTGTTTGTTCATAATTAGCCTGCGCCTAGTGCTGTTGATGTTGGCGTGGCAGCACAAGACAAACACTCCTGGTTTCGGTAATGATCGAGTCGTTACATGAATGAACCCATTAACCCAAAGCCAGCTTCTAAACGGATGTATAGGCACTTTGTTTATACTAACAGAGGACCGGGGAATGGTTGAGACAAGACACATACTATACTAATATACTCCACATAATTTACACACTCAAAAGGCTCCAGATCTGGGATTCAAACAACGGAGCTGTAACCCATTGGCAAGCACTGTACTTTCTTTTGTCAAAGAAAGAAAAGATGCCGCGCGAGATCGATCGATGACAGGCGCCATACAAAAAATTCCAGTGCTTTTGGTCTCTGAAACTCAAAGTATGCCAGGGGGATCGGATGGATTAGAAATGTCGTCTGCGCACCTGGCATGTTTGGCGTCCCTTTGCCTTTGCGGAGAGATAATTAAGTCTTAAGTAGAGTATAATGGCTTTGACGTCTATCTCTCTCCGGCGATCGATTTCCATCCGTCCGTGCTACACCAACAAGTGGACGCAAGCTCAGCTAACTGAATATGATTTGTGTGTTGTAATTAAGCAACTCTTGGAAGGGTGGCTTCCTGTTATGTAAAGAAACAGTGTCCCGTTGATCTTTCTTTTTCTCAGAAACAACTGATAAAGATGGCCTTGAAAACATCAACGCCGTTTCCTGTTTCCCTTTTAATACACCATGATCACGAAAGACAAATCCAGATGCAATTTGCCACGATGATCTCGTCCCAAAACAAGGAAGGATCACGTCAAACAGTGCATCTTTTTGTGCCAGGCAAACACATCAGACACAGTGTAGCTCGATTGGTATTGGGACGCCGTGATTTATTGCGGTGTCAATTCTGCCTGCGACTACCGTCGAATACGCCCCATCGCTTTTTTGCTTGAGGGTTTCGATACATGATAATAAAAATTTGCCAAGAAAGGCTAGCACCTGTGGGGGTCTACACGCTATACCGCTGTCCAATTTTCAGAATTTGTCACTGGTTCGGATCAAATCAATCAAATTGTACTATTGTAGGATTTTTTTTCCGAGAGAACGCAATTGCGTACCTTAATTTTATAGAAGCCAGAGGTTTGAATACAATAAACTGACAGTCGTCCGTTGCGCACAACACTGTCAAGAACACCACTCCGAGGACAACCCCACACACACAACAACCAAAACACAAGTAAAAGCCTATCCTAAACCGAGAGCAAAGCCGTGTCTCAACCGATGCCACCGCCTTCAAGGAAAAACGTCAACATCTTGACTCCCCTTGTCGACGCACCACCCTAGGGAAGGAGGATAGCGGGACTTGGACCGCCACGAGAAAGGCGTCATCTTGAACACGCCGGCGATGGTGTGCATAGCGCTCTTGCATCTCAACCTTGGATAGCGACGAGCACCGGAGGAGAACAACATAGGACCTCCAAGCCGTGTCTCCAAAACGCGATGCTCTCATCAGAGGAACGACGCCAAGGGCGTCGCCTCCGCGCCAGTCCAACTCCGAACCTAGGATTTCGCTCAGAGACCTCTACCACACCAGGGCAGGGATGTGTCAGCTCGCCTCGGCGACACCTCCAAGAAGGGGAACGACGCCCGTAGGCACCGTTGTCGCCGGCACTCACGGTGGGCATAAAACCCGAATCCCGAACCTGAAAAATCCGAGCCCGAACCCGTATAACCCGAACCCGACAAACCCGAACACTACATCGGGTAGCAGTTTTAAAAACCCGAATTTTATTTGGTAATCTCGGGTTCCTAGTCACGGTACCCGAATTACCCGAGTAGCCCGAAATTAACATATAGCCCAATATATTGAGTAGCCAAGCGAACAACCCAATAGAGAAAACTCCCACATCCAGGCCCAATAGCCCAAGTATACGTGCTTTGCTCTACTTCTTTTTCGTGTGTCCAGAATGACTCACAAGCCGCCGCCGCCGCCACACACACACGGTTCTCTCCTCCCGCAGTCCCGCTCCTCCATTACTCCATGGTCCTCCCGCTCCTCCAAGATGCCTGCCGTAACGACTCACAAGTGCCTGCAACCCTCGGATGCGTGGCTACCTGCAGGCCTTAGTGCATCACCGCCTTGCCGCCTAGCATGTGCTACCAGCCACCGCTCGCCGACACCGGCTGCAGCTCCGCGAGGCGAGGTCGCCCGATCTGCAAGCCCCGACGCAATGCTGTCCAACCCTGGTCGCTGTGCCACGCGAGGAGCTCGCCATCTTCTCCGACGAGGCGAGATGACGCGAATTTGGCCCGGCGTTCTGTAGTTCCATGTCTATTTTCGCTTTCATTGTGATTTATTTCGGGCGAATCGGGAATACCCGAACCCGAATTTACGGGTACCCGAATTGTCGGGTAGTTTTCGGGTGTCATTTCTGGAAACCCGAAATTGGTAAAACCCGAATTACCCGACCCGATATTTTCGGGTAACCCGAATGCCCAGCCTGAGCCGGCACCAACCGAAGCCAGGCAGGACTTTCGTCCGGATTGCTGAGCACCTCCTTCCCTGCCCACGCTTGTTGATTGCACCGCCGCCGCCGCAGCAACCTTCATCATCATGGCCGAAGTATCGTGGACCGTCGACGACACACACGAATGAGGGCACACCTTCTTCCCGCAGTCCCCCACCTTTCTTCCTCCACCCACGCGAATAGTACCTGCCAAACTGAAGTTGTCAACTCCTGACACCTACCGCCGCCCTAAAGCCCAGATCACGGCCCGGTCAGACCCAGATCGGGCCCGCGCCGCCCACAGCCGAGCCGCCCGTGATGCGCCTCCACTGTCCAGGAGCACCAGCGCCGAGGGCACCGCCGCCGCACCACCCGCAACTCCTCCTGCCCGGGAAGGCCCGCGCTGCGGCCCAAGAACCTCGCCGCCGCGACAAGCGCTGCTGCTACCATGTTCCGCTCCACGACGCGACTTCCTTGCCAAGCAACCCAACCAGCTCCTCCGCCCCACCTCGCCGAGCGCCGTTGCCGACTTGCTGCCGGATGCAAATACGAGAAGGCGGCAACACTGGTGCACATTATTTAGGACACTTACGAAGATGGAGCACTTATTTAAAAAAGGATCGACGGAGATGGAGTATTCGCTACTACAACTAGGTGAAGTCGATCGCACGCTGCAACTTGTTTGCTGGAGCGCTACTGTATGACCGTATTCGCAATAGTATCGACAACTCCTTTTTTCATGCAGCAGCAGCACAGCAACGCTCGTTTTCTCAAGGATACAGCGAAATCTCCCCTCTCATATTTCTTCTCTTTCGCAACAAAGCATACATATGATTGCATCATTTCTCAAAGGCTGTAGCAAAAATGTTTTTTCATCTGACGGTGATAAAATCCTAGCAGCAGGGTGTGGGGTGCTCCACATTTGGAAGACAAACGTGAGGATGCCACAGTGACGGGACGGGGCCGCGCATGCCTGGTCGGTGGAGTCAAATCAATTTGGCTAGCAATCTCGAATTCGAGCTACGATCCAAGGCCACTTTTCAGATTGCTGGGTTAATTTCACACCCGAAAGGACTACCCTACAGGCTACACAGCTCTGTAGCCTCTCTAGTGTAGTAGTGTACGTACCGCCCCATGCCATGCAATGCATGAGAGGAGAGCCATGCGCACGATTCTTCAGTGGTCGGTAGGTTGGGGTGGAGTCCCCATCGGCGGCGCCTTGGAGGTAGGGGTGCGGGCGGTGGAGGTTTTGGTGTCGACGCGGTCTTCTCCGGTGGAAGTGTTCTTCGGGGCCACCCGTCGTCGCGCTCGACTTGTGGTGGCTCGAGGCCCGGCGTGGTGCTCGAGCCCATCATCTCCCGTCAGATCTGCGGTGACGGCGGAGCTGGCGGCGGGAAGGGAGGATTCAAGATGGCGGCTTGCAGGTATGTGGCAAGAAGGTGGAGGATCTGGGGCGCTGCCCCCGGATCTGGTGCAGTTTGAGCTCGGGGGCCTCCCCCGGCCGATGTTCGTTCATCGCCTCCAAGTCCAGCTCCTCGGAGACGGCGATTATTGCGGCTCAACAACGCCCCAGGGCTAGGAGTTCTTCTGCTCCACGGGTGGTCGATCTTCTCGGCGGTGTCCTTCGTCGTCTCCGGCGTCGCAGGGTTCGGCTGGTGGGCGATCAAGAGGTTGAAGAAGGAGAGTGCGAGCTGTGATGTCCTCTGTTTTCTCTGTTTCTTCCTCGTGTGTATGCTTGTCTGTTTGCTGTACTCGTTTTCGTTTGAATACAAGTATGTACATAACAAAAAAAAAAGTGGTGAGGCTGAGGGAATCTACTGTATGTTGACCGGCTGCCAACATGGCATGGCCTAGCTAGCCTATCCGGTCCCCTCCTCGTAGAGTACATCTTCGTGGTGCCTGTATCACTGTATGTGTACCGCGGAGTTGTACGTACTCCATAAATACTACAGTACCAACTTTTTACCATGCCAGCACGTACACGCGTGTAAGATCAAGGTGCATGCAGCTCGCCTTTTTCTTTCATGCTTGACGTAACTTGACTTCTGCTCTTTCGCAGAGCTACCTAATTGAAGCTGCAATCGTAGCCTCGATATTTACTGACAGCTTCAACAAGCTCGATCGATCTCTCCTGTATAATTGTTTGCTAGCTAGGGAGTGTAGTGTAGTAGTACTTTTTTTTGAAAAGCCAAAGGTGGCTGTACGCTACACAAGTACACTATGTCTTAATGCACTCTACTGGTAGGTAAGCCCTAATTTCCCTACATCTAGGGCGTAATTGAACGGGAACCTTTTTATAATGGTCGGATGCCCGGCTGCGATGCGTCTGCGTGCCTGCCCTGTTGTGGCAGTGCCAGGTACCACCAACACTTGACGAAACTCCAATTATATATACTCTCTCCGTCCCAAAATAAGTCTCAAGTTTGCACAAAAGTGGATGTATCTGTACATGTTTCATGTCTAGATACATCCACTTTTTGACAAATCTAAGACAATTATTTTTGGACGGAGGGAGTATATAGGAAGGCGATGGTGATGGATGATTTGCACGATTCTTCGTCGTACGTGCCGTTGCAAGTAACATCCGGATTCGATCGAGCCTCCCTCGGCTAATTGATGATCAGGTAACGTACGAGCTCCGGGAGAGCTAGCACAGGAAAGTCCACTGAATTTCTGAATGTAACCATCAGGGTCGCAACAGATTACGGCCAAGCTAGGTGATGATTTGCCGGCAAGGTGGAAAGAAAACAGGCTTGGACCAACCAAAGCATGGAGACCGAAGCCAAGTTTTCAGCAAAGAGAGACGGAATCACGGCCTAAAATAAACAGCAACGGTTTCGCCGGTGCGATCGAAGCACGAACCACGGAGAGGTCAGATCGACTCCCAAAGTTTAAACCATCTACTACTACGTACCATATTGTAGTAGTATAATATACGTCTACCCGTTAAACTAATCACACAAGCTTAGTAGCGGGTACTAATTAACGAATCACGCTAAGCTGACATCAACCCCGAGAAAACTACCATCCGCAAAATATCAGGGCCATCCCATTTTTATAACTATCAAACGACTGCTGAAAGTCGTTCCTACCTTAGCTCCCCTGTTCTCGATGATGCATTGGCTTGCTTGAGGCTCACTCCGGCGGCCGGCCGATCGGGCACGCGTTCGCCTCTCTTTCGCTCTCTCGCTCTCGATCTCCGATCTAATTTTTGCTACTGGGCTTTTCGGGGCCCAATGATTGCCGGCGAGATGGTAACTAATTAACCACCCTGCCCTCCTTCGATCGAGCTGATCTTTGCTTGCAACCAAAGGAGCAGACTAGCACGCACTACCAGCGGGGCCCGTACACCGGCTAGCTGCAACTCGAGGAGGCAGGCAGGCAGGCCCGGGCCCGGTAGACCCGTTCCAATCTGCCGGGTGGTCCCGTTGTCAGGACGGCGCCTGTAATAAGCGGCTTTACAGCAGAGAAACTCAAACATGTGCCCGGGTGCACATGCACCCGTTTTTTTGGATTTTTTTTGAAAATTCAAAACATGTCGAAAAATTCCGAAAAAAATCATGCACGTAACTGAGCATGTCACGCACCATCGTGTAAAATTTGGCGACGAATCGACATCGTATGCGCCCTGTGTAAAAATGACAAAATTCTGACAGAAAATAGATCCAAAATTTTGAATTTTCAGATCTGAGATTTGTCATTTTTGCACAGGGCGCATACGATGTCGATTCATCGCCAAATTTGACACGGTGGTGCGTGACATGCTCAGGTACGTGCATGATTTTTTTTGGAATTTTTTGACATGTTTTGAATTTTCAAAAAAGTTTGAACAAAACGGGTGCATGTGCACCCGGGCACCAAAACGGCCTCCTCCTTTACAGCATCTCTACACATCCTGGATAAATCTAACCCGGAAAAACAAGTTTCGGTTCTCCCGGAATCAGTTTTTCGGTTTGAAAATCCATCACGCTGAACGGACACACGAAATCGATACCGATAAATTCGAAAAACTAAATGCCCCACAATAATGATTAGCAAACATAGTTCATCATACAAGATCAAGTTCGAGGAAAACAAGAAATTCACACGGCTACACAGGCAAACTAGAAACAAACAAGACCGCCGTTGCCGCAGCGGTGCCGAGGGTCTCGAATGAACACGAGGAAGAGACAAGCTCCAAGGCTGGTAGCTCAGTCCCCGACGTAGGAGGAGGTGGCGCATGCGCACCGCCGAGACCAACACAGCCTTGGGAGGCGCACCACCGTGCACGTGCTCCATTTGGCTACAGATCTACCAGAAAGGGGGAGAATTGGCCACATATCGGGACTAATTGCTTGCCGGAGAGTACGAAGCACAACGGCGACGGGGAACAAATCACGGTGAAGGTATCGATGGGACGAACCCTAAATGCCCCTGATATCGCTGATATACTACCGGAATCGCCGCTTGTTCGGAAGCCTGGATAAGATTATACGGGTCAGAGCGATATGCGATACATGTTCGGCCTGAAAAAACGACTCGATCAACCCGCATATCGACCTGAATTTTCTAAGAACGAACTTGTTGTGCTAGCTTCCGCGTTTACTACTTCACGGACGGACGCTGGGACAATGCGATCGAACTAGAGGGGTGAGAAAAATGTGCGAAATCAGGGCCAGAGTCCAGAGAGACGCTTGCTTTGTTGTTTCGCATGGACGGAATAGCCCGTCGACCGGTGTGTTTGTTCTGTTTCGCTTGGTGCACTGCGGGCGGCAAAGGTTTGCGTACGTCGGCTTTAGGGAATGGGACATTGCAGAGAGCCATGCATGCACGATGGCGCTCATGGTCCTCCCGGCCGGCAAGCTTTACGTTGAACCGCAGCGTGTGTCGTGGGTACAAGGGAATTTCTGTACGGAGTGCCTCGATCGGAGGTTAAAAACTCAAAGTCCACGAGAGAGAGATTAAAAAGGTTTCACGATTAGTTAATTAACGAATGACTAGCGGACGCTTTAGGGGATGGATCCATCGGTTCATTGGCTGCAGTCACTTCCTTCCTCAAATCACAGGGAGATGTCTGGTGTTTTCTCTCTCTCTCTCACACACACAATCTCAAATAAATCCTGACTAAGTATAGTTTTTGTGGTCGCCGCAAGCGCCAGCAAGCATGTGACTGTCAGCACCGATCCCGAGGCGCTGCGATTAGAGTAAGCCGCCCCCATCGATCCATCCATCTGTAATCTGTAAAGAAACATTTAGGTGCCAAACTGTTACTAGGTGACAGTGTTTCCCGTACGGAGTAGCTGATTAGTAAAACCCTGCGTTCCGCGACACACTCTTTCATCGCACGGCACAAGGCTTCAGTTCCGGTTCCGCGCCAGTTTCGAACTAATCCCCGTTCACATCTGTGTGACTTGCATGCTCCGACAGGGGAGGGAGTCGATCTGGCAGGTTATACACAAAGCAAACTAAAACAACACAGCTAGTTGTACCTATTCTCCAAAAAAAAATGTAGCTTTGCAAGGATTAGGTTATTTACGATCAAAATTCACAGTGGGTTTCCTGCTATTGCACCAACTCGCTCTCCCCTACCCCTCTGCCGCTGCCCCGGCCTCCTCTGCGTTGGCAGCCGCGCCGCCCTCGCGAGAACCGGCCGCCCACGCACACCACCGACCCAGGGCCGCCGCCCGGCGTCCATCCTCCGCTGCGTGCAACAGCATCTCGAGGTTCCCTGCCGCCCTTTGGGAAGCAGGGCCCGCCACCACCGCGGTCGAGTCCGGCGGCAGCGACGACACGAGGCGCCCGTGGTGGTTCTGCGCGCCGAGCTTGCTCCCCCGGGCCGCCCCGAAGGACGACACGGGGTCGGGGGTCACTTGGGTGGCGAGGGAGAGGGAGGGGTGAGCGGAGGAGAGAGGGCGGCGGCGGTGGAGGTCTGGCGGCGACGGCGCTGGGTGGGAACCCTAGCGAGCGCGATGTCGTCCCTCCAGAAGACCGAAGTTTCAGTTTGGAGGCTGATCGCAGATGTGGACAGGACACAGCCTTGACCATTGCCAGCTGCACCAAAATGAAAGAAGGAAAATTAGACACTGCAATCCATGCATGCACGCACGCTCTGAGCCGTCCCGTCACTACCAGAAAAAGAAAGGAAGCACGTCCGTCCGTCCACGGTTTCGTCCGATCTGATTTCGAGACGGTGGAATTCATTTCGGTTTCAAGGCCCTTTTTCTAGAGAAGAAATCGGTCTTCTCCAATCTACACCAGTTCATCCATAGCTGGGAGTTAATTGGCAAGAGACCTAGAGAAGAAAATCTTTGTAAATTGCTCGATCGACGGCGTTCATGATTCAGAATTTTAGGAGGACGACCGGTCAAGCCGGCCACGTTTTCTTCTTCGATGCTGAAAAAGAGGTGTCCATGTCCAAGACCGTTCCTGTATACCCTAGGACTAGCTTCAGCGCAGCCTCCTGTGCCCATTTCTTGGCGATATTATCAATGAAAGTTTAAATATAATATATCAAAGGAGCAGGACTGCATGGGCCGAGCAGAAGAACAAAAAGATTGAGGAAAATAGAGGCTAAAAGTAGAATGCAGACTTGGTGTACCCGGGCAACAATGAGCCCTTGTGCAATACTTTTTGAAAATTATGACTTTGAGTTTCAAAAATTCAAATCTTTTTCCTTGTATACCTACGCGTGTTCTCTATGTATATATAAAATGTCGTTGCAAAAAAATTGTACTCCGAGCTACACAAAAAGAACAAAATTATGGACCTAATATGGGGAAAATGTGTTGTATTTGAAAGACATTTATCTTTTTTATGTAGACCAAAATACAAAAAAAATTGACGAAATTTCTTGTGTACACACATAATGTGTATATGTATTTGTGTACCAAATTTCAGAATGTTTTGAGACCTAAAAATATGATTTTCAATTTTTTCAAAAAAGAGCTCCAGTGAGCTGGGTGCCACTATCGATTTTCGCTTAAAGTACGTGGGTAGATTGGACCGTTCAGACCTTAACATGAAATCGAGTCAAGTCACAATTGGAAACTAAAAAATCATAATGTTTTTATGACATGTCTACAACTAAAAAATCGGAAAGAGGTAATGGAGCCTGAGCTTCATGATAGTTTTTTTTTCAAAACTCAAAATCGCATGTGTGAGATTCAAAAATATAACCAAAAATCCTACATTTAGATAATATCGAGATATACAATTGAACAAATTTCATTCCAAAATTCGTATTACTCTAGGCTACACAAAGAAGTCAAATTTGTCAAAATTTCATGTGTTCAAAACTGTGTACTGTTCATCACCCAGATCCGGTCATTTGTCAATTTTGTCTGGCCAAATATAACAAATTTTCAATTGAAAATGTGTGATCATATCACTATCTACATCTGGGATTTTCCCCCAATTTTTTTGGAACTTATAAATGCAAGTTTTACATTTTTGAAAAAGCGTCCTAAAAAATATGATATTTGAGATGTACGACTAGAGCATCAGAAAAGTTAAATCGGATTGCGCACAGTGTCAACTTTGGGTGAATATTATTTCACGCTATTCAAAGCTGAATTTTCATTTTTTTTAATTCTTGAAGTGTAGGTTGAATTTTTAGCTGCATTCTTTTTGTTGCATATATATCATGGATATGTGCTGTCAAATTAATTTGTACTCCATAGTTGCCAACATGTTTTGTCTTTTCAAACAAAAATTGATCTCATAGATCCTACCCAAGTGACCCCTTTTAGAAAAAAAAACAGGGGTCAGATAATCCAGGTAGTGTCGTTCTCACTATGCATGAAACTTCGCTGAAAAAAAAGGTCCTAGGCTCTTGTCTGCTTTGTGTCCTCCATCTATTAGAAAACTCTATTATGTCCATGTACTATTACACAAATCTAACTTTAGAATGTCAACACACCACCAAATATAATTAATCTGTGCAAGTATCATAAACACCTATATTTGGTCCCTCTTCCATTGAAGCAATCTTAAAAATGAGATGGAATGATTTCTCACACTTCGACAACCTAGCAAAACAGACAGAACCAAAGCTTAAATAAAATTATGTTCCAGGAACTTACAATATTAATTATGTATAAATATAAATAAATAGAATTATTGCAATTGAGTCATGGAAAAACAAAAAAAAAGGCTAAAAGGATGTCTATCCCCAAATTGGTAAGGTCGTTGCCGTGATATACATAGGAAACTTAATTTTTAGGAAGTAAATGGACTACTGGTACAAAAAATAACTGAAATTTTAACTATTATATTGATGCATAACACGAAGGAATTTTAAGTAAAACAAAAGGTTTCCTTTAATTTAATAAAAACTCAATTTTGAAGATTAAGCGATTCATATTTTTCTTTTACAATTTAAAATTTATCTCTTAGTATGCCCGTTTTAAAACTCTCTATTTTGTAAGCAACTAGTTTGAAATACCAGTAAGCATGCATGTAGAAAGCACAATAGGTTAACATAGCCAAGACACGCAAAAAATAGTCCCGTAAACCTCAGAAGTGACCCTTTTTTATATTATATATATTTGGACTTTGTTTGAAAATAATTTACGTTGAAGAAAACTGTAAAAGGATACAATCGTACACTCTTTCAAGGAAATCTTAGTAATATTAATTCTTTTAAACACACTATGAACACACATCGTAGTTTTTTAAACGAGGCAAAAACCTTGCCTTTTAATTAATTAAGGAGAAGGAATAGCGAAAACCACAAACTATCACCACAGGGGCACGACGACATGGTCACGGCTAAAAAGAGGATGAAGCCTACTCTTTCAGGATTAAGTTCATCAAATATTAGCTCTAGTGGCTACCCAATTGTGAGATTCTTCCTTCATGTCCACAACGATGAGGCATCGTCGAAATGTTGCCAAAGGCCCCTACTTTTTTTAATTCCCAATTTTGCAAGTGACTAGCATGACAAGATCAATTTTGCTGGGTAAGAAACCACATCTAGACTGTTTCGGCACTTGATGGAGAAATAAGGTCCGGTGCTGGAGATGAGGGACCAATATTAGAATTTTGCTTTTGTCGCGGTACTAAAAGTTTACTTTTCCTATCGTAATGCCTAAAAATGCTTGTTAAACCAGCAAAACCCAAGCAAACAGACCGCACCCATTCATAAAAAGCCACCACTTTTTACCCAACAAATCGTACGTGTGAGTGGATGTTTACCAGCATAGTAGGGTAATCTAATCTAATCTAATCTAATCTAATCTAATCTGTGAAAGCAAAAGCAGAGAGGAGTGCAATGGAAGCGAACATGAATGGGCTTGCCTTGCCTTTTTCCTTCTCGACCGGGTGACTTGCCCGTAAAGATTTTATCATTTTCAGGCAAGGGGGGACTATACCCAGTTTACCCTACCACCTTTGTAGTACGTACAAACGTACACGCTCGCAGCCACAACACCGGTCGTCTACCCGTGGCAAACGTTTGGCAGCTATCTCTATACGCTGGAATCAATCAGAGGCAGCTAAAAGCTTTAGCTGATAACGGTGGCACTGTCGTCGTTGCGTAACTGCTGGGACAAATCCGGCTAATGGTACAATTCCACGGAACACGGGTCGCCGATTACTGAGTACCATTGCTTCTCTCGGATTGGCGTTAGCAGTGTTCACGAGGTAGATATTGGCGCCTGATCCGATCGATCGATGAGAGAAATCGTGAGCCACCAGCGTTTGTCTGGGCAGTGCTTGCCTGTGCTGATTAGCGTAGCGTCACCGTCCACGTTTCCTAAAGTGTGAATAAGCTCCTCTGTCTGCAGATGATGTCTTGCGAGTTTGGTGTGTTGCTGTGTATGGATTTTGCATTTGGTACGGGCATTCATAAGCTCGCATGGCTCTCTTGGGACATTTCTTGAGCAATGAGAGACAAACAGTGCACCATTTTATTTTGGAGAAGAGAAAATGGTACTCGAGAGTATTGAATGGAGCTATCGGTTAGACTTGGAATGCATATAGGGCTATCGGTTAGACTTGGAATATGCCGAGGGTTAACGGAAACCCCTTTTGGAGCTCGGGCACCAGTGCACCCGCTTTTTCAAAAAAAATTGAAAAAAATTAAACGAGTTTCAAAAAAATCCAAAAAAAAATACTAGCTGATGTATATGCATGTCCTCTACGTACGGTACAAATTATTTGAGAAAAACAAATCGTATTACGAGCTACATAAAAATAACAAATTTCGGGAGCAGCAACAAGTAACAATAGTATGGATTTTCTGTCAGAAATTTATCTTTTTTCTGTAAGCCACAAAATTTATTATTTTCTTACGAAATTTCTTGCGTACCTACATAACATGTATATCTTGTTGTGTAAAAAAATGCAGATTTTTTTGAAGCAAAAAAAGTACGATTTTCAAAAAATTCAAAAAAAGGGCAGCAGTGTGCCCGAGAGCCAAAACTTCGCTCTCAAGGGTTAAGCCTTGAAGTGGAACGTGTAGCATGGTCTGTTATGTAAACGAACCGCAGCTATGCAAAACAGATAAGAGGATTCTCGTAGTGTGAATGCAGTATCACGAGAAGGGTCATTCTGGACGCCACTGAAAAGGGTGTACGGACACATTGTGGCGCCAATCGAGAAAAGTCTGATAGCCTCTTGTCGAATGTAATAAATTGATTTAGTAGAAGAAGATGATTTTTTCTTCATCCAATCGGAAAGACTAATGCAAAATGTGAATGGACTTCTGTTCATAGTCATCTCCCAAGGCATAGGCGAGCCTCGTTATTAAAAGTCGTATTTTTATTATTTTTTGCAATGGATAACGTGTATATTTACATAGATGTCCATATAACAACTATGTCAAATGACAGAATTTTCAAGAAAATTAATGTGATTTTCTTTTATTGATAAATGAAAATATATTAATATAAAGTTGATCGATAGCAAGGATGTATATAAATTGTGATTCCTATATTTTCTATTCCCGCATATTCTGAATTCTGTGATTCAAAGAGAGCCCCTTGGGTTGATTTAAATTGTGCTCTACGGTAGACGCATCAGCAGCAAGTGGTCATGTATGAGATGTCCACTGCTGAATGCTTCAATGCTCCAATTAGTGTTGTACCGTACAGTGCGTATTTATGTTTCATGAGCACACATGTTGAACCAATCTCTCAGGCCAATCATAAATCTCCTACACTCTGTGTTCGTATCCCATATGCCATCTGCATACTCGTACAGTTATTTGGTTTTTCTTGCATGCCTCTATAATGTGTTTGGGGGCAAGTTTGGAAGTTAGTACCACCATTAAAAGTTGTCTCTGCTACAAATCAGATACTAAAATAATTTAACAATACTCCCTGTTTCAAGGTAGTTTGGAACAAAAATTGGATCAATCAAGACGAGAAAGAAAGTTAGTCTTCGTGACGATGATGATACCCATCCGGGTGAGTATAGAAAAACCATGGAACAGAAGGGGATGAAAACCCCAATCAGCCTGAAACAGTTCCCGGGCACACGAGAACAAATCACGCCGGGTTCCATCCAATGGGCTGCTACTGCTCCATCCTCAAACTAAAAAAAACTAGACAATGATTAAAAACGATTCATATTTTGTTGGCTAGGCAGTGGTATTGGTAGGATCCAACCCAAACTACCAAGCACATCCATTGTCCCCTTGTGGCATTCTCCCCATTCCCCAATTTAATGATTGGTTCATCTCTCAATTCCATGGGCAAACCAACAATATAGGGACCATCACCTTCACCTCTTATTCTAACCTGCCATAAAAAATATCCCAAGGATCAGAAAAACACAACACAAGCAAATGTAAATTACTAGAACATCTCCAATTTTTATCTGTAGCATTTCTTTATGTTTGATCGCACAGCTCATGTAAAGGCAGCCAGCAAATGCAATGCATCATCATCTCCCTTTACCCCCCTTTCCTGCAAGTAACTCACCACTACCACAGCACTTGAGCTTCCACTTCTCACCACCCTGAGCTGAGCTGGGCCTGTGAGGTGAGGTGAGCTCTCTCCAGTGCCTCTCTCTCCAGCTTCTTCTTCCTCCTCCTTTCATGGCAGGAAAGGCTGAGGTGATGATGCCCATAGCCCATCCAATTTGACCCATGCCATCCTGGACCTATATACATACAGACTCCCACCACACTCCCAAGCTCTACTTCTACTACCACCACTATCTCTCTCTAGCCTCGTCCCGTCTCGTCTCCCTCCTCCCTGCTTTTGCCTGCGCAAGCTTTTGCTTTGTTTTAGGTGCTTCTTTCCCACTCCTCCACGCTTTTCTCCCCCCTGCGTTGTCACGCACACCAAAAGCTCCGCCTTTACCTTATCTCCGCCCCTCCCTCCCGTAGTGGGATTTGGTGGGTACTTGCCTCCCGCGCTTCTTTGCTCGATTGGGGCCGTCTCGTCTCGTCACCGCACGCTTCTTCTCGGAATTCGGGCTCTTCTTGGGATTTTCTTGCGCAATTGCGGTTGCTTTGGGCGCAGCGGATCTTTCTTTGCGCGCGATTCCGGCGAGGGGATCCATGAACTGCGGCCCGCCGGACCAGCTGCCGCCGCCGGCCAGCTTCCTCAGCATCAACTGGGACAGCTCCATGGACGCGTCCGCAGCAGGGCACCTCGACCCGATGGCCTCCTCCCCTGCCGCGTCCAACTCGACGGCCGCCGTTGAAGGCCACGCTCTGCACGGGATCTCCCCGCGGCCGCACTACGGCGGCACGCCTCTCGGCTCGCCGCCCAAGCTCAACCTCTCCATGATGGGCCAGTACAACCACCACCACTACCCCGCCGGCGCCGGAGCCGCCGGCCTGCCGACGCTGGAGAACCTGATGCCCATGGCCTCCCTGGACCAGTTCCTCTCCGACCCGGGCTTCGCTGAGCGCGCCGCGAGGCTTTCCGGCTACGACGCCCGCGGCAGCTACGGCCCGGGACAATTCGGCCTCCAGGGCGATGGCCCGGTCGGCGCATTGAGGGAGATGGAGCTCGGGAACGCCCGGGACGAGTCGTCGGTGTCCGATCCGGCGTCGGCCGGCGCGGGGATGGCGCTCAAGGGGGCCTCCGACGGCAATGCGCGGAAGCGGAAGGCCGCCGGCGGGAAGGGGAAAGGCAAGGACAGCTCCATGTCCACCTCCGCCAAGGATCTTCTCGCCAAGGTACGCGACGCGCGCGCAAGCAGAATTCCGCTCAGCTATGTACGCTAAAGCTAAACCAAACATCGATCGATCTTGTCCTAAGCGTGCGATCGTCGTGTGCAGGAGGATTCGGGGTCGAAGCGCTGCAAATCCATGGAGAGCAACGGCGCCGAGGACAATCCGGCCAAGGGGAAAGCGGCGCAGAGCAGCAGCGAGAACGGCGGCAAGAAGCAGGGCAAGGACGGCGACTCCAAGCTCGCCCTCGACCCGCATAAGGACTACATCCATGTCCGGGCAAGGCGCGGGGAGGCCACGGACAGCCATAGCCTCGCCGAGAGGGTACGATTCTTGGCCTCTCTCTCGCATTACATTGCTCCGTTAGTGATCATTTTGCAGCACAATTTCTTACGATTTGCTTTGCCTTCTCTTGGTCAGGTGAGAAGAGAGAAGATCAGCCAGAGGATGAAGCTGCTGCAGGATCTTGTGCCCGGTTGCAACAAGGTATAACTGCAAAATCAAATAAAAACAAACGCTCAAAATTGTTGTTGCCGCATGAGTAGAGCTTGGTGTGCCCAGATTTGAAATCGGGAAAATGTTGCCTTTTTCAGGTGGTAGGCAAGGCTGTCATGCTCGATGAGATCATAAACTATGTGCAATCGTTGCAACGGCAAGTCGAGGTACGTATATGCCAATCCTCAACCCACGCAGACCCAGCCAGAATCATCATGAAACCGCAGCGTTTGCCGTTTTGGAACGCCCGATGAGTACCACCATCTTAAAACGCTTGCCTTCATGTACATTTGTTGCAGTTTCTGTCCATGAAGCTGGCGACGGTGAATCCCCAGCTGGACTTCAACAATTTGCCGAACCTGCTTGCTAAAGATGTGAGGACAATGCATATATGCTACTCCCATTGCCACATTTGGTTCCTCTCTTGATGGGGCAAACTGAATGGTTGAACTTACTCTCATGTTCCAATTTTGCTTCTGTTCAGATGCAGCAGTCATGTGGCCCGTTGCAGAGCTCCCATTTCCCGCTGGACGCATCAGGTGCACCGCTCCCCTACATGAGCCAGCCTCACCAGGGGAACAACTCTTTGGGCTGCGGCATGACTGACGGCATGGACGATGATCAGGGTTCCATGCACCCGCTAGACCCGGCGTTCTGCCGGTCAATGGTCTCGCACCACCAATTCCTCAATGGAGTTGGCGACGCCGCCTCTCAGGTTACAACACACACGAACTTATATGTCTAGAGCTCACAAGATGTCTGTATGGAGCCAACACTGACGATGAGCAATCTCTGATGCGAAACAGGTTGGGCATTCTGGCAAGATCTGCAAAGCGTGGTTCAAATGGACATGGGGCAAAATCAGGAGATCGCCACCTCTTCCAACAGCTACGACGGTGAGTAGAGCCAATATATTTCACTTCCCTTTAAACCTGAAATTATGAATCCACATCACTGTCGACCGATGATTCTAATGTTAAAGTCCTACTATGGATCAGGTTCGTTGCAAACCGTCCATATGAAAATGGAGCTTTGACACTCCGGGGAAAAGCTCGATCGGACCGGACAGAAGCCTCGACGCCACGCCCCATGTACATAGAGAGAAGAAGCCAGTCAGCCAGTCAGTCAAGCTTGCCATCATCCATGGAAGCACTCTCAACCTAACGATGTTGGGCCCTAGTAGTGCCTTAGCTTCTAATTTCCACCCATCTTCCTTCCTGGTGTAATGATTCTTTTGAACAGAAAACTGAAACGCGGCCGTGTAACGGTAGCTAGCTAGCTCTGCCTATGATCATCTCCGGCCTCCTCGCAAGAGTTGAGCTTAGCTAGCTGCAAACAAGATCGGTACATAGCTCGGCGCGGTACACGCCCAGACCCCTTGCCTTATTATACGGTCACATATTGGTGATGCGTGTGCTGTTCATGAGTGGGTATATATATTCCTCCTACTAATTATTCTTCTCCTTCCTATTCTCCCATTGGAGGAGTGAGATACTGAGATGTAATAATGCAGCATTAGCTTGGAGGCAAAGACTAGTGTGCGTCGCCTTCAGAGGAAAGTTGTGGATTACAGAGGTGACTCGATGAAGGCCACAGCAACTAAGTCAAACGCTTGGTGTTCTTTCTTTTTGTTAAGAGAGAAGATGCGTCACATATGAAAAGCTGAAGTTAGATCTGTCTGGCTGCACATATCATGCCTGGAATTAGGGAATACTCGAAGTGCACCGGAGAGTGCTAGCTCTGTATTATGTGTGTGCGATTTCGTACGCCAGCAAAACGAATTCAGAACCCAATGCTGGTTCATTTTTTAGATTGTATTTAAGTCCATAAAAGGGATGTGGTACTGGGTACTAGCATTACGTGGCTAGCTATATCCAAGGCAGGCAATCATATGCTCTATGGTTATACCTTTGCCTGTTGACACACTCCCTCCACTTTTCGAGGTCAACAGCTACGATATCATCCACCGGAGACGATGTCGAGCAACTTCCTTCCTTGGCTAGAATCTTCAGCTCTGAAACTCATTGGCTAGCAAAAATAGAAATGAGAGGTTGAGCTGCCTGTACCTAAACAATTGTTCTTTTACACCTGTCGTGCTACCATCTTAGCCAAGATCGAGTCAAACAGATGTTCTCTTAAAAGGAGTCTCCCACCACTGGTATCGTTTCGATGCAGCTGATTAGGAGTTCAGGTGCTGGTGAGAACAGTATATTCAAGTTCATCCTCAGAGACTCCCTCTCGCGCGTGTATACAGTGGCCACGCTAAATTAATTCTTTTCGGAAAGAAGGTGACCCTCCACCGATGCACACGCTATAATAGTATTGGTTTGATTTTTCAACAAAATTAAACATAGATGTCGAACAAATAATCCATAAAAAGAAGATATGGAGGCCATTAAAAATGGAGCGGCTCGGCGACAATATCTTCACAATCCTACCACAAACTTAACTTATGACAAGGTGACCAATCAAATGTGCATAACTTCTGGACACTTCCACAAGGATTCGGCGTTTTTGCATAGCCGGTAACGAGTCCAACCATATGTCGATATCAAGTTTTCCATCCGAAAAATCGAGTTTCGAGAAACCACATTCAACAACGGCACATCAACGTTGCCTGATATGTGATCATGTGTTTATTCAAGAGTGCGCACAAACTTGCCGACGCAATAGACTCCGAAGATCTAAGCTGCCGCCCTGATGTGGCACAGATCTAAATTGTCCCCGTCGTCATCGCTGCTGCCTCCCTCGGTGCCGAAATAACGGAGTTTGTCCTCCCGCTCGACGTGACCGAGTTAAAGAGGTGGTGAGCAGAGTTTTGCCGCCAGACGGCGGACCAATTATTCGTTTCCCGTCATCTCCCTGCCTGCATCCCCGCGCACGGCCGCGTTCCCCGCCCCCTCGATTTAGCTCTCCCAGACCAGACTCTAGAAAAAACGGCCGAATCGCCTGCTCGTGTGACCAAGTCGTGTTCTGAGCAACCAAACGGTTCGTTTTTGCATCGCCATGATCTGTTTGGAGGCAATGCGGGTAATCAAACACGCCCATAAACTTGAAATAACTTGTGTGGCTTGAAAATATGGCGAGCAACTTTTTTGTTTCAAAAGCGTGAGTAGAACCGAGTGCAGCGATATGGAGGCCGAGCTATATGGCTCTTGTTTTTTTATTTTTTTTGAAATCGACACTTTTGTTTGTCCAAAAAATCGAAACAAAAATTATGTGTGACGACAATGTTGAGATCTATAGTTGTGTAAAATTTCACTGAAGAATTCATAGTATTTTGGTCTGGGCAAAAAAGACAAATCTGCAGTTCTGTATAGTGAATAGTGCCTGGATTCAAAAATTTGAAAACTTTGCCAGATTTGTCTTTTTTGCCCCGGCCGAAATATTATGAATTTTTTTGTTAAGATTTTGCACAACTATAGATCTCGGCATTATCTCCACTCAGTTTTTTTTTTGGAAGCTCAAAAGTGCATATTTCAAAAAAATTAAAAAGCGGGAGCCATATAGCTCGGCCTACGTTTGGAGTTTCCGGAGTAGTACCGTGGTAGTTTCATCTGCTGATGCGCACATCCAGCATTGTATTGCTCATGATTATAAACAAAATGAAATGAAAGAAGAAACTAAACCAACAGCAAAACAAGCAGCTAGCCTTATATGATGTGCTCAGACAAGCACATGATGATTAGTTAGCACTGGTACACCAGCCACATCATGAACGCGAACATACGTTAGGTCCAGACGTTATCCCATCGACGATCCGGATTGGTGAGCGCGTACGTCCCAGCCGGCCCCTGGCATTAATCCGGTTGCTGTTCGATCTACCTGACGCCCGCCACCATGCACCAAGCTCAAGATGGCTCGTAGTTGGCGTGATGTAGATCCTTCTCCTAATACAAGCTAGCGCCATGGACCTCACAGATATTCTCATGTCGATCGCCCGACACAAGCAAGCGAATCTGAGGCGATCGTCGAAACGTATATGTTGCCGCTAATCAAGCTGCTGCACTGCAGGTGAGCCGTCGGCGTTGCGCGCGCAGGTGAGGTCCCCGTCGATCGTCACTTCAGCAAGATGAGATCGACGACGATCGATGGGACGCACTGCAGCAGACGCATGCATCATTGCATCCAATCCAAAGTCCAAACACCCTTTCACACATCGCATAACAGCCGAGAGTTGTTGCATGGTTATGTTTACCGTTTACATGTGATATACGTCGCAGGGTAGCTCGACAGGTGGCCGTGTCTGGGGGACGGCGATGGGGGGGGGGGGGGGGGGGGGGGAGGCCGGCCGGGGCTGCCGGAGGGCCACTCCTCCTGTACGGTACTGGACCACGGCGGGCGGTCGTCCCCAGTGGTTTGTGTGCGCTTGTTCGTTCCTACGTGCCCGTCGCTGGCTGCCTGCGCGCGGGCATGTGTGCGTGCGTATGTACGTGCCTTGCAGCTTACACATATATATTCCGCGTCAAGCCGCTGCCTTCTGCTGCCATTGTCGGCCCCTGATGACAAGGATAACGATCATGATGTCGTTGATGAAAAGGGCCACCGGCCGTCCGGCCTCCCGGGGCCGGGGTCAGCTTGACAGCGTCCTCCGAGAGCGACGGCGGGCGGGCGGGCGCCCCTACGTCTACGTGTGGTCCTCCGCATATATGCACGCATCGGCGTCGGGCTTCGATCTATCTCCGGATCGGATATGCATGCGATGCTTAGCGTACGTCGCACACGTCCGATCATCGCCAATCCGTTGCATGCCGCTTATGGACACGCGCGCGCATGAGGCATCGCGTCGATCGGACATCGATTTTTTTTTTGCGAAACACAGTACAACACAGACACTTACATGCACATTTACACACTCACCCCTATGATCGATTTGATTTGAAGTGTCCCTGCCGGCCTCCGCCCTCGATCGCGCGTGATGCATGCGTCGAGCAGACTTTTTTCCTTTGCGCGCGGTGGATATCCATCAGGATATGGCGTACGTGATTGACGCGGTACTCTCTTCCGATCGAGAGATCAGATGAGATATGTGTACGTCGTACCGGCCGGCTCATTCTTTCAGAATGTACAAATGAATACGCTACAGGAGTTTTACGGAGATTTTATTGCCTCACGTGCGTGCGTGTACGTCTTTTTCGTACACATCTCCGTTTTGCCACTTACGTCCGTGCTATCCAAATAAAATGGCATACGGGCACGTCATGTCGTCATTCACACTACATGTTGTGCATCGGAGTAACTTATATCTTTCGCGTCAATATTCGTTTAACATTTTTATTAGATGGGCTACTTTTTTGTTTTGTTTTTGAGCTCGCTATTCATTTACCTAGGCATGTCAGGTTAAACGAAGCTCAGAATCATCTACGAATGCGTTGGAAATGCAATCATGGGCCCTCGTATGTTATTGAGCCCCATCATAGCCTGGAAAAAGTATTGCCCCATTACACACACAACCTCTAATGGGCTAACCTGTGCAGACTTACGGGTGAGAGGTCCAAAAACACACCAAAACAGACGAAATAGGCCGTAGCCCCACTATATAAATATAGCAACAACCCGATACAACCAACATTCACGAAATGCTGGGGCGGCAGCAAACATACACCCAAAGCAAGGGAAAGAGAAGAAAAGAAGAAAAACAAAATGGAGACATAGGCGGATCGACTAAGCGACGGTGACCCGCAACCGCTACGCCCTCTCCGGAGAAGTACCACCATGCTCCTAGCACCGAATCGACGAGTACCAAGCAGCACCTTCAAGAAGGAAAGCCACGCTACTGCCCGGACCAGCGCACTGGTCCTAGGGTTCCCCCGGCACAGAAGGAAGCGGACGAAGGGTAGCCACGACGCCCTTCAGGAAGGAAAGATGCCACCCGAAGGCGGCACCGCGTCGGTGTCGGACGAACCGACAAGGATTTCTCCCGAAAACCCCATCCACAACCCCGGGCGATCCGTAGCACAGGAGCCCCGTGAGGAGGAGCCTCAACACCACCAGACTAGCCGCCCACCAACATGCGCCAAAACCCTCCCGCAGCCACCCTCACCGTCTCACCGAAGTAGCAGTCACACACGGTCTGCAAGACGAAGGTGAGGAGTATGACCCGGGGTCAACAGTACCGCAGCCGTGCGGGAGGGAACAACCTCCACCGCCGAAGACGGTAGTCGACCGGACGCGGCCGCAGAGCACACCAGTCCCCGTCAAGTCCGGGCGGGCCCAGCGGGCCCGTAAAGCCCCGAAGGGCACACCAGTCCTAATAGGGTCCGGCCGGGCCCAGACCGGGCCCGTGAAGCTCGCCGCCACGCTGTAACAGGCCAGGCGCTGTTGCCGCTGAACCCGGCATCCTCCACCTCCCCTTCATCTGCAGAACACACAGCAGGTCAACCGACCCGCCCTGACCCAGATGGGGCCCGACGGGCCCAGATCTGGGCCGCATGGGCTGGCCGGCGAACTCCGCTGCTCGTTGCCGCACGCAGACCGCGCCGCCCCGCTGCAGGCACACCGCCGCCGTCCTGCTACCACCCGGCTGGAGCCGGGCCACCGCCGCCCGAGATGCACCGCCGCCGGTAGGGAGAGCCCCGCCTCCATCCAGGCCGACACGGGGAGAGACAAGCCGCCGCCGGCGCCACCCGGGCTGCGCCGTGCAGCCCCTGCCGGCGGCGGTGACGAGGAGGTTGAGGAGAGGAGGCCGAGGAAGAAAGGGGCGCGAGGGCGCGCGCCGCCGCCACGGGGGGCGGCGGTCGCGCTCGACGAGGAAGAAGGAGGAAAACACACCAAAACACAATCGTTCTTTGCGTCTCGTCTCGACCCCAGAGGTCCTCCTGCATGAGCAGGCCCGCTTGCTTTTTTCTTTGATTTCTTTTTCTTCTTTTTATTTCTGTTTTTTTTTCTTTCGGGGGTATCACATTATTTTTTGTAAACAATCTGAAATACCCTTTAAATATCAGAAAGGTTTTAAAACAGAATATTTTAAAACATATGAACATGATTTCAAAAGCAGATTTTTAAATTGATATTTTTCAAGATCTGAAACTTTTCAAAACCCAGATATTTTTCAAATTTGAAAAGTTTCAAACTTTCAAGTTAATGTTTTTAAATATTTCGAAAACATTTCCAGGCATAGAGAAAAAAAGGAAAGCAATGAAAACAGAAACAAAGAATGTGCGCTAGTGAATGGGCTTTCTGCTAAATGGGCTTCTAAAGCGAGCTATTCTTGCGGGCGTGTCGAACGAAAAAAATAGCTTTGCATATGTAGTTCGTCTTTTTCGAACGAAAAACATGTGCTTAGTTAATTTGGCCGTTTAACCAATAAAGCTTTGACATGGTACAAACTCGCTCTTATTATGTGAATGTACCATTACATATGTGACTTTTTCTTATGAATTGTCATATATATGTGAGTGCTCCAAACTTTGGAATACTTTAAGGATTGTTGTCTCCAAAATCTTTCAACATCGTGTCATTGTTGGATGATGATCAAACGATGTCCCTAGTGGCGCACTCTCTATGCCTCATCCAAAAAAGGGACCAATTCATCCAGGAAACGTGCGAATGATTCTTTGGTCATCGATCTTGAAGATGGCACCCCAAGCACGACCGACCGTGCGGTTCGTGCTTATTCATTTGTATTGCAAAAGACTTCGAAGGGGTTAATCGCGAAGAAGGTGGTGTCAATTGTCAAAAGAGATGAGAAATACACAGGGAGAAACAAGTACAAATGAGCACAATCACGAGGTAGAAAAAAGGAGCTCGAAATTGATGAGAACAATGCCCAGTTAGGAGCCAAGAAAGTTGAGCTCAAATCAAATGAAGTTGAGGTCAAGTGCAACGTAGTAGAGCTTGGGTTGCTCGCCGAGGAGAACCAGATCATGATGGCCAACTTGAGACTCATGGATCCAAATAGAAAGACTTGGTTCGGAGAAGAGACAAAAGATGATTCAAGATCACGATGTGTGATCTTCACTCCATATTTATTTTATTTTGCGTGCTCACGCATAAACTACGTGTCATTTGAGATCCTTTTGGTACTATGATTTATGCCGGATAGAGTGGCTAATTAGTGGTGATACATTTGCTTTCAATTTTATTCATTGGAGTTACTGTTTTTCATATGTACAAATTATGTGAAATTGAAAAAACATGAAAATTGGAGGCGCCGTTTCGTGCACTACCCACCCCAATCGATGAGGTGCATGGGTCCATGACTTGTCCGTCGGTCACCCCAAACGGATCAAAACGAACACTTCTCGTGTCCGGTTTAGCGTGGCCCGTTGAAAATGCCCTTAGGATGACTCCAACGGGGCGACCCAAACGGACGCACGTTCGGTCCGCGTTTTGTCCGTTTGGGTCGGGGAACGGACGCGCGTCCGGCCCATGTCCGCCCCTTTCTGGCCAGTGCCCCCAACGGGGCCGACGCATTGAGTCCGCTTGCCACTTTTATTTCCTAAACTTTTTTTTTAATACTAGGATTAAATTTAGAAACTGAAAATTACATAGTTAAATTTAGGACCTTCTCCTAACATTAAACCCTAAAACCTAAACCTAAACTTGAAGGAAATTAATAACCGACCACCGGCCGGCAAGGGGGAAGATCAAAGAGGGGCTGCGGCCTTGAGGAACGTCACGCAGCATGCCCGTTCTGCAACGGACTTGCTGGCTCTTCCTTCATCGCGCCCATGGCCAGCCAGGGCTGGCTGACTCAATCTTCTTTGATCATTTTGTAGCTACGAAACACGTAGCGGGCGCCGGTATTAGTGGAAAATGAACCGCACATAGGCGGCCACGGCCTTGGCTCCTTTCGCGGTGGAGCTGACATCAGGCGGAGCTGCCTGCTCCTTTCGCGGCCTCGGCCGCCGCCAAGGCCTCCCGGTGCCGTTTGCGCCTCGCCGCGCGCTTCTTGGACTCTTCGGCGCGGCGCATCTGCTTCATCTCCTCCTCCACCGCAGCGTCGGCACAGGCGCGCGCGGCGGACATGAACGCGGCCGCCCTCTGCGCGTTCAGCTGCATGTGGGCTGCATCCACCGCCTCCTCCTCGGTGATGTGAGCAGGGCCGCCCACGCCAATGGGAGGCTCCGGCGGCGCGCCATCCCCCGCGACACCGGCCGCCGCGATAGCAGCCGCCGCGACACCGGCGGCGTACTCTTCTTCGTCGCTGTCGGCGCAGTCCGCGAACGCCGCCTCCACCGCACTCCTCTGTGCGTCCGTCAGGCGCGGACGCGGAGGCTGGAGAATCATGCCGGCCCATGCCGGGCTGGTCGCCATCCGGCGCGAGAAGCTGCCGCGATAGCGCCCGCGCGCGCTCATACGCGCTCGCTCGGCCTCGTCCACCAGATGCTGCGGCGGCGGCGGCGGATCCATTCCGGCGCGTGGATCTGAGCTTGGAGATGGTGGCCGCCGTGGATAGGGTTTGGCCGGCCGGCGCGATTGGGGAGGAGTGCTAGGGTTTGTGCCCTAGGGTTTGGCCGGCCGGGGCGATCTATACAGCTCCACCGCCCACAGTTATTACGGGTAGGTGGCCGTTGGGGTCGATGACACGCGGGGCCAGGGCGGACACGGGGAGGATGCAGGAACGGTCCGCTCGCGTCCGGGCCCGACGCATCGGTGACCCAAATTTGGGCCAGGAATGCATCGCGGCGGACCAAAAAACGAACCGCGGTCCGTTTGCGTCGCCCCGTTGGGCCGTGTTTTTGACCCCCGCGGACAGGAACGGAGGCACGCGGACTCGATGCGTCGCCCCGTTGGAATCATCCTTAGAATCATCCTTAGGATGCAGGTCGGCTATGGCTGGTCGCCCGACCTCGGCGCGTTCGGCTTAGGTTCACCAAAAGTCCAAAAGCTTAAACTCCCCGTATATTTGCGTCACGCATCATGGATGGATGAGTTTGTTTCATCTTTTGGATGCATCCTGGCCTGCAGGCGATGGTCTCATGCCCACTGCACTACAAGTCGCATGTGCCGGCCGGCGATCGGCCTCTCGAGTAAGTAAATAAAGACGTCTCTTTTCAGATAAGTGTGAGTGGACGAACGGCAGATGGAAGGAAACAATTCAGGAATGCGTGCCTAATTTCTGCATCTAGTCTCTCTTTCTCGTCCAAAACTTTCCTTCAAATCAACTGCATAGTACTAGATCACCTCGTGAACATTTAAGAAACTTGAAACGATTTGGCTACTGATTGCGCTATCAACCAAGTAGAAGCAATCAAAACAGTCATATATATATTTATTCTGACAGTCTCATCTCTTCTTACAAAACTTCGGCCGACGCATCGTACAGCCTTTCTTCGCTGATCGATCTCTACCTCACTCAACATGCACTTTATTACTCGAGCTTACAAAAACCTGCTAGCTGCAGCTCAACTGAACAGCGCAGCTGCTCATTCGGCGTCGGCCGGCTTGAACCTGAGCAGCGCGCGGGACTGGAGCCAGGGCTTGACGACCACGACGGCGTCGAACTCGCGCTCGTCGGCCGCCGCGACGCGGAGGTAGTACTTGAGCCCGGCCACCACCTGGCGCTGCGCCGACACCACCCTGTCAAACTCCAGCGGCCGCCCGCCGCTTCCGCGGTCGTCGCCGCCGTCCTCCTCCCGCTGGCGGCGGTTGTGCTCCTCCACGGAATACCGCCCGAGCTCCTGCACCTCCCTGTCCCCCTCCACGTCCCTCACTTCCGTCCTCGCCCCCACCTTCCTCCCTCTCCCCTCGCCGCCGGCCCACGGCTGCCGCGCTCCGCTCGCCAGCGTGCTGCACGCCACGAGCAGGACGAGAAGCGCGCATGCGCCGGAGGTGCCGATTATCCGAGCCATCTGAACAGATCACGTACTGGAACTGAAAGAGACAACTGTTTGTCCTAGATCACTCCTTGTTGTTACTGGCCTTGTCTGCGTGCTTTGCTGAAGAGTGTGTGATTGTGCTGTGTGAGTGAGATGCCGTGGACGGCATGCATATATAGAGGTGAATGGGGGCGGGCTGGAACGGAAAGGCGTCTGTGGAGTTTGGAAGGATGCGGCGAGCTGAGAGTGCATGCACCGCATGACGGCATGGGCGCGCGCGGCGCCGTTGCGCCTACCGAGGGAGGCGGGCAGCTGGGCAGCACGGCGACGGAACGAAAGGATAGGGACGACCGGACGAGGTGATCTCAGCAGAGTGGGAGGAGCAGCGGGAGGAAGACACGTAGGGCATGGCGGGCGGCGGGCGCCGTCGCGGTGCCGCGTAGACGGGTCGGGCGTTTGTCGCCGTGCGCAGCAGATATGCTAGTGATAATGGTACGAGTGCATTTGGCATTTGCTCTGCTGTGTGCCGCGGCCGATTCTAGACGCGGCAAGAAAATTTGCTAGCTAGACGGTGTGTACGTGTTCTTAAAATGCTCTCGTCAGTAATTAAGACAAACATCGCTGCAAGCTCAAACAAAAGGTATAAGACTATCAAGTTTAGGTGTAAATATGAGATCTCAACAAGTCGTTTGTTCTTGATATTGAACTTAGGGTTTTGGAGGAAACGACGTAGCCTCGTTGGAGGGCGTCGGCTGCATGTTATAGGGGGTGGAACCGCCTCCACCGTGGCATTACAGAGGGTACGGTATAGGGGTGTGTACTACACCATACCCTATACCGTATATGTGTACAATACTTTCAACAGCCCCCCTTAATCTAAACTCTTACAAAGATTTAGATTACGCTTAAACTCATCTAATGCTCTAACAGGCAAAGCCTTAGTAAAGCCATCTGCTACTTGGTCTTTACTAGAAATAAATTTGATCTCTAAGTTTTTGCTAGCTACTCTCTCTCGAACAAAATGATAATCAATCTCTATATGCTTTGTCCGAGCATGAAATACAGGATTTGCTGACAAATAGGTTGCACCTAAATTATCACACCATAAGCATGGTCTTTCTTTTAGCTTGACACCAAGTTCATGAAGAAGAGCTTCTACCCATATCAATTCTGCAGTGGCATTAGCAACAGCTTTGTACTCAGCCTCAGTGCTTGAGCGAGAAACTGTAGACTGTTTACGAGAGCTCCAGGAAACCAGATTGGGACCAAGAAAAATAGCAAAACCTCCAGTGGATCTTCTATCATCAAGACATCCAGCCCAATCTGCATCTGAAAAAGCACTCAACCGAGTATGAGATGAACACGTAAAAGTGAGACCGACTTGTACTGTATCCTGAACATATCTTAGTATTCTCTTTGCTGCGGCCCAATGCAATGTTGGAGCATGGAGGAATTGGCAAACTTTATTAACCGAAAAAGACAAGTCTGGACGAGTAAGTGTTAAATACTGAAGAGCTCCAACAATGCTTCTAAACTGTGTACTGTCTTCAGGACCAAGAAGTGTGCCTTTATGCAAGATAACTGTTCTGTAGAAGACAATGGTGTAGGTGTCGGCTTGCACTTTTTCATTCCCACTTTTTCTAACAAATCCAAGGCATATTTTTCTTGTGTCAAAATTAACCCATCTTGAATTTTCTTAACTTCAATACCCAAGAAGAAATGCAAATCACCAAGATCTTTAATAGCAAAATGTTTGTTCAGATCTTGAAGAAGAATTGATGTGGCTGCATGAGATGAGCTCGCAACTATAATGTCATCAACATAAATGAGAACAAACATTGTGATACCTGACTTTTGATAGAGAAACAAAGAAGTATCAGCCTTTGAAGCTATAAAGCCAAGGTCATGCAGCTTTGAACTAAGTCGAGAGTACCATGCTCGTGGAGCTTGTTTCAGTCCATAAAGAGCCTTGTCAAGCCTGCAAACATAGTGTGGTGCATCTGAATTTTCAAAACCTGGAGGTTGTTTCATATAAACTTCCTCTTCCAGAACACCATGTAAAAACGCGTTCTTGACGTCTAGCTGCCGTAAAGTCCATCCTCTAGAAACTGCAACTGCCAAAACAACCCGAATAGTTGCAGCCTTTACAACTGGACTGAAAGTATCTTCATAGTCTATGCCATACCTTTGCTTGAACCCTTTTGCTACTAGCCGTGCTTTATATCTATCAACGGTGCCATCTGCATTTTTTTGATGCGATAAACCCACTTACAGTCAATTATGTTTTTGTTTGTACTTGGTGGAACAAGATGCCATGTCTTTTTTTTTGTAGTGCATCATACTCTTCCTCCATTGCCTCCCTCCACTTGGAGTTATCAAGAGCTTCCGATAAAGAGCTTGGTTCACCTGTGGATGTCAGCAAGGCACGACGAGGAGAATTGCTCCCATATATTTTTGACTGTCTACCATATCGAATAGTACCATCCTTGTAATCTTTGGGCTTTTTAATACCTTTTTGTAGACGTGTTCTCGGAACAGCTACAGGAGAGACTGCAGGAGATGAGTCCGCAGAAGATCCAGCAGTGTGCAGAGCCAGACGCAGGAGAGGCCACACCACTCCCGGGTGCAGCAGATCCTGACGATGCGGCGGGGCTGGCGCGGCGAACCAGCAGGAGACACGTCGCCTGGCGTGTGTTCATCATGTGCGTGCGGGAATGGGGACCGCTCGGGGGTCCCGCCCAGGTTGTGTGGTCGGAGACCGCGCTGTCGGCGGGCGGAGCATCTCCGCGAGGCGACCGAGGAGAGGGCGGCTGATGCGGATCAGCCTCGGGATCGCTGTGCCCATGATCCGAGGTTGCAGCGGAATCAACATCGGAATCAGAAGCAACTTCGTCTTCTTCTGCATGTGTTTCAAACACAATTTCTTGTCTGTTTGGGGCATTTCTTCATCATTTTGAGTCAATTTTTTTTCAGCAGAACCTCCAGTCCCTGGCCATGATTAGTAACAGGAATAATAGGTAAAGACATATAATCATCTATGTGTGCATCCCCATGATTTGATGTATTTGGAAGAGAGAATTTCCTCTCGGAGACGTTTTCCGGCATTGGGATGGAGGGATGCAAACGGAAAAACTTGTTCATCAAAAACAACATCCCGAGAGATATATACACGTCCTGTGGAAATATCAAGGCACTTGACTCCCTTATGGCGAGGACTATATCCTAGGAAAACACATCGTGTCGATCGGAAAGCAAGTTTGCGTTTATTATAGGGACGGAGGTTGGGCCAACAAGCACAACCAAACACACGAAGAGAGTCATAGTTGGGTGTGGTGTGTAGAAGACGTTCAACGGGAGTCTGAGAGTCTATAACTTTGCTAGGAAGCAAGTTTATGAGAAAGGTGGCGGTGAGAAACGCTTCATCCCAAAATTTAAGTGGCATGGATGCATTTGCTAACAAGGCAAGACCAACCTCTACAATATGACGATGTTTACGCTCAGCGGAACCATTCTGTTGGTGAGCATGTGGACAAGAACATGATGAGAGATGCCAACTTTTTGAAAGAAACTGTTTAACTTTTCATATTCACCACCCCAATCGGTTTGCATAGTAATGATTTTCCTATCAAATTTGCGTTCAACCAGTTGCTGAAAATTAAGGAAAACTTGATAAACATCAGACCGTTTCTTGAGAAGGTAAATCCAAGTAAATTTACTGAAATCATCGATGAAGCTTACATAATAAGTGTGCTTGCCAACAGAGGCAGGAGCAGGGCCCCATACATCAGAGAACACTTGTTCCAAAGGAACAGTGGAAACACTAGTAGACACAGGATATGGCAGTTGGTGACTTTTAGCTAGTTGGCAAGAATCACATATGTAAGGATTTATTTCTGGAGTATGGGATAACTTATTTTTCCTAAGAACTTGTTGAACCACAAACGAAGAAGGATGCCCTAAACGACGGTGCCATGTAGATGAAGAAGGCTTTATTGTGACGAATGCTGACTTGGAAGACGACCCCGTAGAGACTGGCACTAGAGGGTAGAGCCCACCATGACAGGGACCCTTAAACAGAATTCTTCTTGTGGCCTGATCCTTTATCAAAAAGAAGAAAGGTGAAACTCAAGAAACACATCATTATCAAGTGTGAGTTTATGAATAGACAAAAGATTTTTTGATGCACTAGGAACATGAAGGATGTTATTTAGATGCAGAGAAGTGTGTGGGGTGCGCAACATAGAATGACCAATATGACTTATAACCATACCTTTTCCATCAGCCGTATGAACACGATCATGTCCATTGTACTTCTCACGAGTAGAAAGCTTGTTCAATTCGCTCGTGATGTGGTCGGTGGCACCCGTGTCTGAGTACCAATTTGTGTCAACACCATATGCAGCAGCATGTGCGGCCTTGGTATCACGATCACCATCATCATCCGAGTCATCCTGATAGCGCCACCAACAATCTGCAGCAGGGTGACCATGTATCTTGCAAATTTGACAGGTAACATCAACATAGGGGGTCGGTGTACGATCAGCCGACCACGGCGTCCATCACGATCACCCGGCGACCATCACAGCGGCTGTCACGACGCCAGTCCTGTCCACCTCCATCACGGCGGACACCTCCACCTCTGCCGCGGTTGTGCGGTAGTCACCACGGCCACGACGATCACCACGGCACCACGGTTGCGTAGTCACCGCGTCGGTCGCGGTCGCGGTAGTCACCGCGCTCACCGCGATCATCACCGCCACGATATGGGCGGAAGTCCTTGTTGCCTTGGTGCGCCACGTTTGCCGAGGACGTGAAGGAGACATCGGCAGGATCATCTAGCATCTCATTGCGCATATCATATGAGGACAATTGACCAAAAAATCATCAAGAGTTGTACCGGGGTTGCCGTTGACGGCGGCAACTAGGGAGTTGTAGGAGCTTCCGAGGCCGTGGAGGAGGTATCCAATGAACTCATCATCTTCGAGGGGCTTCCCGGCTGCAGCGAGCTCGGAGGCGAACCCCTTCATCTTGGTGATGTACTGGTCTGCCGTCATGTCAGGCTTCTTCTTGGTGTCGTTGAGCGCAGACCGAAGGTGCTGAACCTTTGTCCTCGAGGCCGCGGAGAACATGGATTTATGGTGGCCCACACTGCAGCGGTGGACTCCATCCCGAGCACATGTGAGAGGATGTCGGGGGAGAGCGAGTTCAACAGGAACCGCAGGACTTGTTGGTCCCGTGAGAGCCAGGCGAGGTACTCGGGGTTCTGCACGGTGACCGTCTTCTTCTCGCTGTCTTCAGTCGATGGTTTTGGCCGGTGCACGGTCGGTCCCATCAAGCAGCCCCATCACGTTTGCGCCACGGAACACAGGGAGGACAAGCGCTTTCCACAGCAGAAAGTTGCCCCGAGTCAGCGCCTGACTTGGGGGCACCCCGAGAGCAGCAGACAGCGACGAGCTTGACGAGGAGGAACTCATGGCAGCAGGGTTTGGGTGTCAGTTTTCTAGGCGGCGGCGGCGGTAGAGATGCGATCTACGGCGGCGGCGGCAGAGGTTTGTAGGGTTTTGTTTTGTGTATGGGCGGCGGTAGCAATCTACGGCGGCGGCGGCAGGTTTTGGTTTTTGGGTTTTGATGTCTAGGTTTTTGGACGCGGCGGCGGCTACGAGAGCGACGGCGGCGAGATGGTTTTGGTTTTGGCTTGTGGCGGCAGCGACACTATGGCGGCGGCGGCAGGTTTCTTGGCAGCTAGGTCGTCGCGGAAAAGGATAGCTCTGATACCAAATTGAACTTAGGGTTTTGGAGGAAACGACGTAGCCTCGTTGGAGGGCGTCGGCTGCATGTTATAGGGGGTGGAAACTGCCTCCACCGTGGCATTACAGAGGGTACGATATAGGGGTGGTGTACTACACCATACCCTATACCGTATATGTGTACAATACTTTCAACACTTGAATGCTGGTTTCTCAGTTAATTTCCCTTGTTCCATTTTTTAGGAAAAATAAAATTAACGTAGACACTGACATAAATGGACTTACACAAACCCCTATGAATGCACGAACACCCTAATCTTATGAGCACCTCCGAAAAACTGAGCCAATAGATATTGAGATTCTTTGGAAGGATGCGGCGAGCAGAGGTATGGTGCACCTACTGAGGCGGACAGCTGGGCAGCACGGTGACATAACAAATGGATAGGAACGAGGCGATCTCAATAGAGGGGAGTAGCAGCAGGAGGAAGACACGTAGGGCGTGGCGGAGCGGTGTCACATATACCTGTGGGTCGGACACGAAGCTGGGCGTTTGCCACGGTTTGCACCGGATATGCTAGTGGCGATGATACAGTGCCTTTGGCGTTTGCTGGACGGTGTGCCGCGGCCGATTCTAGGCGCGGCAAGCAAACTAGAGTGCATATCTAGTGATATAACATCTTAGTTATATGATGCCATGATACCAATCATCAATTCAAATTTATAGGTTTAAAAAAATCGAAATAATTTGTGAGCGTTCTCAAGATGTATGCCTGCAATCCCTAGAATTTGCAGAAGCAAATTCCAAAAACACGCAGAGAAAAAACAAAGACAATCCAAGATGAATAGTGCCACAAAAGACAAAAACACAAAATGCTAGTATTCACCTAGCAATTTGTCTATTTTGATTCTCTATGTGTATTTCGAATTTGAATGTGCACATTTTAGAGATTGAAAACTCATATCTTGTGAACACCCACAGATTCATTTCAGGAATTTTGACACTTAATAATTTGACTTTTGAGGAGCGGTTATATGGTATCATGTAAATGGTGGTGTCACTAGATATTTTCCCAGCAGACTTCTAGCTAGACATTGCGTTCGTATTCGTAAAATGATCTTTCGTGAGTAATTAAGAGAAACATCGCTAAACTCAAACACATGACACATGCTATAGATAGATGTGCCGCAGCAAGGGACTAGATAAGCATAGCAAAGCAAAGCAAAGCAAAGTCGGGCCTTTTAGGGGGGGGGGGGGGGGGGGGGGGGGGGGGGGGGGGGAATGAGCTTTTGCTGAGCGAGACAAACATAGCTGCAAACTCGAACCACATACGAGCACAAAAGGTCTTCTTAGTCGACCCTTACGATGAAATTCAGTTTTGTGGCCCGTCGCTTGAGATGGCATATAAGGAAATTCGTTGGACTCAGTTATACTAGCTCATCAAGACTCTGCATAATGTGTAGCGGTGTAGGGAACTTACAATGCGTCGAAGCGCACACTTTTAAAGATAACACAATAGGGGGAAGATCCTTGTCCCCATATATCAAAAGAAGGTAGCATCTCCGATGTGTAAATTTACCGAAATCGAACGACTCCATGTCATTCATGTCCCGCTGGGATGCCAAAATCGACCTGCCAAGGCCTAGAGAAATCTTTTCTAGAGCACGGCATTGAGCACCAGTTATCTTGAACTCTGTTGATGAACTTGACCTCAAATACTAACTGATGATGATCCCAGTTGTGAAATCTGAAGTCACATACTCCATGCGCCGCACCTTTTCTGTTTCGCGAGAGAAAGCGCCGCAATTTGCTTTTTTTTTTTTTGACATGACCGCAGTTTGCTTTCAGAAACAAGCAGCTATGCCCATTTGCTAACCAAGAAGATAAAAAGAGCAGTATCTTTTTTTAGGGGAAAAAGAGCAGTATCTAACAGTAGTATGGTGCGGGCCTTCGTGCCAGCCTGCAAGTCCCGTAGTGCCGGCGTGGGGGGCGCCTTTGCGCCCCTTACCGCTCGCGACGCCTACATGATTTATGGCCGGCGTGGGGGGCGCCTTTGCGCCCCTTACCGCTCGCGACGCCTACATGATTTATGGCCCACGTTTCCGTTCCGCGAGAGTAAAATGAACTTCGTGCGTGAGAAAAATGTTTTGTCCTGGCTGGGATTCGAACTGGCTACCACGTAGCTCATGCGGGAACGCTCACTACACTAGCCAACAGTACATGCGATGTTTGTGTCGTTTTGGTTCACCAAAGTATTACATACATTGATTTTTTGACAGACTATTAATATTTCTTTCCTGTTCTCGAACCGATGGTCCAACCGGGTGAACAAATTTGAAATAAGGAACCATTTTTAAAAATAATAATTTTCAAATTTGGATCCATTTTTAAATTGGGAATCATTTTAAATTCGGAATCATTGAATGTACCTAGTTTATGCTTCAAAATCGGAACTATTTTTTCGGTTCGGAACCATTTTAAAACATCGAAACCATTTTTTCGGTTCGGAACAATTTTCAAAAAGGAACCATTTTTCGGTCCGGAAACATTTTCAAAAAGGAACCATTTTCAAAAATCGGAACCATTTTTTCGGTTTGGAACCATTTTCAAAAAGGAACTATTTTTTCGGTTCGGAACCATTTTCGAAAAAATCGGAACCATTTTTCGGTTCGGAAACATTTTAAAAAAAGAATCATTTTCGAAAAATCGGAACCATTTTTTTCTTTCGGAACCATTTTCGGTTCGGAACCATTTTCAAAAAAGGAACCATTTTTTCAGCTCAAAACCATTTTCAAAAAGGAACAATTTTCAAAAATCGGAACCATTTTTTGGGTTCGGAACCATTTTCGAAAAGGAACTATTTTTTCGGTTCGGAACCATTTTCGAAAAAAATCGGAACCATTTTTCGGTTCGGAACCATTTTCAAAAAGGAATCATTTTTGAAAAATCGGAACCATTTTTTCGTACGGAACCATTTTTTCGGTTCGGAACCATTTTCAAAAAAGGAACCATTTTTCCAGTTCAAAACCATTTTCAAAAAGGAACCATTTAAAAAATCGGAACCATTTTTTCGGTTCAGAACCATTTTCGAAAAGGAACCTTTTTCTAAAAATCAGAATCATTTTCAAAAATTGGAACCATTTTTTCGGTTCGGAACCATTTTCATAAAGGAACCATTTTTCGGATCGGAACCATTTTTAAAAAGGAACAATTTTTCATTCGGAACCATTTTAAAAAAATCGGAACTTTTTTTTCGGTTCGGAACCATATTCTAAAAAAAGGAGCCATTTTTCGGTTCGGAACCATTTTCAAAAAGAAACAATTTTCAAAAATCATAACCATTTTTTAAAAATAATTATTTCTAAAATATGAACCATTTTCAAAAAAAATGAAATTAAAACATAAAAAGGAAAAAAAGGAAAAGTGAAACAGTAAAACGGAAAACAAAAAAACAAAACCAAAAAAGAAAACATAAAAACATAACGGGAAAAGAACAAAAAAAAGAAAAAGAAAACAGAAAATAAAAGGAAGCGGAAAAAAGGAAACAGAAAAAAGAAAGAATAAAACGGAAAAACCAAAGAGAAACAGAAAATTTTTGGAAACTGGAAACTTATAAATAGAATTATAATGATATTTTACTGTAAAGATGAGCATAGCTCACTGGTTATGTTCACCGTACATGGACGAGTACGTGCTGGCTTCGAATCCTGCCGAGCGATTTCTGTATTCTTTTTAGCGGTTGAAGAGTGTTAATTGGCCGGCCCAGTAGCGTCGCGAGCGAGCTCTCTTCGGGCGGCGCTAGAGCTAAGGGCGCACGAGGGCGGCATATAGGAATCGCGGCCGGCGTGTATAGCGGCCAAGCTGGGCTGCGGTTAGTTCTCCCATGGCCCATATTGTAGTAATCGGGACACGCCGGCCTTGCGACTAATGATTCATGCACCAGCACACCCAGAAAGAACAGATACACGGCCAAGCTGTATGACATGCAGGTGAGGTGATGATGACGACGGGCCGTAGCATGCATAGCCCGATCGGTACGCCGTATCATTTTGTTTTTTGAGAGTCCCCTAGTCTAATAAGTATAGCTGTAGTATCTGAACTTACGTACTAAACTCACACCACACGCACACCACACATACGCACACCCCTAGTACGCAGGCTAGATAGACAACTAATACCAGCCGAAGCGAGTCTAAGACTACCAGGGCAAAGCCCTTGCGACAGGGCACACTGTAATACCACTCGAAAGCACCGCTCGCAGGGGAAATTGGCACACAGGGTGAGAAAAACACCCATTATTCGCTCCCCCTGTGAGTCGAACACGGGCGGGCTGGGTAGAGCCACCGCTCCCAACCACCACACCACTGCGTGGTTCTCCGGTACGCCGTATCATGGTCTGCCAAGGCACCTTCGCGCTCGCTCAAAAAAAAAGCACCCTCGCTCGAAAAGGCAGAATCCTACTCCCTCCGTTTCCAAATATAAAATGTTTTAGCTTTTGTCTACATTCATATACACACAATATATCTAGACATATTTTATGTGTATGTTCACTCATTTTATTATGCATGTAGACAACATGTGTAACACCTAAAACATCTTATACTTCCTCCGTCAAAAAATAACTGTCTTAGATTTGTCAAAAAATGGATGTATCTAGACATGAAACAAGTATAGATACATTTACTTTTGGACAACCTTGAGACACTTATTTTTGGACGGAGGGAGTATTTAGGAACGGAGGGAGTATATCTTTGTAGAGAAAAAGAAACATCTTTCATAAGTGACCGTTGCATAAAAATTCAGCAGGTGACCGCTAATCAGCACCCCCGCTCCTGTGATGCTTAATTGCTTATAATCCCATGCATCATGCATATCCTGAACGAATCGAGTAAGGTGCAAGCAGAAGCAGGTGATGTGGGAGACAATATCATATCAGAACGATCTTCTGATCAGTATGCATCGATCGTGCCCCCACTTCAACATCCAATCTGTACTTTATTAGGTTGATGAACCGTTGTGCGCGTACCGGACCTAATTAAAGGAGCTACGATGGAGAAGGGCATGCTGTTTCGAAGATAGAAACATTTGCATATAGAAACATCGTTGATGTGGTCTAATTAAAGGGGGCTGACACCTACGAACTATGGCCTGTAACTCTGTAAGTAAAACCATGCTACTAAACTGATCATGATCTCACGGGTTTGACTTGGACTAGCATTAACACGCGTGTCTGCTGATTACTACTACAGTATCAGGCAAACAGCAAAAATCGACATGCGTTTTCCACGTACTTGCTACGTGGACAGCTTCCTGCCTGTGGATAAGGCATAACATTAAACGTGTTGTCAGAGGGAGAATCGATCGATCGATCACGTTGTCAAATGCTACGGGCGATATCGACGGGGCAGAAGGGCTCTTCGCGAACGCTCGGGGCGCCCAGGAGACTACGAGCGGCCGAGCTTAGCTGTACGTTCCGATCGGTGCAGATCTTCCGCGCGAAAGCGGGATCACGTGGAAGCGTATGTGCCTAGCCATGGAACACGGTCAAGGTTTTAATAATGAATCGCTGGACGTAGTACGATTAGTTTAAGTAACTTGGTTAGGGTTTTTAATTAGTTGCCGGTCCCCTTTCCTTTCTCCTGCTACAGTGCTAAGAGGCGAAAGGGAGGTGGATTTTTTCCCTCGTTCTGCCGCCGGCCAGGCCGGGTGTTCCTCCCTCTCCGTTCGTCACCTCGGCGGCGGGAGAGTGGCGGAACCCCGTTCCTGTGCCTCCGGCGTGTACATAGTAGGGTAGGTCTTCCTTGCGGTGTCGTCGGGGTGGTGGAGGCGGTGTCGCGGTGGAATAAGTGTGCTGCCGTCTCTTCCCCACCTCGGCGAGGCCCTCCGTGGCTGAGCCGACGAGCGGTCGGCGTTGTGCTCTCGCAGATCTGGCGAGTTCGGGTGCTCAGGGCGAGGTCGTCATGGCGGAGGTGATGACCTGGCTTTGGAGCTTTTTTCCTCCCGCTCCGTCTCTGTCATGGTGAGGCTCGCTCTGGCCTTGCTGTAGAGCCTGTGGAGGTGGTGCAGCGGTGCTCCGGCGGTTGCCGTTCGGGGTGGTTGCTGCGTGTACAGGAGTGGGCCCAGATCGGCCTCCTTCTTTGCTTCTCCGGCCGGCCGTGGTGGTGAGGGGAGGAGCTGGTGGGTGGTGGCGATCTGCTTTTGGTGGTGGTGCATGTGGTGGTCCTCTTCGTCGAGTTTGCTCCGGCCGGCCGTGGTGGCGAGGGGAGCGGCCGTCTGGAGGTTGTTTGCGGGTGCTGGTGGTGGTCCTGGGCGGCGCCGTGTCGGCGGGAAGTTGGGTGGAGCGGTGGAGATGGCGCTGTGGCCGTGCGCGTTCAACGTCCTCGGTTTCCATCGCGCGGCGGCGGACGGCTCAGCGGTCGTCTACATGGTGTGGAGGTGCTTTCTCCCCGGCGGCAGGTGGTACGGCGGCTCCGGCGACGCCTAGATTCTTGGGTTTGCGGCGGTGGATCCGATTGAGGTTTCTGCAGGTTACTCGGGGTGCTTCGTGCATATTCCTGGGGTCCTTTGTAATTTTCTTCTCTCTTTGGACCTCCTTGTAATTTGTGCTGGGTTTCCTGATTATATGCATCGGATCCTTTCCTCAAAAAAAAAAAAAATAGTTGCCGGTCCTGCTGCTAGCTCAAATGTGGAAAGGGAAGGAGCCAGGAACGACGCTCGATTTGGGGTGACTAGCTAGAAGTAGAGTAGTGCAGATGATTGATGAAAGGGTCTTCGCGAAATCTAGCCGTCGCGCGAGGAGGTCTCTCGGAGGAAACCACGACGCTGCTCCGTCGTGCGCTGCAGTTTGTGGAGCTATTTTTTTTGGGGAACAATCGATTTTATTATCACAGAGGAGCATCAGTTGAAGGAGATTGTCGGACATATAATATACTCCAAAACAAAGAGTAGCACTCAAACTCCAGCTTGTAGAGCTAAATGGTACTACTCCCTCCATTTTTATATACAAGGCCACTTCGTTTTTGCGTGTCAAACTTTGACCTTTAATTTTGGTCAACAAAATATGAGTTATATTTCATAAAAAATATATTACCGAAAAGTTTTTGAAATGTGCATCCAATGGCATACTTTTTTGTGTTATATAACTCAGATTTTGGTGACAAAATTTACGATTAAAGTTTGCCCTAAAAATGTGATGTGGCCTTGTATTCAAAGACTGGAGGGAGTACTAGGCAAGTTTGAAGAGACACATCTCCACGAGGTTGTGCAATTTTCTTTTTGGCGGGGTGTAAAAGTAGTTGCAGAAAAATCATTGGCGTGTGTAACACATGGCAATGGTTGTGCAAGTCAGTACAAACGAACCAGAATGGCACCAGCGGTGGTAAGTGTCAGAATTATTTGCATTGTGGCACATCAGAGTATTTTTTTTTTCCTTCAAAAATGTCCCGATTGGCTGTGGCATCAGTCGACGGTGAGACTGTGAGTGCGATGGGTGACGTCCGATTAGTGGACAAACACCATAAGTATCCCAGGTATTTGACAAGCAGAAAACCAAAGAGACAAACTCCCTTTGCCAGTAAAACACACAATGAACAGAACATGGTCCATGCCAAAAGGCAGAACTCAATTTACAAGCAAGTTCACAAAAAACAAAAAAGCAGAATTATCTGGCTAAATTCCAGCGACACACAATCGAAGTACCCCACATAGTTTTTGAAAGTAACTGGCATACTTCATATACAGATCAGACCCTTCACAGTAGATTTTTTTTGAAATGGGGAACAGAGCCCAACCCTCTGCATCAATTGATGCATACAATCTTATTTATTTCAAAATTGTAGGTAGCAGAGTTTTACATCTCAAGAATCACATAAAGTACTCATGAATATCAACCAGCGGTAAAAGAGGGATGACAAGTCGCCTAAGCTTGTAACGTCTTGATCGCCTCCAGGTACCCTGATTGTAAATATCTGGAGCTGTTGTTTCCATATAGGTGCACCTAGAAACTATAGGCGCATGATGCACCTCCGGTAGCAAAAAGGACCACTCGTGTATCCAATGTGTAGCCTGGATTTTTTTTTAGAATTGCCTCCTTTGTTAAATTTCATATCATTCCTGCAATTCCATAGAGATTTAAAGGTAAAGCACAAGTCCCGACTCGAATTTGTGATTTAGTTTTCTTATACTACATTAAGCCATACCTTTCACGGTAGATAACTAAATCACATAGGTAGCCTTTTATTCACATCATCTCAGTTGTGTTGTCGCCCAAAGATCTCATGCACCATACTGGCCATTCTACTATCCCCATGCGGAAGAAGCCTTAGCATAGTAAAAACATAGGAATATGATAAGATTGCATGTGCAACAATATAGGATTGTAAAAAATACATGAATTTCACGAAAGTGGGTGTTTGATTGGGATGAATTATAAAAGAATCCTAAAAACGTAATCAAATCAAAATTGAAACAAATGAAAATATGTGAGATTATGTCATTATTATGCAGCTTATGGCATTTGTCTTCTGTTCTTTGTGCATGTGAATGTAAAAAAGAAGGTTTGAGTGGATTATAAAATCCCTTTGTATCCCCTTTGAAATCGAAACCAAAGGAATTTTGCTCCATGTTTTTATGATCCATTCTTTTGAATCAAAGGGAAGAATAAACACCAAAGTAACATTTCTTATTTCTTATTTCTATTTTTCGTCTACTGTTCCTCCCTAATTATTAAATATTCATAGGAACTTCCTAAGAAATTAAAAGTGAAATTGCCAACTTTGCAAGTACAGATTTGAGCATAAATATCCCTATTCTATTATAGCTTTACCAAAGAAAGAAACCTCGCTCTTATTGAAATTACTTTTAAACCAGTCATATATTCAAAAGTACTCCCGAGTCCTGCCGTTCCAAATTATAAAATGTTTACCTATTTTTAATGTGTACTACATACATAGTAAAATAAAGAACATACTAAATGTGTCTAGATATATGCCAACTTAAAAAAATCTAAAACATGTTATACTCCCTCTGTATCAAAATATGAGATGTTGTGCATGTTTGAGGGCCAAACATGCACAACATCTTATATTTTGATACGAAGGGAGTATTTAATAAATGAGGGAATACATATAATGAGGTTCAAATTTCTACTAGCACTTTCCCATCATCTTCATGCATAATTTTTTTTAAACGGAGGCAAAATCTTTGCCTCGTCTTAGAATTTACATGACCCAAACAATCGAACTCGATTAAAAACAAAGGCATATTCTCCCAACATCATTGATCCCAAATTCATGCATAAAAATTATGTCAACATTCAGCAATGTTTGCCGTCCCATCAAGCACCGCTAGTTTCCGTACCCCACATATCACCTTCCTGTTTCTTCTGGGGTGATAATCAGTATCGTCACCATCACCTATGCATGCAACGGCGTGGCTACACGTCTACATTCGTCCACCTCGCGCTTCGCCTAATCTCCGTCGAGATGCATAGCCCATTGCTGCTTAGCGGGCCAAACCGAGGCAGAAAAGAAAATGTTTGCAAAATAGTGCACTGGTAGTGATCGCTGACTGGCTCCTAGAGGCCACGTTGACCCGAGGGAATGGTACCCCAGCTGCGTAAGCTGCATTATTAACAGGTTCTTCGTATCTAGAGTTCTAGACGCCTTCCAGCCGCAAAATTCATGCGGACGCCTTCCCGGTTATGCAGCAGAACGAAACCACGAACAAGCCTCCCCCTGCCTCTGCCGGTTTGGGTCACACACAAAAACGCAAGCTAGCATGAGGGTTCCTTTGCCCTTCCGGGAAGTTGCACGTAATGTGCTCCCTTGGTTAAAAATATAAGGTCTATTTTAACAAATCAAATGTGTGATTTGAAAGAAATAATTCGACAGTGTTTAAAACCAGACATTATTGTGTTCAAAATTATGGATGTGATTTACTACTGTATTTTATACTGTAACTCTTACTAGTAGTATTATTCTCTTAACAAAAATCTTGTACTACTAGGAGAAAGTGCAAAATAAAGGAGGACGTGCGATGGGGTTCGCTCGCTGGCGCTGCAAGTGTGGAATCCTGGAAGGGCGAGCGAAACGGTGGGCACGTATGATGATCGTGTCTGCATGGGGCGCTGGCCCGAAGGAGGCCGGGCATATCGCTGTCCTTTGCTACTGTTTGGCGTCGGCGAGGCCAACCAGTCACCCGCAGCCGCCAGCCGCATGCCCGCATGGGCGTCTCCCCGCTACGTGTTAGGGCCTCTTCGTGCGCCCGACTGCTGTCGTTCAGTCGCTGTGTGTGGCGCCGCTACGGCCCACGCATGGTTGATGGGGGTGTCGATCACGACCGTCCTAGGACTCGGTGGGCGTTTCTAGGATCCGCGGGCGTAGCCCTTTGCTGGCGGTCTGGGATTAAATACGTCTCTGCCACGGAGCATTGTTACATCAGACACTCAAACCTTCTACGACCACTAACTAGGCACACAACACATAGATCACAAACACGCTAGAATAACTAATCTGACGAGATATTTAACGATACTACACCAATGGACGCACATGATGGTACATTTTGTGTAGTGTGGAAGTCGCGAATAATCCAAATCTACTGTTTCAAAATTATGATCTAGTTGCACAAAGTTTTAAAGCAAAATAACTTATTTGGCAATTTGTCATTGCATATTATACATATCTATGAACACACCACAACAAAATTTTGTCCCCTCAGTTGTGCAAATGATGTAATTTATAGATGTAGCCGCTCATTGTATCAACACACATTTCATAAATAATTCCTCCATCCGTTCACAATCATAAGATGTTTTAGATATTCCAACACGCTCGTATAGTTGTGAACGAAGAGAGTATATGTTTGTATGATTTTATGTATTAAAATATGATTACGTGAGCACTATTAGATTATATGTAAAAAAGACGGTTCAATTAAAAGACGCCCATTTTTACACACTAAAAAATGATAAATATTTGTGTTGTTCACCAATAAACTTGGGGTCAAATATTACTCGATCCGGCAAAGGCAAAGATTAATTCAAATATGTGTAATATTTTTCATATGCATGAAACTCAAAAAATAATCATTTCAATTCAAAGAGATTGACTTCAATAATAAAAATGCATTGGACTGACTCGATCAAATAGAAAGATGTATTAAGTCATACTGCAACACTGTTTGTAGAATATGAATTCAGACACATGTTCATCCCTACAACGGTTATTACCTGCATGATTATCCTCCTAACATTTCACACCATGACTTACTTGTCAGAAACTAAAATTTCAACTTACTGGCATGATAGTAACTAGTAGCCGGGCCAAGCGAAACGGCTGTGATCTTCTATGAGAACACATATCCATAAATGGTCATAGGTCGCGAATGAGCAGCCTAATATATGGGAACAATGTGAGAATAAGTGCAATGCATTTCTCCTAAAAACTAAAGAACAATGATCCAACTATGCAAAGCCTATGGTTGTACAAAACTTTGCGGCCTACTCGTATATGTGCCTCTCGAAGGAGGCTGAACTCATCTCTCATCATCCACATTAACTAAGCTGGCTGGACAGTTTTTGTTTTGAATAATTTTTCTACCACTTCCCTTCCATATGTGTGATGCAACGTAAGCAACATAACATTTCTCATTTCTTTGAGAAATTTTATTTGGTATTTTTCTGTTTTATCCACCAGTATTTGACTGAAGAAGCCGAACGAGAGTTCTCAGTAATGGCAGGGAAAATTAGTTGGCATATGATCCAAATATTCTTAGAGAAAGTACAATCCAGAAGAATGTGTCGAACCGATTCAAGCTCTCTGTCTCAGAACATCTATCAGGACTCCGGTCTTTTGCACGGAATCTATCCACGATCCAATTCATATTTAGTAAATAGAAGTTAGATATAATAATATTATTTTTTTCCTTTGGCTCAGATTATCTAAAGTTTGCGAGAAGCGACTGGGCAATTCGATCTAGGATTTTCGCATTGTACAATCCATCACCAGTTAGATTTCATTATGTCCTCCGATCAGTCACCTGAGTGGCCTCCATCATCTCTACAAAACCACGAATTGAATAATCTGATGTTTGGGGTCAATTCCTTCAATCCCACGCAAATACTGAACCTTGGGTCACTTCGGCTTTCAGAAATGGAGACGAAGCCCAAAATATTTGCAAGGAAATGTGCCAAGCTGTCGACCAAATCTAAGCACATCATTGAAGTCCTCATCATGACATCTTACTCTGTAAGCCACGAACATAGAAAGGAAGGTTGTCGGGTAATGAAGCACAAAATGGGGTTTAGTCGAGCATAAGGACATGCGGCACCCTTTTTTTGTTTGAGATTTTGATAGACCTGGTTTTAGTCAATGTTGGCAAGAATAATCAACGTAGTAGCTAGGGTTTTGTAGGTAGCATGGCGATGGCAAAGTGTTGGCATCCATCCAAACAAGAGCTAGCTAGCTAAAATTTGGTTATGACCAAATAAATTGTGCCGCTGCTTTTGAGGTCATCACCTCCAATCCAAACCTATATATCCGTGGACGTTTTGGAGGCGCGCGGGTTAGCATCAAGAGTGTTCCACCTCCCTGTCAAACATTATTCAATGAATTCGCAGCAGTTTTTAGGACGAGGAGATCGAAGAAAAGGAGGATTGTTCTTGTTCATGCTACGCCCTACTATGTACCGCGCTGGATGCGAGTTCACGGACCGAGCTCGGGAGCGGGACTGGATATATCCCTCAACGTGTCTCCCAAGCTTGACCCGAGCCGTCATTTGAAAAGATCAAGTGGAAGTGGAAGGAGGAAGGAGCGGACGAGTCGGACCTGTGCTCTAGTGTCACGATTAGTTAAACAGATCGGGTCGGCGCGCGTATCCAGGTACAGTACAGAGGTAGGGAGGATCCGGCCAGGGAGATTGAGGTAGGGGAGAGCCAAAGGGCAATTGGTCGCTTTCCGTGCTCGTCCCACGGCCACGGCGACCGTCCCCACGCCAACGCCAAGGGCCAAAGCTGGCACGTGCTGACCTGGTCGAGCCGTAGCCGGACCCGGTGACAGAGCCGCGGAGCGGACAGGATAAACCCCCACGCCAGATGCCGCGGCATATATATCCCGTCGCGTTCCGGCTAGCTAGGCGCGGCTCCGTTCGGGTATATCCTGCCTGTACTTTGTTTGGGGAGAGGGCAGTCGAGAAAGTTTCCACGAGAAGACGCTCCCGGTGCCTAATCGACTGTACTATCGAATATGCTACTCACTGAACCGTTCATGGTCAAGGAGGGTCGCCAACCTTTAAACACTCTACTTATCATCTCAAAAAAAAATAACGCTATTCTAGCACAAATGGGGTGCTGCTGACAGCCCGACACACTACCACCAGCGGCATTTGTTCCATGGTTATCGTTGTCCTAGCCATGCTTTCCACGCTGATGTAGACGTTGTCGGGGACACGCGTGTAGATTTCACAAGCTCTCAAGTACTGTAACAGCGAGCAGACCTGTCGAACCAACGTTTATCGGTAACATTTGTCAGCCAATCCACTCACAAACGTGGAACTAACTAATTCATCCACGACCACGATGATTAAATTAGCTTTCGACGTGCCTACTTTGGGCACCTAAAAACACGTATCGTTGGAGCATATTCCAGGCCTAAATCCTGTCACACCCGGCGTCCAGAGAAAAACAATGGTTAACCCGCGAGCGTCACCTACTAACGCAATCACGCAAAGGGTTAATCCACGGAATAAACCCTTCCTCGCCAACCAGCAACCACAACCACCCTATAAAACCAAGGTCCCCAAGTGTCAACCTCTTCCCGGCACCGCATCACATCTTCTTCTTTCCATTCCACAACGCACCTAACAAAAGCCGAGCGCGCTCTAGCAGCTCGCCGGCCTGCGACGGAGACACCACCATGGCCGTGTACATCCGCCTCGACGACGCCGTGCGCGCGCGCCTCCGCGGGGACGGGGGTGCACCAGCAGCGGCAGTGGCAGCGGCAGCGAGCACGACGCCTCCGCCTGCCTCTCCGACCTCGTGCAGGCGTTCCTCGAGACGGACGCTGCTGGCGGCGGCGGGGACGAGGGTGCCGGACCGGCGCCCAAGGACGGCTGTAACTCGGACGACGAGGACGCGCCGCGGAGACGGCCGTCCGTGAGGAGCTACTCGACCCGCCGGCGCGAGGACCCGTTCCGGATCAGGCTGGCCGCCGCCGTGTCCGCGGCGATGCACGCGGAGGCGCCGCTGCGGACGCACGGCGCGGCGTTCCGGCGCGCGGTCATGCGGCGGCTCCGCGCCGCCGGGTACGACGCCGGCGTGTGCCGCTCGCGCTGGGAGGCGTCCGGGGGACTCACGGCCGGGACGTACGAGTACGTCGACGTGGTCGTGCCGGCGGCCAAGGGAGCGAAGGGCCGAGCTGGCACCGCCAGGTACATTGTGGACGCGGACTTCCGAGCCGCGCTGGAGGTGGCGCGCGCGACGGCGGAGTACGCCGTCGTCGTGGCCGCGGTGCCCGCGACGGTGGTGGTCGCGCGCGAGGAGTCCGTCGGGCGCGCGGTGCGCCTGGCATCCGACGCGGCCCGCCGGTCGCTCCGGGCGCACGGCCTGCACGTGCCGCCGTGGCGCAAGACACGGTACATGCTCGCCAAGTGGCTCGGGCCCTACAAGCGCTCGCCGTCGTCAACCTCCTCGCCGGCGTCCGGGCCAATGCCGACGCCCGGGATAGACATCAAATGCGCCGCCATCGGTTTCTTCCCGTCGCAGTCAGCTGCGCCGGCGGCCAGGATCATGTAGCCCCTCGGCGCCGCCCGTCCCGGAAAGATCATTAACTAATGTAGAGAAGGTGGATCAGCTCGATCTAGCTGGTCTCCAATTCGTTTCAATATGTACATAGATTTTTTTGGTGGAGATTAATTATGAAAGAGCAAATGGTTCTTGCAAGCACAGTTACTAAAATATCAATCATTAGTTGATCAACAAAAAACGAAAAAAAGGAGACGCCAAAAGAAATGAAGAAATGGTGGACGCGGCGGGCGGGCAGGTGTAGCCGGATGAGCATGGGTCGAATGATGGCACTAGTTTAATCTGCGGTGGTTGCCGGCGACGAGATCATACGAACAATATATATACTCCGTACAACTCATGCGATCAAGCAGGCGAGATATACTACTCTATGTTATCTAACGCGAATCAAGCAACATTAGAATTAATTAGCACCGTGATCGCCTCGTACGATATCTTGTCATGGTCGCCGTTCCAGCGTGTTCACGAGGGGCTCTTTTTTTTTTTTTTTTGCTAGTAGAAAGAGTTGATACAGTTCGGCAAATTACAGAAAGGTCCCCACAGAAAACAAAAATACAGAACAAGCCCTTCTGCAACACAACCACTCCGTCGACCACGGCGCCGTCGGTGGCGCGCCGCCGCTCCTCCTCTCCTCAAAGCCTTGGATCGAGAGATGCCCCTGAGCCAGCGGGAAGTCGCCAATCGCTGGTTCCGCAGAGCCTACGCCGGAGGCCGCCTTCGTCGTCGAGCCGAACCACACCAACCGCTTCCTCATCATCTTCAGATCCGACGCCGCCGTCCCACGGTCGCCGGAAGGGGAAGGACGAGCGCTACACCCCCGGAAGGACGCAGCCTCGACCAGGGCAGCAGATCCACAGCTGTGCTCCACCGGAGCACCAACCGCGGAGGAGGAGGCCGCCGCCCACCAAAACCGCACCGACGCCGACATCACCTCCACTGCGCCGCCGGAGCGAAACCCACACGACCTCACGCTATATACACACCGGATCCGACGATCCCCCGACCTCCCGCCGCCGGAGCGGCCGCCGGAGGCGGGGAATCCACCGGATCGGCGGCGGTACGGCGGCTCGCACGGGTGGATTCCAGAAAACACCTCTCTGCACTGTAGACGGGAGAGAGAAGGGGTCCAAGGTCCTCTGGCGTTCGCCCGTTTTTGTTGTTGTTGTTGTTGACAACTTCACGAGGGTTCTACACACGCGTATTTCTGGAACCTCCTCCCCCTCCTCATCTCTCTCTTTCCAGAGGCGACTCGAGGGCGACTTCGGCTTGCCCAGCGCCCGCCGGCGCATCCGTGGGATTTCTCACCCTCCGGCAGCCTCTCCGGCGGCGGGAGGATGAGGAATCCCCGGATCTGCGTTCCGGTGGTGTAGATAGGGTGTGGATAGGGCGGTTTTTGGGCGTCGGGGCCGAGGCGGGGAGGCCTCCGTCGTCGTTTTGCTGGGCTGCAGCCTCCCCTCGGTTCCGTTGTCGTCTCCGTTGGCGGCGGAGGGCTGCTGCTTCGTCCTGCCGGCGCTTCCTCGGCGTCGGTGGTGGTTTCGCGGTTGGTGTGAAGGAGGTCTGCAGGAGGATGTGGAGGCTGCTGCTGCGGGGCTCCGAGGTGCGAAGGCTGAAGATCTGGCCACCTCTGGTGAGGTGGTGTGGCGTTGGCCCCAGATCTGGAGCGGAGGTTGCTTGGGGGGGGGGGGGGGGGGTTCCCCCGGCCGATGGTTCTTCTTCGACATCAGATCCAGCTCGTCGGAGCTGGTGGCTGCTGCGGCTCATCGTCGCCTTCGGGCTTGGAGTACTTCGCTCCTTCGGTGAGTGATGCGGCGGCTGGTTCCTGCGTCGTCTTAGACGGTGGAGGCCCTGTGTGATCGGTGTACTCGAGGTGTTAGCTGGCTTGTTGCAGCTGGGTTGCTCTCTGTATCCTTTTGCTTCTTTGTTGCTTGTATTCCGATCTGTAATGTTTTCCTATCAGTATGAATATAAGTTGTTAGTGTTCAAAAAAAAAAAAGACAACTTCACGAGGGCTCGTTTGGTAGATAGGATCCATTTCTGCCCTATTGGGCATTATGCTGCCGAAGACCTTGTCTCTAAAACCAGCCATTAGACCATGTTGTGCATGCAATATGTTAGCTTGCATCAGACGAAAATATGGAAGCACTACTTGCTTTGATTTAGTAATGCATGCATCTAGTAATGAGAGAGTAAGCATATATTTAGTTGGCTGCGGAACAACCAACCGCTATGACAGCCTCTTCTCCTTGGTGGTAAGGTTATCACGGCTGAGGATGGAAGCACAGACATGGAACCACATGCATCACGTAGCATAACTCTCATAACTATCTTAGTTCACGACCAACATCGGACAGCTCACAACACTACCCGGCCGTAGGATCGACGAAACAGTGAGCTAGAGCTAGCACTAGTTGTTGATAATCGATTTTTGCTAATTGGGGCAGTACGTACTACTGTAGAGCTGGATAAGGACAAGGCGATGGGGATGGAGGAAATAATTGCCAGTATGGTCCAGAGTTAGCTGGATAACGCAGCGAGCTACTAGTAATGGTGGCCTGTCCACTCGAGGCCGCGTCAGTCTCTTGCCACGGATTCTTCACACATGCAACGCGTGTGGGGCCCGGTGCTCCACTGTTCAATCCGTTCTCCATCTCTGATCAGAGCTGATGACGAGGCGTCGATCTATTCGATCGTGAGCCTAAAATAGTCGATAATTGAGGGACCATGCATGCATGTCGTCGTCTAATCTAGTTGACGACCAACATCGGACGAACATTAAGCTCACAACACTACCCGGCCGTAGGATCGACGAAAGAGTGAGCTAGAGCTAGCACCAGCTGTTGATAATCGATTCTTGCTAATTGGGGCAGTACGTACTACTGTAGAGCTGGATAAGGAAAAGGCGATGGGGATGGAGGTGCCAGTATGATCCAGAGTTACTAGCTGGATAACGCAGCGAGCGAGTAATGATGGCTAGCTAGCGACGAGGCCTGTCCACTCGAGGCCGCGTCGTCTAGCTTCTACCTTCCTCACAAATGCAACGCGTGTGGGACCCAGTTGTTTCACTGTTCAATCCATTTCCCTTCTTTGATCAGAGCTGCGCAATCGGTGAGCTGATGACGAGGCGTCGATCTATTCGATCGTGAGCCTAAAATAGTCGATAATTGAGGGAGGCTCTCATCAATCTTTCGTGGACCATGCATGCATGTCGTCGTCTAATCCAGTCTATCGTGGTGTGATCTCGCTTTCGAATGGTCCTTGCACGTCGGTGGAGTGGCCACGGTAGTAGCTAGGTACAGTCATCTCCGGTTCTCCATTGTTAGTTGTTCAGCCATATTGACTGAACAAATATACTCCTATATGGTGTTGGACTGTTGGGTCAAGCCCGGTGTAGGTGGGAGAGATGGCCACCACCTGGTCCTGGTGCACATGAATCTGAAGGTGTGATCGATGCGCATTGCTCCATGTACGTCCATGGGGATCGATGGCAACTGTCCCGTTCGTTCCAGTGATCGATATTTTCCTCAGATCCGGCCGGGGTGAATTTCACTCTTCCTTCAGAATTTGCTCTTTTTTGTGAGCACAGGTTAGGCTCGTGCCACAGACTCAACCGTGTATCACGCGCTTGGAGAGAGAGACCCGACCGACCCGTGCATGCGACGACACGGCACGTGTGCGATTCTAGAAATTAATTAATGGTGATAGCGCCACCTTTGACGTGACACCTTTCGTGAGAGGTGAAAAATTAATGACCGGTCTAAACGTACGGAGATGACATCTCTGCCCTGCTATAGTATCTCTACGGATGGTCGTCATACGGCTAGTGGATTTAACCCGTGTTGAACTTGTCCTGTTCTTTCTTTCTTTCGTTAGTTTTTTGTTGTTGGAATTCTTCAGAATTTGGACTAGGGATTTGGTTAAAGACTTTCATGTCTAATAATATACTGCTGTAATCCATATCCATAGGTTGCATTGTGCTTTGTGACACACGTACGTGTTTGACTATAGTTTCAATTTCTTATCTTACACCTCTTTGCTGTCGTTTGGCAAGAAAGAGTTCCATACTACTGACACATGTTGATCTCATTTTTTTAACAAGGAGCGCCCTGGAAGGGGCAGGAAGCTTCACATTAATTCCAAGCAGGTGGATGTACAAAAGATTACAAAGGACCCCATGAGATAAGAAATTACACATAGATCCCTAGTACATGCAGAAAAGACCTCATTGAAAGATGAGAAAACGCAATTAGGTCCTTCTCTTTCTCCACCGCCGAGCCAGAAATCTGCATCGCCGCCGTCAAACCCGGAAGCGGGGACGAAACCACTTGCTCCCGAGCAGCCGTAGTACGCAGCAGCAGACCTCAAGAGGGGCCTCACGAAGGAGGTTAGACATAAGCTGGAGCCCTTCACCGGCTTCTGGATAGGCCTTGACTTGGCCTTGGATGTCGGACGGCTGTGACCCGCCGCCGAGGTGTTGCTCTAGAAAGTAGCTTCCCAACTCCACTGCTGCTTGGCACTAGAGCTCGCCCAATCGTTGCCTCCATCCTTTGCAACCATAGCACCTGACGGAGGAAGTAGAAGACTGGAGGAGCAGGAATACCTTGCACCAGCGGATTCTTCACCAACGCCGGCAAAGTAGAACGGCCCGCCATCAAACTCACCACACCTGCCACGGGTGGGAGGAGACAGGCGAAGAAGAACAGCTTGTCGAAGAACCCAAAGAACAGGCGAAGATGCAGCACAGACGGCGTCAAGCTCCCTCCTCCCCTCGCCACCAAGGCCGGCCAGAGGAAAATGCCTTTTGCCGTCAAACACATCACGCCCGCCACCAGTCGATGCAGCCGCCCACACACTCATTCGCCCCCTCCCGTCGCCACCAAGGCCGGCTGGAGTAAGCTGCCGAGCAGATCGAGCACACAACACCAAATGGTGGCCGCTAGCCCCGAATTTATTGAACGGAGCGTCGGCCTTCTCCTCAACTCCTAGCTCCGACCGGATGAGCAACAGAGTCAAGAAGCAAAACCCTAAGCCCAAGATCTGGCCGCCATGACCCAGAGCTCCACTCCTATCTACGGGCAAAAAGCCCCTACACGGCAAACAACCAGCGACTCTATCTCTACTATGCACAAAGGAGAAACCAACACCTCCCCATAGCCATCCCCTACCGGCGACGCCGGCGGGAGAGGCCTCGGTTCGGCCTGGGCACCGCTCGGCCACTCTCAGCCTCTCAGCTACAGTGATATAGGAGAGAGAGAGGGAAAGGATAAGAGTGACCCCCACCTATGTTGATCTCATTTCGGGTATGAAATTCTGCTAGCAACAGCCACCCTGATTTGTATGGTAGTTAGGTAAGCTTAATGATTTGTTCCCGTGGTTGCCGAAAAGAAGAGCAGATAGCATCCGGTGATCGTGTGCTAGGGCATAAACAAACCCTACAAGAAAACAACGTGTTGCAGTGCCGAAAGAAAAGAGAAATAAAAGGTAATGCCACGATAGCAGGAGTTTTATATCGTAGCAATCTAGTATACGTGTAACACCCCAGATATGAACACTATCTGGCAATGCCACACAAAACCTTAAACACTTCAAGCCCGGCACAATACTATAAATTTTACCAAAGTTTTCTTCGTTTTTAAGGACATCGATGAAAGGAGAATAAAGATACCCCACCAATTATCGTTGCACATGACTATACAACAACCCACGTTACAGTTACTACTCTCAAAGTGTCAAAACGACCAAATAAGAATCCACAACATTAGTGAACCTCAAGGTTAAGATTAAATCAAGAACTATCTTTGGTGTGTTTGAAGAACATTTATTTATTGGAGCTTGCTACGTGTGAACATTGTGTGTGACGAAGATGTGCTACACCCAATCCCATGCATGTCGTCCTCAAAGGTACCTAAAAACATAGAAGCCACAAGGGTGAGTACAAAGTACTCAACAAGAACATTCAGGCATAGTAAACAAAACATAAGTCAAAGCACAAAACCTTTATCAGAGCACTCTTCCATAAACACACTTAATCATGTCCTACATGCCTACATGCTCATCTCATCTCATCGCGTATACCGGTATCGCTTGAGTGGATACCCGTCGGCATCCACTCACTCCAACTCGTGGAGGGTGCCTCCAAAGTGGGTCGCAACCCATCAAAGGAGGTCTCATTGTGCCCACCGAAGTAGGTCACTTTAACATCATTATCATCATGGGTATGCAAATATGCATAAACTGGACATGTCATTATCATAATCATTATCATTTCAGTCATCACCAGCATATATAATTCAAATAAGGGCAAGTACAATAATAAAAGTTGAGTGAAGAGACATATGTAAAGTCACCATCCCGTCATGAACTTGCCTGAACCGTGTGGAAATGTGGATTGAAATATCAAATGTAGATATCCGAATCGGAAGTACTAACACCTGTTATTTTAAACATATCATTCAATACTCATCATCACTTCAAACAACATACAAGCAATATAACACATCGCTCCTACGCTCTCAATAAAAGTGACCACATAAGGTATAATGAAAACTCGATATAATTTATATTTTAGCAACATCACAATAATCCTCGTTCTAAGCATTACTGAAAATCTGTCAAAACAGGACAGATCACTTAATCTCTTTATATGAATTGATATTATACACGAAATCTTGTTAACATTATTAGTTATACTATCAGTAAAATATTCTCTACAACTTTCATGTTTAGCCCATGATTTAATTCGAATGATAAAAAGATCTAAAGTTGCAAACAATGTCACTGCGTGTAGAAAATGTTCAGTTCTGGACAGAACACTAAACTGATCGCTGCCAGCAAACCATTCAACCAAAATGCGCAAATAAACAATCTACAGAAAGCCTGAAACATGGTCTACAACTTTCGTTCAGGTTCTAACTCGAAATTATGGACAGATAAAAACAGATTTAAGTCAAAGTTCAGTGTCTTAAGGAAACAGCTAGAGTACTTCCTCTAACTGAACATCCGATCCGAACAACACAAGCTTGAACTGAATCAGGTTCATACAAAGGGGCAACTAGCAAACTGTAAATTGGTTCGGTGCTCCATTCCAAAAAGTGATTCCTGAAACTATCTGCTTCTTTAGCCTCCGATGGAGAACAAGAATGGAATAGGCAAACCATAACATACCAACCCAGGTATTTTAACTCCCTTTATATATCCATTCTACTAGTACCTATGCAGCAGCGTCCAAACTCTAGAAATGACTAACTCGTACTAATCGATCGTGGTGGAAACCGGCAGCAGAGAAGGCAAGCACTCACCCGGCAACCTTGCAGCCACGACGGAGTACCCGAGACAAACACAGCAGCGACGCCGCAGATCACGAGTAGGCAGCGGCGGCCGCCTCCACTCTCCCCATGGAGACAGAACAGCCGTAGAACATGACTCGGTGATGGGCAGGCTTGGATAGAAGCGAAGCGACGGCGGTGATGGCAGCTTGGTATGGTAGCAGCGCAAGGGTTAGGGTAGATGGTGGATCGCTGCCTTCCTTAATGCAAGTTTAAAGGTCCAGCTAGGTGGGCTTGCAAGACTAACTCTGGCTCAACTTTGGAAAGCCCAGCAGGCCCATCTCCATTTCTTTCATCATGTGTTCCAACGCATCAAAAAAGAACTATCTGATATCAAGCTCACCACAAGTTACAGAATGACTGGTTATAATCCTCACAACCGTAGGTCTAAGGTTCAAACCTTTGCATGCACTTATTTTTTATATAGTCTAACTAATGCCGCTTCTTACTCTCTACTCTAAGATAATGTTTAAATAACAACCTTTTATTTTATATAAACTAATATATGGAAATTCGGGGTATTACATTCTCACCCCCTTAAACAGAATTCGACCTCGAATTTCTTTCACACTTTAGTACTAGTAAAATAAAACATAACAAGCACGAAACAAAATCATAGATCACATACTGAACATTAAGATAAAAGGTACTTTTTTTTTTTGCATGTGGGACTCAAGCTCTCAAGTTTCTCAAACTCGAACTATTTTGCACAAAAGAATCTTTACATGTTTTAGTATCCTAACCTGCTCTTGAATTCTTTTACTATTCTCACAAGGCAAACATGAATGGTCAACTCTTGTTCAGTTGCAAGCAGCTCTTAGGTCAATTGTCCTGAATCTCAAAGGTGCTTCCCAACACACAGGGAAGTGGGCGCAAACTACACACACTCGCTTGAATCAAACAACTCAAATGATAAGCTAACCCCCTTACTGGTCCATCCGTAATAAAAGGTCCCAAATAACATGGACTAAGCTTTTCATTTATATAGAGCTTTACCACAGAGCTCTTAATTTTTTTTTTCCGACCTGAGTATTGCCCTCTCTATCAGGTGTAGAAGGTCACAACTACAGATTAAAAGAGATATTTACAAGTGCACGGCTTTTGCAGTCACAACGAAAAACTCTCCAAAAAGGTCAGCCTCCAACGCCGTTTGCAATCCTAGAGAATGCTCCTTTCCTTGCTTCAATTGCATGCCCCAAATTATTAAAATTGAGTTCGTCGGAGTATAGGTTTATGACAATACGAGTATCTCTTTTCTTTCTAATGCCCAGACCGAGTAGGCAATCATTTCATGAATTTACTTGCCTGGTATCCCCTCCACCTATGTTCAACCTTATAGCACCCACATGCGGATAGTTCCTGGTCCCCACATAGGTCATAGGTCCAACTAGTGCTAATTCCATCCAATATCTATTCTCACTCTCACTAAGTGACCCGCCAAACTAAAATATATTCTAAAACTGCTTTTACACCACATCATCCTGGCAAGGCATTCATCAGCCATTTCGCCCATATAATCCCACAAATTGTACTGAACAATGTTATCCCAACGCAAAAAGTTGTACCTCATATTTACTTTATCCCGGAATGGACATAAGAGTTCAGCCCACCCTCTAGAGTGAAAATCGTACACTAAGTCAAGTCGTTTCTTTATTTATTTGAAATCTAAAAGGAGATCATCCTAAGCCTCGGCGATTCACTCTTCGCACTGTGGCAACTATACAAAACTTACTTGAGATCTTTTCATCTCGGTACAAACATATGGTTACTCATCCTCTCAAATGATACTCTAGCGGTCCATGCTCAAACGTATTCCCATAACTCCACTCGTAATGCCTCTCACTAGCTAGATACACCTCAAAACTAGTAGAAGATCTGATAGAGGAATAAAATAACAAATCTCGTGAAACCCGGATATTTAAAGGAATGAATATGGCTTATCCTCATCAAACTACAGCACCTGACAAAAAGGTGCCACCTCTAAAGAAGGGAAACTATTTCTTTCTATGGTCCAACCGAAAACGGTAGCTATCATAACTGCGGGTTAGGCACACTTAGACGCATCCCTCCAATGTAGCAAGAGCGAATAATAAGAGTAATTGGTATGGGGGCCAATCCATCCCGCACTCAAATTATTTACCTCATACATGGTTGGATGAATCACGCAACCTAACACTCGATCATCCTTACCTATAAATGCGAACACTTTTCTTGAGAATGAACCGAAGCTCAACGTGGAATCCCATTTAACCATTTCACAAGGTCAAACAGAAACTATTATCAGGTCCTTTATGAATCCAATCCTACTAGATGCGTCAAAAGACAATATAGGCGACCGCGTAGGTTAGACCGAAGATCAAAACTTATGTGACAAGGGGTAGATTGTACCAACACTTAACACTAATCTTAATCTCGGAGAACCAAGAAAATCGTCCACTCTTTCCATAAAGAAGATGAACACTCCTAACTGTTACCAAGAAACCTCTTTAAAAGGGGTGACATCTAAATTTACATTAAGGCTTTGCAAACATACGACGAGGTAACAAACCGACTACATTCTTTGATGGTTTGACTGCTCAGTCAATAAAAAATTCTAGACACGGCTTCCTCCATTAGATGGAGCGGAGATCATAGAAAAGAAAAGAACATAGAATAACCTCAGGAATAAAAACGTGACTCGTTTCAAAACCACTTTTTCATGCAGATTTCAGCAAGAACTTCTTACCGGCCACCATAGCTTATAAACCTAAAAACAAAAATTCTTCACGGACAAAAGGTACTGACTCTCCCCATAAGACCCCAAGTGTCTCTAGCTTCAACACATGTTAACAGAAGGGTTGATATAATAATTAAACACTATTTCATACGTCAAAGCCTCTCAACTCCACAACCAACACATAAATCAAACAACAAAATTTTTGAAACCAAGAGGTCTCAAATAACAATAGGAAAGTGGGTCACTCCTAAGAAAAACCACGAGAACTTAACTAGATGTACACACATACCTCTGCACTATATGCATCTATGACTTTCATAAGTACGAGGTAAAACCCAACCAGCCATGTGATATTAAAAAATACTCATAACCACGAGTCGACCATTCGCTATACTATCATAGACATCCTCGCATGAAAGAAATTAGACTCATGGGTAAACATAAGAGAAAGGACAAGGTCGGAGCATAACTCCACCCAACATTAGCAATACCTTAAACTAGTGTCAAAATGATCATGTTTGATACATGGAAAACATGAATCCTATAGAAAACGGATAAGGATGCCATACTCTTGCTGGCTACATAGATTAATATCCACTTACACCCCTATATCTTAATTTAACATCTCCTTCATTAGAAGAGACAATTTATGTCGACGATCATCGCATTTGTTAAGGTCATAATATTATCTCGGTGCATCGAATCTAGTTCAGCAAATTGCTTCTCAATACCAGCACTTATTAGAACCCATCGTAACTCATGGAATTTGATTTATTTCAAAGAGCTACCTAATAACTACTGCCCTTCTACCAAATCAGCTGTAACAACCTCCTTAAGTAATCTTTTTATTATTATTAGCCTTAATCAACATGAGATATACAGAAAACAAACACTCGTCCTTCAACATTTCATAAGTTCCATCAAACCACAAAACTCAATATTAAGGTCTACATTACATAGATATTCTCAAGACACCAAATTATTCGTAGAGAAGATCCTCAAATGTTAATCCAGAACCAATTTTTCAGCAAATAGGAAAATATAGCTAATAATTTGAAAAGGAAGTTAACATAGGTTAGTCCAGAACTAGAGATGAACAGCTCCATTTAAATAACAACAAAAATGAAATATGCTAGATAACTTTATCGGTTGTCCATAAAGTTTTTTTTTTCAAAATCCTACAAGGACAGTATGAAGATGCCACTGCACGATTTATATCACGAATAATCGTACCAAAACTTACTACAACATAACCGTACAAAGTAGATCTCGGTGTCAATAAAAATGATTGAAGTAGATCGTTCCTTGTTATCATCTTCCTCGTCGTAATCCACAAGTTATCAACTATCTAAGAAAACTTATACTTCTCCTCATATGACCAACACGATAATGTCATCGAATTGCAGTCCATCAAATTGATTCATCATTACCTTACTCACTAATTTTAGAAAAATTACATTTTTATTTTATTTTCGGGTGGCCTTATCAACTTTAAGAGTTGCTTTGGCATTACCATGAATTGCTAAAATCAAAGCATTATGCAACACAAGCATAGACACAACTTAGCACAACAGATATAATTAACAGAACTTACTCGTATCCAAATCAAGACCTAAGAAATCTCTTGTTGCATAGGCATGGTCCCTCAACCATAAAAATTATACCTCTCTCTCTAGTCTACAAGAAACAACAAAAATGGACAATGGCACGGTATACAAGCCTCTCACACGGCAACAACTTACCCACACGAGCACAACAACATATGGATAAAAGAGATCAACAATATAATATAGCAGAAACGTAAATGCAATGCATGACCCAAACCCATCCTATTGTGCACCACTGTGTCAACTTTTAGGTTTTTTTTAGTCAAATAAATACAAGTTTTAATTGTTTAACAAATTATCTTATTTACTATTAACATATTCCAGAGACCTAAAGCCTAGGCTCTGATACCAACTGTAACACCCCAGATATGAACACTATCTGGCAATGCCACACAAAACCTTAAACACTTCAAGCCCGGCACAATACTATAAATTTTGCCAAAGTTTTCTTCGTTTTTAAGGACATCGATGAAAGGAGAATAAAGATACCCCACCAATTATCGTTGCACATGACTATACAACAACCCACGTTACAGTTACTACTCTCAAAGTGTCAAAACGACCAAATAAGAATCCACAACATTAGTGAACCTCAAGGTTAAAGATTAAATCAAGAACTATCTTTGGTGTGTTTGAAGAACATTTATTTATTGGAGCTTGCTACGTGTGAACATTGTGTGTGACGAAGATGTGCTACACCCAATCCCATGCATGTCGTCCTCAAAGGTACCTAAAAACATAGAAGCCACAAGGGTGAGTACAAAGTACTCAACAAGAACATTCAGGCATAGTAAACAAAACATAAGTCAAAGCACAAAACCTTTATCAGAGCACTCTTCCATAAACACACTTAATCATGTCCTACATGCCTACATGCTCATCTCATCTCATCTCATCGCGTATACCGGTATCGCTTGAGTGGATACCCGTCGGCATCCACTCACTCCAACTCGTGGAGGGTGCCTCCAAAGTGGGTCGCAACCCATCAAAGGAGGTCTCATTGTGCCCACCGAAGTAGGTCACTTTAACATCATTATCATCATGGGTATGCAAATATGCATAAACTGGACATGTCATTATCATAATCATTATCATTTCAGTCATCACCAGCATATATAATTCAAATAAGGGCAAGTACAATAATAAAAGTTGAGTGAAGAGACATATGTAAAGTCACCATCCCGTCATGAACTTGCCTGAACCGTGTGGAAATGTGGATTGAAATATCAAATGTAGATATCCGAATCGGAAGTACTAACACCTGTTATTTTAAACATATCATTCAATACTCATCATCACTTCAAACAACATACAAGCAATATATCACATCGCTCCTACGCTCTCAATAAAAGTGACCACATAAGGTATAATGAAAACTCGATATAATTTATATTTTAGCAACATCACAATAATCCTCGTTCTAAGCATTACTGAAAATCTGTCAAAACAGGACAGATCACTTAATCTCTTTATATGAATTGATATTATACACGAAATCTTGTTAACATTATTAGTTATACTATCAGTAAAATATTCTCTACAACTTTCATGTTTAGCCCATGATTTAATTCGAATGATAAAAAGATCTAAAGTTGCAAACAATGTCACTGCGTGTAGAAAATGTTCAGTTCTGGACAGAACACTAAACTGATCGCTGCCAGCAAACCATTCAACCAAAATGCGCAAATAAACAATCTACAGAAAGCCTGAAACATGGTCTACAACTTTCGTTCAGGTTCTAACTCGAAATTATGGACAGATAAAAACAGATTTAAGTCAAAGTTCAGTGTCTTAAGGAAACAGCTAGAGTACTTCCTCTAACTGAACATCCGATCCGAACAACACAAGCTTGAACTGAATCAGGTTCATACAAAGGGGCAACTAGCAAACTGTAAATTGGTTCGGTGCTCCATTCCAAAAAGTGATTCCTGAAACTATCTGCTTCTTTAGCCTCCGATGGAGAACAAGAATGGAATAGGCAAACCATAACATACCAACCCAGGTATTTTAACTCCCTTTATATATCCATTCTACTAGTACCTATGCAGCAGCGTCCAAACTCTAGAAATGACTAACTCGTACTAATCGATCGTGGTGGAAACCGGCAGCAGAGAAGGCAAGCACTCACCCGGCAACCTTGCAGCCACGACGGAGTACCCGAGACAAACACAGCAGCGACGCCGCAGATCACGAGTAGGCAGCGGCGGCCGCCTCCACTCTCCCCATGGAGACAGAACAGCCGTAGAACATGACTCGGTGATGGGCAGGCTTGGATAGAAGCGAAGCGACGGCGGTGATGGCAGCTTGGTATGGTAGCAGCGCAAGGGTTAGGGTAGATGGTGGATCGCTGCCTTCCTTAATGCAAGTTTAAAGGTCCAGCTAGGTGGGCTTGCAAGACTAACTCTGGCTCAACTTTGGAAAGCCCAGCAGGCCCATCTCCATTTCTTTCATCATGTGTTCCAACGCATCAAAAAAGAACTATCTGATATCAAGCTCACCACAAGTTACAGAATGACTGGTTATAATCCTCACAACCGTAGGTCTAAGGTTCAAACCTTTGCATGCACTTATTTTTTATATAGTCTAACTAATGCCGCTTCTTACTCTCTACTCTAAGATAATGTTTAAATAACAACCTTTTATTTTATATAAACTAATATATGGAAATTCGGGGTATTACATTCTCACCCCCTTAAACAGAATTCGACCTCGAATTTCTTTCACACTTTAGTACTAGTAAAATAAAACATAACAAGCACGAAACAAAATCATAGATCACATACTGAACATTAAGATAAAAGGTACTTTTTTTTTTTTGCATGTGGGACTCAAGCTCTCAAGTTTCTCAAACTCGAACTATTTTGCACAAAAGAATCTTTACATGTTTTAGTATCCTAACCTGCTCTTGAATTCTTTTACTATTCTCACAAGGCAAACATGAATGGTCAACTCTTGTTCAGTTGCAAGCAGCTCTTAGGTCAATTGTCCTGAATCTCAAAGGTGCTTCCCAACACACAGGGAAGTGGGCGCAAACTACACACACTCGCTTGAATCAAACAACTCAAATGATAAGCTAACCCCCTTACTGGTCCATCCGTAATAAAAGGTCCCAAATAACATGGACTAAGCTTTTCATTTATATAGAGCTTTACCACAGAGCTCTTAATTTTTTTTTTCCGACCTGAGTATTGCCCTCTCTATCAGGTGTAGAAGGTCACAACTACAGATTAAAAGAGATATTTACAAGTGCACGGCTTTTGCAGTCACAACGAAAAACTCTCCAAAAAGGTCAGCCTCCAACGCCGTTTGCAATCCTAGAGAATGCTCCTTTCCTTGCTTCAATTGCATGCCCCAAATTATTAAAATTGAGTTCGTCGGAGTATAGGTTTATGACAATACGAGTATCTCTTTTCTTTCTAATGCCCAGACCGAGTAGGCAATCATTTCATGAATTTACTTGCCTGGTATCCCCTCCACCTATGTTCAACCTTATAGCACCCACATGCGGATAGTTCCTGGTCCCCACATAGGTCATAGGTCCAACTAGTGCTAATTCCATCCAATATCTATTCTCACTCTCACTAAGTGACCCGCCAAACTAAAATATATTCTAAAACTGCTTTTACACCACATCATCCTGGCAAGGCATTCATCAGCCATTTCGCCCATATAATCCCACAAATTGTACTGAACAATGTTATCCCAACGCAAAAAGTTGTACCTCATATTTACTTTATCCCGGAATGGACATAAGAGTTCAGCCCACCCTCTAGAGTGAAAATCGTACACTAAGTCAAGTCGTTTCTTTATTTATTTGAAATCTAAAAGGAGATCATCCTAAGCCTCGGCGATTCACTCTTCGCACTGTGGCAACTATACAAAACTTACTTGAGATCTTTTCATCTCGGTACAAACATATGGTTACTCATCCTCTCAAATGATACTCTAGCGGTCCATGCTCAAACGTATTCCCATAACTCCACTCGTAATGCCTCTCACTAGCTAGATACACCTCAAAACTAGTAGAAGATCTGATAGAGGAATAAAATAACAAATCTCGTGAAACCCGGATATTTAAAGGAATGAATATGGCTTATCCTCATCAAACTACAGCACCTGACAAAAAGGTGCCACCTCTAAAGAAGGGAAACTATTTCTTTCTATGGTCCAACCGAAAACGGTAGCTATCATAACTGCGGGTTAGGCACACTTAGACGCATCCCTCCAATGTAGCAAGAGCGAATAATAAGAGTAATTGGTATGGGGGCCAATCCATCCCGCACTCAAATTATTTACCTCATACATGGTTGGATGAATCACGCAACCTAACACTCGATCATCCTTACCTATAAATGCGAACACTTTTCTTGAGAATGAACCGAAGCTCAACGTGGAATCCCATTTAACCATTTCACAAGGTCAAACAGAAACTATTATCAGGTCCTTTATGAATCCAATCCTACTAGATGCGTCAAAAGACAATATAGGCGACCGCGTAGGTTAGACCGAAGATCAAAACTTATGTGACAAGGGGTAGATTGTACCAACACTTAACACTAATCTTAATCTCGGAGAACCAAGAAAATCGTCCACTCTTTCCATAAAGAAGATGAACACTCCTAACTGTTACCAAGAAACCTCTTTAAAAGGGGTGACATCTAAATTTACATTAAGGCTTTGCAAACATACGACGAGGTAACAAACCGACTACATTCTTTGATGGTTTGACTGCTCAGTCAATAAAAAATTCTAGACACGGCTTCCTCCATTAGATGGAGCGGAGATCATAGAAAAGAAAAGAACATAGAATAACCTCAGGAATAAAAACGTGACTCGTTTCAAAACCACTTTTTCATGCAGATTTCAGCAAGAACTTCTTACCGGCCACCATAGCTTATAAACCTAAAAACAAAAATTCTTCACGGACAAAAGGTACTGACTCTCCCCATAAGACCCCAAGTGTCTCTAGCTTCAACACATGTTAACAGAAGGGTTGATATAATAATTAAACACTATTTCATACGTCAAAGCCTCTCAACTCCACAACCAACACATAAATCAAACAACAAAATTTTTGAAACCAAGAGGTCTCAAATAACAATAGGAAAGTGGGTCACTCCTAAGAAAAACCACGAGAACTTAACTAGATGTACACACATACCTCTGCACTATATGCATCTATGACTTTCATAAGTACGAGGTAAAACCCAACCAGCCATGTGATATTAAAAAATACTCATAACCACGAGTCGACCATTCGCTATACTATCATAGACATCCTCGCATGAAAGAAATTAGACTCATGGGTAAACATAAGAGAAAGGACAAGGTCGGAGCATAACTCCACCCAACATTAGCAATACCTTAAACTAGTGTCAAAATGATCATGTTTGATACATGGAAAACATGAATCCTATAGAAAACGGATAAGGATGCCATACTCTTGCTGGCTACATAGATTAATATCCACTTACACCCCTATATCTTAATTTAACATCTCCTTCATTAGAAGAGACAATTTATGTCGACGATCATCGCATTTGTTAAGGTCATAATATTATCTCGGTGCATCGAATCTAGTTCAGCAAATTGCTTCTCAATACCAGCACTTATTAGAACCCATCGTAACTCATGGAATTTGATTTATTTCAAAGAGCTACCTAATAACTACTGCCCTTCTACCAAATCAGCTGTAACAACCTCCTTAAGTAATCTTTTTATTATTATTAGCCTTAATCAACATGAGATATACAGAAAACAAACACTCGTCCTTCAACATTTCATAAGTTCCATCAAACCACAAAACTCAATATTAAGGTCTACATTACATAGATATTCTCAAGACACCAAATTATTCGTAGAGAAGATCCTCAAATGTTAATCCAGAACCAATTTTTCAGCAAATAGGAAAATATAGCTAATAATTTGAAAAGGAAGTTAACATAGGTTAGTCCAGAACTAGAGATGAACAGCTCCATTTAAATAACAACAAAAATGAAATATGCTAGATAACTTTATCGGTTGTCCATAAAGTTTTTTTTTCAAAATCCTACAAGGACAGTATGAAGATGCCACTGCACGATTTATATCACGAATAATCGTACCAAAACTTACTACAACATAACCGTACAAAGTAGATCTCGGTGTCAATAAAAATGATTGAAGTAGATCGTTCCTTGTTATCATCTTCCTCGTCGTAATCCACAAGTTATCAACTATCTAAGAAAACTTATACTTCTCCTCATATGACCAACACGATAATGTCATCGAATTGCAGTCCATCAAATTGATTCATCATTACCTTACTCACTAATTTTAGAAAAATTACATTTTTATTTTATTTTCGGGTGGCCTTATCAACTTTAAGAGTTGCTTTGGCATTACCATGAATTGCTAAAATCAAAGCATTATGCAACACAAGCATAGACACAACTTAGCACAACAGATATAATTAACAGAACTTACTCGTATCCAAATCAAGACCTAAGAAATCTCTTGTTGCATAGGCATGGTCCCTCAACCATAAAAATTATACCTCTCTCTCTCTAGTCTACAAGAAACAACAAAAATGGACAATGGCACGGTATACAAGCCTCTCACACGGCAACAACTTACCCACACGAGCACAACAACATATGGATAAAAGAGATCAACAATATAATATAGCAGAAACGTAAATGCAATGCATGACCCAAACCCATCCTATTGTGCACCACTGTGTCAACTTTTAGGTTTTTTTTAGTCAAATAAATACAAGTTTTAATTGTTTAACAAATTATCTTATTTACTATTAACATATTCCAGAGACCTAAAGCCTAGGCTCTGATACCAACTGTAACACCCCAGATATGAACACTATCTGGCAATGCCACACAAAACCTTAAACACTTCAAGCCCGGCACAATACTATAAATTTTGCCAAAGTTTTCTTCGTTTTTAAGGACATCGATGAAAGGAGAATAAAGATACCCCACCAATTATCGTTGCACATGACTATACAACAACCCACGTTACAGTTACTACTCTCAAAGTGTCAAAACGACCAAATAAGAATCCACAACATTAGTGAACCTCAAGGTTAAAGATTAAATCAAGAACTATCTTTGGTGTGTTTGAAGAACATTTATTTATTGGAGCTTGCTACGTGTGAACATTGTGTGTGACGAAGATGTGCTACACCCAATCCCATGCATGTCGTCCTCAAAGGTACCTAAAAACATAGAAGCCACAAGGGTGAGTACAAAGTACTCAACAAGAACATTCAGGCATAGTAAACAAAACATAAGTCAAAGCACAAAACCTTTATCAGAGCACTCTTCCATAAACACACTTAATCATGTCCTACATGCCTACATGCTCATCTCATCTCATCTCATCGCGTATACCGGTATCGCTTGAGTGGATACCCGTCGGCATCCACTCACTCCAACTCGTGGAGGGTGCCTCCAAAGTGGGTCGCAACCCATCAAAGGAGGTCTCATTGTGCCCACCGAAGTAGGTCACTTTAACATCATTATCATCATGGGTATGCAAATATGCATAAACTGGACATGTCATTATCATAATCATTATCATTTCAGTCATCACCAGCATATATAATTCAAATAAGGGCAAGTACAATAATAAAAGTTGAGTGAAGAGACATATGTAAAGTCACCATCCCGTCATGAACTTGCCTGAACCGTGTGGAAATGTGGATTGAAATATCAAATGTAGATATCCGAATCGGAAGTACTAACACCTGTTATTTTAAACATATCATTCAATACTCATCATCACTTCAAACAACATACAAGCAATATATCACATCGCTCCTACGCTCTCAATAAAAGTGACCACATAAGGTATAATGAAAACTCGATATAATTTATATTTTAGCAACATCACAATAATCCTCGTTCTAAGCATTACTGAAAATCTGTCAAAACAGGACAGATCACTTAATCTCTTTATATGAATTGATATTATACACGAAATCTTGTTAACATTATTAGTTATACTATCAGTAAAATATTCTCTACAACTTTCATGTTTAGCCCATGATTTAATTCGAATGATAAAAAGATCTAAAGTTGCAAACAATGTCACTGCGTGTAGAAAATGTTCAGTTCTGGACAGAACACTAAACTGATCGCTGCCAGCAAACCATTCAACCAAAATGCGCAAATAAACAATCTACAGAAAGCCTGAAACATGGTCTACAACTTTCGTTCAGGTTCTAACTCGAAATTATGGACAGATAAAAACAGATTTAAGTCAAAGTTCAGTGTCTTAAGGAAACAGCTAGAGTACTTCCTCTAACTGAACATCCGATCCGAACAACACAAGCTTGAACTGAATCAGGTTCATACAAAGGGGCAACTAGCAAACTGTAAATTGGTTCGGTGCTCCATTCCAAAAAGTGATTCCTGAAACTATCTGCTTCTTTAGCCTCCGATGGAGAACAAGAATGGAATAGGCAAACCATAACATACCAACCCAGGTATTTTAACTCCCTTTATATATCCATTCTACTAGTACCTATGCAGCAGCGTCCAAACTCTAGAAATGACTAACTCGTACTAATCGATCGTGGTGGAAACCGGCAGCAGAGAAGGCAAGCACTCACCCGGCAACCTTGCAGCCACGACGGAGTACCCGAGACAAACACAGCAGCGACGCCGCAGATCACGAGTAGGCAGCGGCGGCCGCCTCCACTCTCCCCATGGAGACAGAACAGCCGTAGAACATGACTCGGTGATGGGCAGGCTTGGATAGAAGCGAAGCGACGGCGGTGATGGCAGCTTGGTATGGTAGCAGCGCAAGGGTTAGGGTAGATGGTGGATCGCTGCCTTCCTTAATGCAAGTTTAAAGGTCCAGCTAGGTGGGCTTGCAAGACTAACTCTGGCTCAACTTTGGAAAGCCCAGCAGGCCCATCTCCATTTCTTTCATCATGTGTTCCAACGCATCAAAAAAGAACTATCTGATATCAAGCTCACCACAAGTTACAGAATGACTGGTTATAATCCTCACAACCGTAGGTCTAAGGTTCAAACCTTTGCATGCACTTATTTTTTATATAGTCTAACTAATGCCGCTTCTTACTCTCTACTCTAAGATAATGTTTAAATAACAACCTTTTATTTTATATAAACTAATATATGGAAATTCGGGGTATTACAATACGATATGAATCTTTTGGGGAGATCTTTGAGTATGGAGGTAAGGGCCAAGTGGCATATTCCAAGCACAGATACAAACCTAACAGATGAGATCAAACGAGGCTCAGATGACCACCGAGATAACAATATTATCTTGGCCCCAGGAACAAATTGACGTTACTGACTCTACAAGGGTCACGGATCACGAGAGCATTGTTTAGTCTCTTGGGGTCTTGATGGGAATATAATTTGCTTGGAGCCCTATAATTTGTTTCCATTCACTCTCATAGATGTTGAAGAGCTTGTCTTGTGCCTGGATTTGTCCATCATTGGAGTATTGAATCACTGGCCACATCATATTTGCACTTGTTAATCAATTATGCACTAACAAGGGCATTGCACTTTCACAAAAAAAAAATCATTTCACAAGTGAGGTTAGGCCATTTCCAACAGTCATTTGTCTTTCGTGGCATATTTGACATTTGGTTTTATATGTTCCCATGGCTGTGTATAAAGGTTTTAAAACGCGATTTTGAACGGTGGGAGCATATGCTCCTATGATTCACAATGTATTTCCGTTTCAAAAAGGCCTAGACCAGATGTACCATCATGTTGTGGCATATTCCAAGCTTATAGAAACCTAACTGATGAGATCAAGAGGCTCAGATGACCACCGATATAACAATATTATCTTCCTCCCGGAAACAAATTGACGTTAGTGACTAAGAAGGGTCACAATTCACAAGAAAATGTTTAGTCTCTTGGGTCTTGATGAAAATATAATTTGTTTGGAGCCCTACTTTCTCTCCATTCACTCTCTTTACATGGTGACGGGAAGATAGCCCTGAACTTTCATGTGAAGACCGGTGAGGGTAATATAAACATTACCGGAAATTCATGTTGGCTCCCGGGCACAGATGCACCCGGTATCTGCAAAAAAATTTCAAAATTTGAAAACTCATCAAAAAAATCTGAAAAAAATCATGCACGTACCTGACGCCGGTACGCACCACCGTATTTTTTTTCGCGACGAAATACCATCGTACGCGCCCTGTACAAAAATGACAAATTTCCTGTCAGAATTTCAAATTTTGAACTGTACTTTTCTGACAGGAAATTTGTCATTTTTGTACAGTGCGCGTACGATGGTATTTCGTCGCGAAAAAAAATACGGTGGTGCGTACCGGCGTCAGGTACGTGCATGATTTTTTTCAGATTTTTTTGACGAGTTTTCAAATTTTGAATTTTTTTTGAAATCTACCGGGTGCATCTGTGCCCGGGAGCCAAAACGCCTCTCCCAAACATTACTAACTATATAAAACAGTGCCGATCCGCGGCCTCTCCGCGCTCTAGCTACAGTGTTGAACAGTGCTTTGATCTACACCGTGTACTGGCGATCGAACGGACACAGCTGCATCCTCGCGACCAATTTGCAAAAACGCTCCTCCCACTTCGACAAATTAACCCGCAATCCACACTTTCCCACAGACAGGGGCCTACCCGTAATTTCCAAAACATCCGAGGACCTCGGTGGAAAAGCGTCCTTGCACCCCCCCCCCCCTCCTTCTTCTCTGCGCGACGCTGGAATCGCCGCGCTGCCGCCGACGCGCTCCACCGCCGTTACGCGCCTCCATGCTCAGATCGACGCACATGGCGACCTTCGCCATCCTCTCCTCCACCTCCTCGCCGACTTCCGCCTGCTGGGACGCTCCATCCACGGCGGAATCGCCCGAACTGCCGCCGCCGTCGTTCGCTCTGGCCGCCGCGTTTGCTCGCCGGCGCGGACGGTACGGTGACCACAAAACAGCGACGCGGCCGCTCCCGAGCCCTCCGCGTCCTGCCGCGTCCGGGGCGCCCACGCACGCGTTCCGGCTCGCGCGGACGCGGCCGTGCCGTGGTAGCCGCCGTCGCGGCAGTGGCAGGCCTGGCCACAGCTGACGTCACCACGACGTCAGCGTGGGGCCAGCCTGCCAGATTTTTTTTACCGGAAATACAAAATTCCAAGCAGGTGGGCCCCACTGCCTCATACAAATTCCAGAAAATGGAAAAAAATTACAAATTCAGTAGCTTCAAATTTACACACCATAAAAATGCGGAAAAAATAAAGCAAAGTGGACAAAAAAAATGAATGTTGTCTATTTACGCCATACGATCAAATTTTTAAATTTGAATATTCTTAAAATTTTAAATGTCTTCCAAAACTTAACATTCCGTAAACGTTGTTAGTAATTATAATCTGAATATCTTCCAATTAAACGAATTTTTGAAATCGAACCAACTTTTAAACGTAAACTTTTTAATAATTCTAATAATTTCCAAATTCGAGGAACTTTCAAATGTAAGCGTTGCCAAATTTAAAAGTATTTCCCCTAATTACACTGAATCAAATTTGATGAATGCTCACAAATTGCATTCTCCCTAATTATATCTGGAGATATTCGAAATGACAAATTGCTTCTTTTCCTTTACATGTTTTCATTTTTTCTATTCTCTTTTCTTTTTCTTTGCTTTCTCCCATTGTCACCAAGCTTACATATTTATTGACAATTCATCTCCTTACAAATTTTACATTTCAATTTGGAACCATACTTGATGATTTCAATTACACTAACATATTTAGAGGTAATATAACTTAAAACTCTCTAATTATGTACTTAAATTTAAAAATGCATGCCTTAATAAATATTTAAAGAAAATGCAAATTCATTTCCCCTAATTGTGGAATGAATTTTTAATTGAACTTAATGCATGCTCACATAACGTATTCTCACCAATTATTGAATTAATTTTGTTATTTAAGAAAACCCTTAAATACATTATATGAACCCAAAAAGATTAATATTTAGAAACAATACTATGAATGAGCTTCCTACAATTATGCAGCTGAATCTAATTAATGTTCACTTTGAACTAACCTTCCTGTAATTCGACAGTTAAATTTATATAAATGAAGAAACATACCACAAAATTCGCAACAAAAAAATAATTGCTAACTACTTATGACATACAATCAAATTTCAAATATGAATATTTAGAAACTACAAAACATTTTTAAATGCGCACATTTCCAAAATTGAAATTTACCACGCAAGCACAACGTATGTCGCGGGGAAAAAAATCAAAACTATCGCAACAATACAAATTTCGAAGTATAAACACTTTTTCAACAGTAAACTTTATTTGCATTCCCAATTTTTCGTAATCGATTAGTTAACATGGTGGTCAACCGTATTATGAAAAACAGGAAAAAAATCATTGGCTTGCCAAATTCTCTATCGAGCCGTGAAAAAGAAAGGATACGACAACGAAAAAGACCCTCTTTAACCTGAATTCTAATTAATTGGATATCCCGCCTGCTGGGACGCTCCATCCACGGCGGAATCGCCGGAACTGCCGCCGCCGTCGTTCGCTCTGGCCGCCGCGTTTGCTCGCCGGCGCGGACGCTCCGGTGACCACAAAACTGGATATTTATTGTCAATTCATCTCCTTACAAATTTCACATTTCAATTTGGAACCATACTTGATGATCTCAATTACACTAACATATTTAGAGGTAATATAACTTAAAACTCTCTAATTATGTAGTTAAATTTCAAAATGCATGCCTTAATAAATATTTAAAGAAAATGCAAATTCATTTCCCCTAATTGTGGAATGAATTTTTAATTGAACTTAATGCATGCTCACATAACGTATTCTCACCAATTATTGAATTAATTTTGTTATTTAAGAAAATCCTTAAATACATTATATGAACCCAAAAAGATTAATATTTAGAAACAATACTATGAATGAGCTTCCTACAATTATGCAGCTGAATCTAATTAATGTTCACTTTGAACTAACCTTCCTGTTAATTCGACAGTTAAATTTATATAAATGAAGAAACATACCACAAAATTCGCAACAAAAAAATAATTGCTAACTACTTATGACATACAATCAAATTTCAAATATGAATATTTAGAAACTACAAAACATTTTTAAATGCGCACATTTCCAAAATTGAAATTTACCACGCAAGCACAACGTATGCCGCGGGAAAAAAATCAAAACTATCGCAACAATACAAATTTCGAAGTATAAACACTTTTTTAACAGTAAACTTTATTTGCATTCCCAATTTTTCGTAATCGATTAGTTAACATGGTGGTCAACCGTATTATGAAAAATAGGAAAAAAATCATTGGCTTGCCAAATTCTCTATCGAGCCGTGAAAAAGAAAGGATACGACAACGAAAAAACTCTCTTTAACCTAAATTCTAATTAATTGGATATCCCGCATAAGAAATTGAAGAAAGACGCGATGTTTTATTCCAGGGAGTACCCAAAAGGGTTTAGAGCATGACATCAGTTGTTGACCTACAACTCAGATTTCTCTTTTTTCAGCAACAATTCCAAAAATTGGTAGAATTACGACAAGTGGGCCTACTTTAGAGTTCAGGGTTTGAATGTACACATTTTCAAATTTGAAGTTTTTTCACCAACTATTCACAAATATGACAAACATATAAACATTAACACACAAAAAAACGACGACTATTTACATCATTTGATCAAGTTTCAAGTTTAAAATTGTTAAGATTTTCAATGCCTTCCAAATCTTAGCATTTAAAAACCACTAAAAAAATCACATACAAACAACTTCTAACAATTTAGAAATTCAAACAATTTGTAAATGTAAACTTCTCCTTTCTAATGTCGATACATTCAAATCTAAACAAATTTTGAATGTGTACAGCTTCAAATTCAAATTTCTCCCACCACGGTATTCACAAATATAACAAATATATCAACATTAACACGAAAAAATAAACGTTAACTATTTATGCCATATGATCAGATTTCTAATTTGGAAATTTCAAAAATTTCAACGGCTTCCAGATCTGAACATTTGAAAAACAAAAAAAAACAAAAAACATACGAATAGCTTCCCACTTTCACCAATTTTTTAGATTCAAAGTATAAATCAATATCTCCGAATATATCCGTTGAAAAATACGAGTAATATATCAAACCAATCAGAAAAATACATACAAACTACTTATGCTAAAGAATTTTTTTGGAATATTCAAATGTTGTCACCATTTAGAGGTAATTCAAATGCATCTTTCCTAAAATGAATTGAATATTGCGCCGAAATTCAAACATGTTCGACCATTTCGAACTACTAAATATTTGAATATTATACAAAATGTATCAAAAATGCTCACAAAAAATGCTACCTATTCATAACAAAATAAAAAATATGTTTGCAAACACCAATTTGGCCAACATTTGGGCGAATATTCCGATATTACATATAAATACAAAATGTATCAAAAATGCTCACAAAAAATGCTACCTATTCATAAGAAAATAAAAAATATGTTTGCAAACACCAATTTGGCCGCGAATATTCCGATATTACATATAATATATCGAAAAGACTAAAAAAAAATGCTACATAGTTATAGCAAAATACAAATATACGTGAACATTTCAATTTGGCAAATATTTCCGCACCATACAAACAAACTTTCCCCAAATGTGGATTCAAATTCAAATGGATTTCTCTGATTTCAATTAAATATTGACGATGAAATACAAACATGTTTGAACATTTAAATCCACTAAATATTTGAAAATTCTACAAAATATTTCAAAAATGCTCACAAAAAATGCTACCTATCCATAACAAGACAAAAACATGTTTGAACATTCCAATTTGGCCAGCATTTTGTTTAACAAAAAAAAATTGTACAAAAAAAAACAACAAGGGCGTGACGCCACGCCAAATTCAACTAGTAAGGCTATAAAGGCAGGGCGATCTGATGTTGTTGATAACTATTGAGGTTGAGGAGCTTGTCTGGTGCTTGGGATTTTACACTTTTTGGAGTACTGAATTACTGTCCACATCATGTGCACTTGTTAATTAATTATGAACTTGAAAGACAAAGGTTTTGTACTTGCACACAAGAAAGTTCATTGTGTAGCCAACGCGACCCGACACCCACCCCCCACGTCGCCCGCGCCTGGCGACACGGGGGAACCCTAGCCGCCGCCGCCACAGGGGCTCCCACCGCCGGCCACCGCACCGCCCCCGCCGAAGGAAGCGACGGCAAAGCCGCGCGCGACCAAGGATGGAGGCGGCGGGGCCATTTTTCTGCTTTTCCCCGCTCGAGAACCACCACGCAGCGCGGCGTGGATGGCGGGCACGTCGGGCGGCCGGCGCGGGGCTGGCCGGGGCGGAGCTGGCCGGCGCGCAGCGGATGGAGGGAGCGCGGTCCTGGGGCGCCAGCAGCCGGCGGCGGGCTGCGCGGGCCGACCCGGGCTCGATTTGGGTCGGGCGGGCCGCGGCCGTGGCGCCTGGTCGACGGGTGCGGCGGTCCTAGTGGCGCCTGGCGGGCCGGCGACGAAGCTGGGGCAGCGGCCCCAGACCACGGAAGAAGGTGCGGCGGCGACCGCCGAGGCAGGAGGTGCCACGGTGGGCTTCCGGCGGTGGGCTTCTAGCGCGCAACGGCAGGGGCGAGAATCTTGGTAGGTGCCGGCAGAGCCCCTGTGTTTGTCTCGCTGCTCCCGTTGCTTCGCGGGCAGGTCAGGCTCCGAGTGAAAGCTTTGCATTGACTCCTGTCGGTGCCGATGACGGCGGCGTCTTCGGGCGTCGTTTCCCTTCTTGATGGCGTCATCGTGGAGTTTCGATTCTGACCGACGCGAGTGATTCCAAGATCTTCGGGTGAAAACCTAAGCTCCCTCGGAGCGGGCGACGGTGACGGACGCGTCACATCCTTGTTGGAGGCGTCGCCTTGGAGCTCTTGGCCCTCGCGGTGCATCGGTTTCGCGGCAGTTGGGCAGGTTGGCTTTGTGGTCGGGGGGAGGCGGTCGGGGGAGGCGGATGCCGGGGTGGCGACCCTGGACAGTGGTGGTACGTCGAGGCGGCGGCCTCGATCTCCTCTACAGCGACGGTCCTATGGGACGGGGCCTTGGCCTAGCGAGGTTTGGGTGGCAACCTTGTGCTGCATGGGCAGCGAGTTCGCCGACTCGTCAGGATCGCCTTCGGGCAATGCGAAGGCCGATCTGGTTGCTACGCCGGGGCGGCGGCCCCGGAACAGGGTGGTTTTGGTGGCGACCTGGATGAAGACTGCGCGGGCAGAGGGTTCGTCGACCTTGACTGGATCGCTTTCGGGCAATGCGAAGGTCGATCTGGTTGCTTCGCCGGGGCGGCGGCTCCGGAACGGGTGGTGTGTGTTGTGGCGTTTGATCGACTTGTGTCGTGTGGGCGGAGGGTTCGTCGACCTTGACTGGATCGCTTTCAGGCAATGCGAAGGTCGATCTGGTTGCTTCGCCGGGGCGGCGGCTCCGGAACGGGTGGTGTGTGTTGTGGCGTTTGATCGACTTGTGTCGTGTGGGCGGCGGGTCGCATCGTCTGTGCATTGTACATTTGTATGGTTTTTGGCCCGGTTTCCCTTATAAATTGGGTCAATTCTATTCTATCTATTCGAGTGGTGATATCGACCACCTTAAGCTCAAAAAAAAAGTTCATTGTACATTAAGTAGGCAATTATGTGAGGTCTTGAGGTTAGGCCATTCCCATCCGTCATTTATCTTTCACAAAATAATTCAACATTTGATATGCTCCCTTGGGTGCACATAAAGGTTTTAGATAGACCTAGATGTATCACCTTGTTGCTAACAGCAAACGAGTGGCATGCACAATACTCCATACATGCCTGCAAAGTTCACAATCTTCGTAACAAAAAGCAACCTCTACCAAGCTAACTACTCCCTCCGTTCCACCAAGATACATCCATTTTAGTGTCAAGTAATATGGAACGGAGGGAGTAGTTATAAAATGATGCCGAAGAAAGTCGGACTAGTGTGCTTGTTTGTTATACCGTTTTTCAACAACAGAGCAAAGTCATAGTACTATAGACATAATTTAAGCAAGACCAACATCATATGTGCACTTTCTATAGTCAATATCTGAATATAATCCCACCATAATGATGGCAAGAAAATAAGAGTAGTGCAGAACAGAACTTGCAGTTTCACCCGAGCGCCTTGCAAATACTCAGACAAAGCTCTTAACAACAGTTTGAGCCATGGGGTATTCAGTTCCACACAAAAAATGGCGAGAAATTGTTTTGTAGGACAAGTGTCAGGCAAAAATTAGCGCATATCTCCAGATACAGATGAATTGCTCACCGTTTTCCATCCCACTTGCGAAGGGATTAGGAGCTTGGGACAACAATAGCTAAATCCCTTGCCCAACACCCTCCCCCACTCCCAACCGACCAAAAAAGAATATCCGCTTAACCTCCCATTCTCTATCTCAATTTTTGCGAATACACTCCTAATCTGTTCTTTGCATCTAAAGCTATAGTCCTACCTATCTGTGGTAAAACAACAACATCATAAGCTATCTCATATACACCGACGTTTAGCAGCGTGGCAGAACGTACCGCATAATGGCAAGTACTCTCAGTAAGCTTTTTCTTCAGCTGCTATCTCCCTCCAATTCTCTTCGTATAGTCTCAAACAACATCTCGTTCCATGTATCGACAGGTCCTGGCATGCACCAATGTAGACAATCTTGTGGTGGAGGCTTTCCATCTGGCCCTCTCTTGGTCTTCTTGTTTGGGTCAGGACTTCTGAATGGACCAGGATGCCCATCAGCTCTCAAGGCGAAGGGTTCAGTGATGTCCATCAATTTCAATTTGGAACTATGTTTCCCGGAATTCTGCACTGCCTTTCTGAAGCTTGCAACTTGTTTTCCATACATTGTATCTGTGTACCCATTCCTCACCACCTCATCCAAGGGCTTAACCTTCCCGGTGCACGATCCACCAGTGTTCCATGCCCCACTTTCATAATGATCTGGAGAGTATGTGCGCAGAACAGCTATACCTGTGAAATTTGGGTTAGTCGCCACAGCAGTCAGACAAGTCTCAACTGAGACTCCAAAAGCATCAATGTTGTTGATCTGCATCTTTTCAGCTTGACGAGGCCACCAGAGCTGCCCTCCAACAACATCGCCATTCAGGATATAAGCTGATCGCTTTGCGAACCAGTGTCCAGATGAGAGGACAAGCACGTCAAAAGTTGGTAGATATTCCATGAACATCTCATCTGGTATATCCAGGAAAACCTTATCAAGACCCTTAGGAGCGATCCCCACAGCTTCACTTGATCTGTGCACTAACCAAGAAGACCAGATGCGGATGATAGTTGTTGATGTTGACCTGAAGATCCACCTGTTCCACTTGCGGCTGCCACGATTTACTGGGGTTTCTACCTGCCAAAAGGAGAACACAACATTGCTGTCAAGATAAAGAATCGCATAATGTGGCCAATTCGGACATGTTTCCGAGACATACATAATGAATAATGAAAAATCAACAAAGCATCATAAACAAAAAATCTGGTTTAATACTAGAGATATACTTTATAAGAGAAGATTTCCCAATATGTGAGGGTCCCCATAACTTTGAGAAAATAGATAGTTTTGAGCAATTATACCTCACAAAACTTCCTCTCGGTGGATTACGTAAAAGACATGATGAGCAACAGCAATCAGTATAGTGAAGTTGCAATTGCAAAAGATGCCTTTCAATAAAAGGCATGATGAGAAACAACTAGTTTTGCTTTTACCGCGGGAAATTATTTCGTTCTCTTGTGCTCATCAGCAGCTGTTCTGCTGTTTTGATAGGCTTCTCACATGAGCTGGTATCATTATTTCATCTGATTCTTTTACATTAACTCAAACTAAATCATTCATCAAAAGGTCTTAGATCTTGTAGCTAACTTAATCAGTTTTCAGTGAAAATAATACATGTCAATAAAGTTGGTCACAAACAGTAATTAACAAGCAACCATCTGGGTATGCTAGTTACAGTGACAACATAAATCACTAGTAGTATCAGTGAAGAATCTCACCTGCCACAGAATGCAAAGAAGGGATTCCATCTGATTTCGTGCCACTGAGTCCCCAACAAAGGCAAGTGTCTTGCCTCTCATTAACTCCAAGAACTTAGCTCCATCAAAGCGTGGGAGGATGCACTGTTCAGGCTTCCATCTCCAATTCTCGTAGTCTTGATCCGGCCGCCCATTCCCCTGGCAGTTCTGCATTTGTGTGATAATAGGGCAAGAGTTGTTTGTGTACAACGGGCAGACGAATCAAAAACCCACTCCCCACGATACAGATCACAGGTACCTGTACAAATAACGCATGTCAATTAGTTGTATCCGAGCAATGCCTCTATCGTGAATAAATCAGTATACTGCAGTGAAATGCAACATTTCATACATGTTTGTAAGATGCTGTGCAGAAACTGAACAAGGTAATTATTAACTAGAAGCTCACCATGATCAGGCCTTTGAGAATCACTGGATAAATCAGACGCATCAGGGGTGGCTCCCTCCTCAATTTTTGGTGTGGTATCATCTGTAGCGACTGAATCCAGTACTTTGTCATCAACAGCAACTGGATCCGGCACAATGTCACCAGCCTCTCCTGTATTCAAAGGCGCCTGGCTCGAATTCAGGGCACCACTTTGGGCACTGCGCTCAGACAAGGGTTCCTGACCACCCTGCGACTCTTGCACCAGCAACGGAACAGTGAGGTATTCGTGTAACGACGCCCCAGGGAGGGGCGAGCAAACCGAGAGCGAAATCGCCGCCAAGGTCACCACTAGCGCCAGCACCGACAGCACGACTGTGGAGAGCCACCGCCGGATCCCGCCTGCCCCGGCCGGAGACTTCTTCCCCGGCAAACTCATGGCCGCATCCGATTCTACGAGGAGCCCCTGCGATTCAGGGGACGGATCCAGATGGCGCGGCCGGAATTTGTGGAGCTCGGTGGTGTCTGCCTAATCCCTGGGTGACGAAAGGGGGACTCGTACCTCGAAAACCAACGCCCGGAATCGCGGGCGGCGGCGCCGGTGGGAGGGGCGCGACGAGGTGGATCGGGTACGGCGGTGGCGGGAGAGGCGGAGAGGGCAGCGGCGCGGTTGGAGCTCTTCTGTGTGGGCGAGGGGAAGAGGAAAGAATGGGAAAAAGCCTTGTAATCCCCGGGGGATCGCACGCTCGCGTCCCACGGGTCGAGCGCTCGCCACGCGTCCCACGCGGCCTCCTACCTTATCTTCTCGTATCCTCTATTCCTCTCACCTCCACTCGTTATGTCTTTCCTCGTCCCGAGCCCCAGCTCCTCTTCTCGCCATACAACCACCATCCCGCTCCGGCCACCGGCCTCCTCATCCGAGCCACGCCGCCGTGGGCCGGCTTCCCACGCCGCCACGGGCCGGATTCCCTGCGCAGCGCCGCCGCCTCCCCACGGTTCGCCTCGAGCCTCACCGCGTCCCCCGACCCGCCTCGGCGTCTCCTTCTCGTCGCCTCACACAACCACCGCCCCACTATGGCCACCGACTTCCACATCTGAGCCACGCCGCCGCGGACCGGCTTCCCTGCGCCGCGCCGCGTCGCCGATGCGAGCTGGGATTCGAGATGACTAGCGGTGGCCGGCCGTGGTACCGTAGGCGATTGGCGGTGCTTCCAAAGGAGGGCGGCGGTGCTCCCACGGAAGGGAGGCGTTGCTCCGCAATTTTTTGAAAGGTTTGTAGCTCCGTCCGGCGAGGCCTCAGGCGAGCTCGATGTCGTCTCCTCGATCAGCTGCCATGGCACGGCGGCGCTGCTGTCGTGGTGGTCGCGCTGTGCTGCAATTGCACTGAGGCGCAGCTGCCATGGCACGACGGCGCTGCCTCACGAACGCCGGTGCTGCTATGGCACGATGGTACTGCTACCATGGTGGCACAACGGTGCTTCTAGCCGCAGCCGGCGGTGGCGGTGGTGCTACCGAACAAGCGCGACTGCGAGCGGAGGACGGACGCTAGGAGCAGGTGCGGCGGTGCTGTGAAGACAAGGCGCAGATGCTTTGATGCTTCCTATGGTGTCGGGTGGTGCTACCATCGGCAACGAGAAGTGCTCCCGGCGGTGTCGGAGTCGGACGGTGCTACCACCGACAAGTGAGGCTGCTGCGAGCCGACAGCGACGGTGCTACCATCGGTGATGGGGTGTGCTTCCCACGGCGTCGCGAAGTGCTACCACCGGCGAGGGCAGGTGCTCCGAGCCAGCGGCGACAGCGCTAACTCCGGCAACGGCGATGCTGCAACTGGCGTCAGGTGTTGCTTCTTACGCTGTCGGGTGCTGCTTCCTATGGTGTTGGGCGGTGCTACCACCGGCCCCTGCCACCGGCGAGGGTAGTTGCTTCGAGCCAGCGGGCAGGTGGCCACGGTGCACATCCATAGCAAGTTTCTTTCTTGACAGCAATTTTTATAAACGTGGTGCAAATGTTTGGAAGTTTTGTAGCAAGAGCTTCCCCTTTTAATGCAAATGTCTGTATTTTTTGCGCCATAGGTTCTGTAAATTTGCATTCTAAGAAGAAATTTTTTGCTACAATTTGTTCTGCTGTTTTGAATTTTAAATCTCATAGGAGAACCTCGCCGGAAGAATTTTTTGCTACGATGCTGTAATATAACAAGTTTTTTGCTATTATTGTTATGTGTTTTACTACAATAGGATAAAGATTTTGCTACGATGTTTCCGGCGAGGTCTCCGTCGATGTCTCCGGCGAAATCGATTTTGCTACAATAGCACATTTTTTTTGCTACGGATCTCCGGCGAGGTCTCCGGTGATGTCTCTCGCGAAGTCTTTTTTTGCTACAATGATGACGTGAAACACACGTTCGTTGGGAGATCTTAAGAGGAAGGTATGATGTAGTCAGCAGCAAGTTTTCCCTCAGAAAGAAACCAAGGTTATCGAACCACTAGGAGCAGCAACTCTTCAGAAGGTTGTCAACGGCGCCAGAAAAATAGTGTTGTTGATGGGAGTCTGGACTGTTGACGTGGAATCTGCACACAACACATCAAACTACTTTGCCCCAACGAAACAGTGAGTTTGTCAATCTCACTGGCTTGCTGAAAACAAAGGATTAAACGTATGGTGTGGAAAATGAGTATTAAATTGCAGAGAATGAAAAAGGTCCACAGTTCACTAGTGGTGTCTCTCCATAAAGATAACTAACATGTTGGGTGAACAAATTACAGCTGGGCAATTAACGAATAGTGAGCGCATGACAATGCATATACATGACATGTTGACTACTATGATATTTAATTGGGCATTACGACATAATACATAGATCGTTATCCAACAGCATCTATGACTAATAATCCACCGCCGGGTTGTCATCCGAGTTCCCCATTGGTATTAAGTTGCAAGCAACGGATAATTGCATTAAGTAAAGTGCGTAATGTAAACAAACACATATGTCCGTGGACATAGCATCGTTAGGTTATTCCTAGTGGTAACAGCACATCCACAACCTTAGAACTTTCTGTCACTGTCCCAGGTTAAACGGAGACATGAACCCACTATCTAGCATAAATACTCTCTCTTGGAGTTACAAGCATCTACTTGGCCAAAACATCTACGAGTAACGGAAAGCATGCAAAATCTTAAATAACATATAAGATAGATTGATAATCAACTTGACATAATATTCAATATTCATCGGATCCCAGCAAACACAACATGTAGCATTACAATAATATGATCTTGATCATGTAGGGCAGCTCACAAGATCTAAACATGATGGCACAAAGTGGAGAGACAATCATCTAGCTACTGCTATGGACCCGTAGTCTAAGGATGAACTACTCACGCATCACTCCGGAGGCAGGCATGGCGATGTAGAAGCCTCCGGTGACGATTCCCCTCTCCGGCAGGGTGCCGGGAAGAGGTTATGAACCCTCCCGAGCTAGGGTTGACGACGGCAGCGTCTCTGGAACTTCTCGTGGATATTTGCTCAGGCACTTAGGGTTTTCGCGTCGGGGGGAATAAGTAGGCGAAATGGCGGCGACTGGAGAGGCCTGTGGGGCCCACACCACCCCAGGGCGTGGCAGAGGGGGGCCCCTCGCCCTGGCCACGTGTGGGGCCCACGTGGCTCCTCTCCGTCGCCTCTTTGGTCCGTCAGATGAGTTCTGGTAAAATAGGGACTCCCGTGAAGTTTCGTCCAATTCCGAGAATATTTCCAGACTAGCTTTTCTGGAATACAAAAACAGCAGAAAACAGGAACTGGCACTTCGGCATCTTGTTAATAGGTTAGTCCCAAAAAATGTATAAAAGTGATATAAAGTAGATGCAAAACATGTAGCAATTGGTATAAAACAAGAATGGAACATCAAAAATTATAGATACGTTTGAGACGTATCATACAACAACTCAATTTATTTTTGCTACAACGGTTTTGTAGTTTTGCTAACAATGTGTCCACGGCTTGTGGTGTTGCTACCAATGGCGCATGACATTGCTACCGATGAGCCGACGATGCTACCTGCGAGCGGTGTTGCTACCGACGACACGTGGTGATGCTATCGATGACGCGTGTCATTGCTACCGACGAGCCGACGATGCTACCGACGATATCCGGGCAAAGTTATGAGAAGATGCTACCGACGTCTCGCGCCATTGCTACCGATGAGCTGACGATGCTACCGACGGTATCCGGCAAAGCTACGAGTGGATGCTACAGACGTCTCGCGGCGTTGCTACCGACGAGCCGACAATGCTACCCGTCGGCGCATGTCATTGCTACCGACGAGCCGGCGATGCTACCTGGGGTGCATGACGTGCTACCGACGACACGCAGCGATGATACCGACGACGCGTCTTTTGCTCCATGAAATCATCTATGATAACGACGAGCCGATGATGCTACCGACGGTATCCGACAATTCTACACGCGGAAGCGACCGACGTCTCATGAGGTTGCTACCGACGAGCCGACGATGTCTCACGAGGTTGCTACCGACGATACTACCGATGGTGCATGTCATTGCTTCCGATGAGTCGGCGATATGCCACCGGGGGCGCGCGACGTTGCTACCGACGGCACACAACGATGTTACGGACGGCGCGCGTTTTGCTCCATAAAAAGCATCTCCAATGGTGCGAGATGCCTCATCGGAGCTCTGGAGAAAGATGCTACAACATATATTCCACGTTGCTGCAAGTACCTACCATGGTGCTCCTGCATCGGCGATGCCGCATCAGGTGTTCTCCAATGTTGTCAACAAATTCTCGTCGGATTTGCTACAATAGCAAAGTTTTTGCTAAGCGAGGTTGGTTTTGCTACAATAATACAATTTTATTTTTTTGGTACAACGTCTCCGATTAGGTATATGCCTTGGTCTTTTTTTTCTATTTTGTGATCAAATCGTTTTTGCTACAAAGCTAAAAAAAATTGCTGCCATGATGCTACGAGAGCACTCCAGCCAGAAATAATACTAATTCCAGTAGTTCAAGGACGAAACTAAGGGGAAAATGTGTATCTTCCATAAAATATGCACAAATCCAGTCTAGCTGATGTGGTTAATGCGTGTGGAGAGGTCCAGCAGCCCACTTGGCCTAATAGAGGTCGAATCCCATTAGTAGCAATTTTATTTTTTTATTCCTTATAATCAGCCTCGCACGGGCCGGACAACGCAGAGACGGAATAGTCAAACGTCTGATGGAAAGCGACGTGTTTGTTTCTTTCTGCATGCGAGTATGCAGCGCGCGGCTGTCGCGACATCCAACGGCCACACGGAGACCCATCGGACGGTTCTCAACCCGGGGGATCGACGCGCGAGATCCCCGGGTGGCGGGAGAGGCGGAGAGGGCAGCGGCGCGGTTGGAGCTCTTCTGTGTGGGTGAGGGGAAGAGGAAAGAAAGGTATGAGTGGTGAATGAAACGGGAGATGAGAAGTTTTACCAGACAGACATCAATTAATTCTGGTCAAGTGGATCCGAAGCTCCGAGTTCGATCATGTGCCACGTATTGTGGAGTAAGATTTACGGTAAATCATTTACCGGAGTAATTAAACCTACACTGCTGTGGGATCGAGGCAATGTAGATCACAGGAATTGCCTTATTTATCACTCTACTAATGTGTCCAAAGTGATTATGATATCAGAGCTGTTCGCATTTTAAGTACTGTATATTTGTATAGCAACTGTTGCACAACCTTTGCCAGCGAGTCCGGTCCAAGTGTGTGGAGCGAGAGCGTAGTCAAAAGACTCGTACACGCGACACAATCACAGACGTGAAAAGTAAAAGAACACATAGATATAGCTGGGACTGATCTTTATTATCAATGGTGTGTCACTCTACATACAATACATGGGGTATATATAGGAGGGAGAGTGGTTAGGGTTGAGGACCAATCTAGAGGGAAAACCCCCACCCCAAGAAAGGGTGGGCCCGTACGTTACACATACGGTGGTTTCCCAACACTCCCCTTGGTCCGACACCTCGTATTGTCTATGTCTCAAAAACTCCGAAAAACCCAGTGGGAAAAATATGGAGAAAGAGCGCATAGCATACGTCTCATCATGTTGCACGAACTGCCTCATTAAAAACCTCAATGTGAGAAACATCGGGAAAACTCACATAAGGGAAAAAGAGTACAATCCACTCAACATCAGGTTGAGTACTTGATCATCTTGATCAAGATTTCACAGATGTCGGGGTGTAAAGAATCTCCCCAGAGTCTGGCATATGTCTAAGTCTCATCCTACCAATTCCACGAACACCTCTCAAAAGATGATTCCGGTAATGATTTAGTGAACATATCAGCAAGATTGTCACACGACTTAATATGCAAGATTCTCACCTCGTTCGTCTTCTGCAGGTCATGCACATAGAAAAACTTGGGGTTGATAAGATTACTCTTCACATGCCCTGACTGCACTTGTGCAACACAAGCTGCATTATCTTCATAGATAATGGTGGGGGTTTGTACAGTGTTCATCCCACAGGTCTGCTGAATGTGGCGAATCATCCGTCGAAGCCATGCACACTCCTGTGATGCTTCTTATAGTGCTATGGTTTCGGAGTGGTTCGTCAAAGTCTATACAAGACTTTTCCTAGACGATTTCCAAGAAACAGTAGTTTCACCACAAATGAAAACATATCCAGTCTGTGACTTGGAGGTGTGCGGGTCCGACAGGTAACCTGCATCACGGAGATCCACCAATGATAGGTCTTGGTTTCTCCTATAAACAGCCCAAGATCTTTGTCCCTTGCAGGTATCGGAAGACGTCCTTGATGCCTTTCCAATGTCTATTGGTAGGCTCAGAACTGTACCTAGCAAGTAAATTGACAGCGAATTCAATGTCCGGCCGTGTACAATTCGCGAGGTACATGAGTGCTCCAACGGTGCTCAAGTAGGGGAATTCCGGTCCCAGAATTTCCTCCCCCTCTTCCTTAGGCCTGAACGGGTCATTATCTTGTTGCAAAGACCTCCCAATCATTGGGGCTTCGAAGGATATGCCTTATGAAATCCAAATCTCTCTAACACCTTCTGGTTGTAGGCAGACTGGTGCACTAGAATCCCAGCATGGGAATGTTCAAGTTGCAGACCCAGACAGAACTTGGTTTTACCCAAATCCTTCATCTCGAATTCCGACATCAGGTAGGAACTCGCTTCCTCAATATCTCTAGGTGTACCGATTATATTCAAATCGTCCACATACACCGAGATTATACAGAATCCATCTTGGGATCACCGTATAAATACGCGTGGGTAATCTTTGTTGCTTGTGTAGCCCTTCTGATGAAGGAAATCGCTTAAGAGTTTATACGACATCCTACCAGACTGTTTAGGTCCGTACAATGTCTTCTGAAGAAGAACAATGTATAGACACCAATTTGCTCTCTTGGTTCGGAATGGGGATACCTGTTGGTACCTTCATGTAAGTTTCCGAATCAAGGTTACCATATAGGTAAGCAGTACAACATCTACCAATTTCATTGTTAAGTCCAAATTTACTACCACTGAGATCAAGTATCTAAAGGTTATACCATCCAAGACTGGGGAGTAAGTTTCCTCAGTATCGACATCTGGTCGTTGAGTGAACCCTTGAGCGACGAGTCTTGCTCTGTACCGATACGCCTCATGCGTGAGGTAACTGCCTCCTGCCAATCTTTCCAATCCGACCTTATTTCACAATCAGCGAGATTGTTAGGCCTAGGGTCAGGATCTATGATTGAGGCAATTCTATAGCAAAGTTAATGTCGACAATTGCCATTGCTCGGTTCCTTGACTCTCCCTTATTTACATAATTTATGGCCATTTCGTCATGGGGCGCATCTGGCGCTACCTCTTGCTCTACCGTATTTCCCATTAAGGAGCGAGGTCCTTTAGCTCTTCCGCGCCGATGTGTGTACTCACATCTCCGCTGGATGTTCCCTCAATAGGGACATTCAAGTCCGGAATCCCGTGCACAGGACTTTCCGTACTTATGCCAGGTCTCAATTGGCTCCCCTTTTTCTTACTAGGGGCTTTGGTGACTGTCTGTGATAAATCTCTCTTATCCTTCTTCCTCAGGCGTCCCCGAGTACTTAGGAGTTGAGAAACCGGATTTCGCGTCCTTTTAGGCCTTTGGACGGGAGCGGGTGTACCATAGTTAACTTCGGTATCTCAACCCTTTCCAGTGCATTGCACGTAGGCATATGCGACTTTCTCGCAGTTTTTAAGTCACCAAAGTGATCAGGTAGTTGATTCGCTAATGCATGCAAATCAATTTTCTTTTGGACTTCCTTATTTGTCTCAGCAATGCGTGGGTCATGAGCGTGGATCTCCGTGACTTAGCACGTGATTTCTCGACTTTTATCATCAAGGGGTTGATTATCTCCCCCTAAAGTCGGAAAGAGATCCTCGACAATGCAATCAGCAAAGCGGGCCGTATGACATTCACTTGTCATGGGTCCAAATACCTGATTATGGACACTGTGTCATAACCAACGTATATCCCCGACTTACGGAGCAGACCCATTGTTGATTGCTGGGGTGGTTGTATCGGTACATACACCTGGCAACCGAACCTATAAAGGTGGGAAAACTTCGGTGCCGACCCCTACGCAAGCTGCATATGAGAATCGATGTTGTAGAACAACAGACTAAATTTGATGAGTTAAGCAGCGTGTCACACGGTGTGCCCCAACATCTGGTTGGCGAATTACAACTCTGAAGGGGTGGTCTTGTAATGAATTTAATCAATGCCTTTGCCAGTCCATTTTGCGTTTGGACGCGGTACTAAATGTTCGACTGCGATTCACATTGCCATGGTTTTATGTTCCAGCAGGCAAACAGTGGACCATTTAAAGAAGCATCGATGTGTACCATAAAGTACCAAAACAACCCTGAGATGGGCTGAATCAGACCGCTTAAGGGGGACGGTCTAATGAATAACTTCCCCGTAGAGTATGCGAAGCACACGAAATCATCAGGATTCGGGAAGTTTTTCACTTTAACATTATGACCGTTTGAGTTGTATATTCCTCATCATATTTAGACTGAGTGGCCAAATCTATCATGCCATAGGCAAAATAGTTCAGAGCATCGGAAGGTAGTATACACAGGCAGTGCTACAATTACCATGTAGCATAGCCATGTGTCCAATGGAGGAAAATTTTCCAAGGACATGTTTACTATTTTCATCGCGCCCGGTGATTAGGAGGCATTCCATACCGTTCATAACACCGGTCTCAGCTGGAGACTATTAGCGTGAAAAACCATTGAAACTTCAGGGGGTGCGACTGACTCGGGGTACAACAATGCATCGTTAATGATCAAAGTTGTTCCCATGGCTAGTATGATAGTGGCTCGTCCGGAGCCAACTATATAAGGATCGCAGCCGGCGATTTTCATAACACTACCTCGAGAATTTTATCAGACTCAAAGCACATAATCTCCCTGAAGATGGTATTTGTGTATCGTTTGCCACAAGACATGTTTACTCCATTGGGGTGCCACATGTTCTAAGATATTTGCATGTAACTAAAATAATGGAGCGAGGAAATAGCAACATTACAGAACAAATGCATATATTCTCAGAACATAACATACCATCATATTTAAATAGAGGAATTAATGAACGATAACCAAATGTCATTCAAGCGTCGAAATAATGAATATGTCTTGCTCTCAGCATAGAGCTTAGAAAACCAAATGTATCTCAAATAGCCTAAGGAATCATGATAAATTAAGCAGTGGAAGCTTAGACGGGCATAGTGAACGCGCCGTTCACTTCACACTCAATCTCCAACTGTGCGAACTGCTCCTCACTGAGTATAGGATCATCATCAGTGCCTACACGAGGCGCAAAAGGGCGCGCCAAGTGATCGACCTTCATAGAGACGCCGACGTCCGTCGGAGCTATCTCCATGGAGGCGGCGGGAGGAGCTTAGGCGCCACCATGGGTGCTGGTGGTGCCTCCCACTGTACTAAGGCGAGGTGCAATTCATGCACCTTCTTACTAGCCTTGTACGCTGCCACAACGTCCTTAGGCGCACGACACTGGCGTGAGAAGTGTTCTGTAGAGCCGCACCGGTAGCAGTCCTGGGGCCTCTGCTCCCCCTTTCCTGGCTGATGCTGCTGAGCCTGGTGTGGGGGGTGAGGCGCCTTCTTGCCCTTCATGCCTCTCTTCTTCTTGAGAGGCACATGGACCTTCTAGACGTTAGCATGGGCCTCTGACGGGAACTCGCCCCAAGTGGCTGCGCGAGAGAGTTCTTTCGCAAGAGCTCATCCTGCGTCTCCTCCACCTGGAGTATGTCCACAAGCTCTACATACTGCGTGTACTGCCCCTGGCGGTAGTTTCACGAGTACTATACAACGTTGGGGTGGAAAGTGGAGAGAGTTTTCTCAATCTTCTGGTTGTCGGTGATAGTGACACCACACATCCGAAGAGAGGTGCAAATCCGGTGCAAAACCGAATTATAGTCTCCCACCGTCTTGAAGTCCTGAAACCTCAGACGCATCCACTCCGCCTCTACCTGCGGGCGAACAGTGTACTTCAGTCGCTCGAAACGTTGTTTAAGAGTATTCCAGAGGTCCAAAGCACTCCGCTCAGCCATGTACTCATTTTTCAGAGTACTGCAGAGGTGGTGACGCAGAAAATGCAGAGCCTGGGCATTCTGAGCAGAGGTGACAGCGTCGGTGACCGCCTGGGTCCCCACGCCAATCACCTTGGTCAGCTCCCTGGACGTGAGGAAGATCTCCACGTCCGATGCCCACGTCAGGTAGTTCAGCCCATCTTGGGCTAGCTCGGTGAACTCACGGTTGACGATTCCGGCCATCTGCGATTTATGCAAATCGTATTAGATTAGCAGGTAATCCGGATTACAGCAGGTAATCCATTGCACAAATGCGATGAAGATACAATTGTTCATTAACATGACGTTCCAATATTTAAAAACATGCTAACAATGATTTCAAAGCGATTAAAAGTAATTAAACAATTAATGCTAGCAATGAAAACATATAATACAAGCATGATAATGACGGAAACATGATAAGCGCATCACTAACGTGAAAAATTGGCTCTAAAATTGACTTTCCGTAGCTATTTTACGCCCAGATATACAATTTCAGCAAAAATAGACTATTCCAGGGACTTACAGATAAATTATTCAGCATGAATAAAATTATGCAGAAAACTAGAAATGTACATATGCTAAAATGTAAATTTTCGCGCAGACAGTCATTGTCCGGCCCGTAACGGCAGTAGGCCGAAACTGGGCCGAAAACCAGGCCTAAGCCCACCAGCCAAACCACACAGAGCCACATTTGTTTTTTGTTTTTTTAGGCCGCCGTCATGGGCCAAATTTCGGCCCACCAGTCATGCACGTAGCTAGGCTGGCCCAGCATGACCGTTACATGGCCGATCGATCAGATCGGATCGTGCTAGGTATGCGAGCATGGCCGTTCGGCTGGCGGCGGCCGCCGCAGCTGGCGAGGCCGGCGGCGTGGGATGGAGCAGGTGGGGGCGCGGTCGCCGGCGAACAGGCGGGCGGTGGCGGGGATAGCCAGCAGGGCCTCACGCGGGCGTCCGTGGCACGGAAACGCAGACGGCATGCTCGACCTCGGCGGGAACGCGTGCGGCGACTCACGGCCAGCAGGGCTCGTGGCGTTCGGCAGCGCCTCGGGCGTGTTTGCGTGGCCAGCAGGGCCGACGAGCACGCACGGAGGTCTACGAGGTCATCTGGGTCGTCAGCTCATGCGGAAGTGCGATGACGGCGCCGCGTAGTGCGAGGTCGGTGTGTTGCGTGGCGGCTTGCCGACCTACGCAAGACACGACGAGCTCTACAGCAGTCAGCCGACGACGTTGTTACGCCGACGCTTCGGATGTCAATTTTCGTCGTCCGTTCATCTGAAATCGAGACGGCACGTCGCACAGCTGGTGCACCGCGGCGGTACCGTGACCATCAGGGTCGCGTCTGTACCGACTCCCTACGGCGACGTCAACAAATCCCCCATGAATCCGAGAGCATCGACATTGGTCGGCGACGTATTCGTCAGCTCGGCTCTCGGGAGGGAAATCGACACCGTAGGTAATACATAATCCGTGTAAGATGTATGGCAAGAACGTAAACATGAAAAGATGTAAAACCATTGTTGCGATCGGATCTGGATTATACCTCCGCGACGATGAACGGCGAGAGCCTGCTTGAGGGAGGCTCGATGCAGATAAGTTGGTGGAGCAGTACGTGCTGATAACGTGTTGCACAACCTTTGTCGGCGAGTCCGGTCCAAGAGTGTGGAGCGAGAGCGTAGTCGAAAGAGTCATACACACGACACAATCACAAACGCGAAAAGTAAAAGAACACAGAGATATAGCTGGGACTGATCTTTATTATCAATGGTGTGCCACTCTACATACAATACATGGGGTATATATATATAGGAGGGAGAGGGGTTAGGGTTGAGGACCAATCTAGAGGGAAAACCCCCACCCCAAGAAAGGGTGGGCCCATACGTTACACGTACGGTGGTTTCCCAACAGCAACCACCAAAATTATGCTCAACAAAATGCATGAAAACGTTTCCATAACCTAGATACTCTCACTGATACTACTAATGATCAGTGCCTAAAACTGTAAGTACTTTTATTTGTGGAAGGATGGGTATTAATTAGTTATTGCGTTTCCATAACCATTTCATCTACGACTACGACTTGTGTATGTTGTGTATCAAATAATAATTAGAGTGTAATTCACTTGAGCAACAAATACATGATGTTTCGGAAATTCACTTTGGCACCCGGTTGCATATGCACCCGGTATTTGAAAAACATATTTCAAAATATCAAAAAAAATCTAAAATACAATTTCGCGGATAAATCTTCATATTCTATGTGTTCACAAAGTCGTTTCACCAAAAACCGATATATTTTGTGCCTTGTGTAAAAAGACAAAAAAAAGTGACGTGAAATGCCTTATTTTAGAACCATTTTTTTCTTTTTTATACAAATCACAAAAAATGTTGGTTTTTCATGAAACGACTTTGTGAACACATAAAATGTTAAGGCCTACACGCGAACATTTTTCGAATTTTTTTGACATTTCAAAATATGTGCAAAATGCATTTTAAATAAAGGGTGCATATGCACCCGAGAGCCAAAACACCACTTCCGTTTTCATGACCTTTCATGGCATAGCAAAATAAATTTGCCGCGTCAAGTGAAATGGAATTATCCTCTAAGATGTCAATTCTATTCGTGGGTTTCATATCTTTGAACTTTTGGTAGCTTAAACTACAAGCCGTAGTTTCTTTTTTTAGGGAACAATAGTGTTCTACTGGTATTTCTAATTGATTTTTTGTAAAAAGAGTGCAAACATGAAGCAAAAGGCAAAAAACAGCTAACTATGTTACAAATCTAATCTAAGCCACACTAACTAGTGGTTCTGTAAGCCTAAATCCAAGTCTTAAAGCCTGAGAGACTTGCTTTGTTTGCTCTGCAAGCAATCCAATCCAACTCTTTCTTATTTGTTTTCTGACATATGTAGAGATGTGCAATAAATTCTTTGAAAATATGGTCTTCCTGGTTATCTAGATAGCCCAAAGTGCTAGGATAAATACTTCCATGAAGTAAGGCTGCTGAAAAGCCAATCTGAAAGATGCGACTTTAACATGAATATCTCCCACACGAATAACCCAATTAGGTACCATACGAGCCTAACATCGAGAAGCAAATGGGCAGTGAAAGAACAAATGATCCCTGGTCTCCAGATGGTGTGCTCCACACATTATACCATTTTAATCAGGTAGGTGGAAGTTCTTTTGTTGTGGAAGAGCTTTGGTATTCAGTCTGTTATGTGGCAGATACCAAGCAAAAACTTTATGTTTCTTTTGGCAGCATGACTTCCAAAGCCAAGTAAAGGAGGGGGCATGATGGGGCAATCCTTGAAAAAAATTGTATGCTAGGGAGACAGAATAATCTTTTCCCCAGGTATATGACCACACATCTCCTTTAAAACCATACCATGAACATGTTGTTGAAGCTGATAATTCCTGGAAAGCTTCTTCTGAGAGAGGCAGGTGAAACAAGTCCTCCTCTGTATATGACTGCATAAGCTTCTGAACAGAGATATTTTCATCAAGCACATAGGAGAAAAGGTGAGGCCATTGCTAACGTAGCACATTATCTGGCCATTTAGCTTTTCAAAATTTTATGGTATCTCCATTTATGGCGAGCATCAAGCAAAGGATAGATAGTCAGCCAAAAGCTTAAGACAATATGTCCACCAGAAAGAGCAGTCAGCTTGTTTATCCATCGGCAGTGAGTCTGATACTCCTATGTAAAATTTTCAGCTAGAAAAGGAATTATAGATATTTTTATTTGAGAAATATTAAATTTATCTTGCAAATATATATGATAGTTGCTAATACACATGAGGTTGAACAGTGGATCACATTTAGAATATGATACAAACCTTTTCAACACACACTTCATCAGAAATTTGTTTTCATAGCCAAACCTTTGTCATATCAGCAAATCTATGAAGACAAGTGTTTCCATAGCGACCCAGTGAATATACCTTAAATGGACACACCATGTGCCTTATAAAAGTTAATAATGGTTTTTGATTGGGTGATCTAGGTGCAAGCCCCTGAATACCGTATCGAACGTTCAATTTTGTGTGTGTATGCCTGGAAATATTGGATGGCCCAATGCTTTGCCATTTTGTACCACACATTATATTCTAGCAGCTTCATCTTCTACCTAATTAATCCACACACACACAATTGTAACCCAACATATTAAATTTAGACACATAAATTGCGTACAAGTTAAACAATAGTACCTTGTAATCCAAATATTAAATTTAGACATATACATTTCTTGTGTAAGTTACACAATATTGCTTGAGTTATTTGTGTTAACCC